>JAUIMM010000085.1:5307500-5642500 GCA_031769625.1 Taudactylus pleione
TACATATATATGTGTGTGTTTATTCTTCCATGGGTAGTATGTCTTCTGGTTCACTTTCCAAAATCTAAGTGTATGGCTCCATGTTTATACAGCGTTCCTGCTAAGCTGTTTTAGTGGGGCACTGTGCCCTGCCCGATTTCAAAATGGCAGAATACTAAAACAGCCTGCCAGGTGCCATCCTCACCAGTGGGCAGCAGTGTCCCGCAGGTGAGAAATATAGCAGTGCAGTGGTCACCGCCGGTGAATGGATTTTGGGCGACCCATGTCGTCTTAATCTGCCACTGTGTCCATTTCCCATACACATTATGCCACCGTGGCCCACTACAATTAAATTATCCTGGTGGTTCCTACATACCCCAGTCTGCCAATTTTCATAACCATAACAAACAAGAATTAAATCACTTTATAAATAAAAAATAGTTGCATTTAGTTAATAATCCATAGTTTGTGGGTTTTTTTGCACATTATCAGTGGTCAAATATAGAACACCCACACATCAGTAGTCACACACCAGCCGTACTGGTCACACCTCCTGCGGCAGCACACAATAGGCTCTTCATAAAAGGTCAGCTCCAGGCCCATGTGGACCTTAATCTGGTACTGCCCGGAGTTAAGGAAGCAGCTTCTTACCTGGTCTCACTCCTCAAGCTTTGCAGGCCATTCTGGTACCCAAAAGACCCTGGAGCTTTTGAAAAGAGCCTATTGGTGGCCATCGATGAAGGCTGATTTCTTGGAGTTCATCTCGTCATGTACCTCATGTGCCCAGCACAAATCCTCACATCATCAAGCTCCAGCTGGTGAGTTGTTGCCCCTGCCTGTTCCATCACCTCCGTGGACGCATCTGTCCATGGATTTTGTGACCGATTTGCCAAGCTCCCAGGGTTAAACTACCATCTGGGTCATGGTAGATCGATTTTCAAAGATGGTTCATTACGTTCCACTAAAGAAACTTCCTACTGCTTCGGATCTGGCTCATCTGTTCGTTCAACATATATTTCGTCTCCACGGTCTTCCTACTGAAATAATCTCTGATCGTGGAGTCAAATTCATGGCAAAGTTTTGGAGAGCTCTGTGTTCCATTCTACAAGTAAAATTAAACTTCTCCACAGCTTACATTACAGTATAACTGTATAACATTACAGTATAACTACATCAGCAACACTGTATCTATTCTTGCATATCAAGACTATCTACTTTAGGAACTGTGTTTTCTATATGAAATGGACTTTTCCACTAGCTAATTGTCTAAAATAGGGCAATCATAAAACGGTCTAAATTATTGCATTGCTATTATATATATTTGGTTGTCTACCCAGAACCTATGGCTCAGAGTGCCTTCCATGAAGTTTGCTCCACGTTTTATTGGACCCTTCTCCATCACCAAAATAATTAATCCTGTGGCTTACCGCCTTCAGCTACCTTCATACCTAAAAGTTCCAAACTCCTCCACATTTCCCTGCTCAAGCCTCTGATCCTAAACAAGTTCCGCAAGGTCTTTCCTGTTCTTCCTCGTGTGCAGACAGAAAGACGTGTGGAATTTGAGGTCTCCCAGGTCCTGGATTCCCGTGTCCGCAGGGGTCGTTTACACTATCTCCTGGATTGGAGGGGTTACGGCCCGGAAGAACGCTGCTGGACCGATGCCCGAGACGTCCATGCTCCCGCACTCGTCAGGAAGTTCCATACTACTCATCCTGAAAAGCCTGGTGAGTGTCCTGAGGCCACCCACAAAGGGAGGGGTACTGTCACGACCAGCGTTTCTTGGCAAGGTGGTCGGCGGTGATACCTGTGAGGATGCTGTGGTGAGGGGCTTCTGGCGGTGGTGCTGGTGCATGGAGGGGAGCATTGGCTGTGCGTAGTCCTGTTTGGGCATATTGTCACTCTGTGTTGGTTAGGCCTGGCGGTGCTTCCGTTCTGGCATGGGCACCGCCATCTTGCCTCCGGTCATGTGACTTAGTTGCCCTATCCTGGTGGGTCACATGCTCTCTCTGGCCTCTCACAGTGTGGCACTGGGTATTTAAGGGAGTGCCAGTGCAACGTGTTTCTCAGCGCAAGCTGAGAGAGAGTTACTGAGCTAGCCTGCCTGCCTGTTTGATTTCTGCCTAAGCCTGCTATACCTGAACCTGCTCCTAAACCCTGCTGGATACCCCTGCCTCCTCCTATTGCCTCTCCCATTGCCTGAGTACCTGTGTCAGTCATTTACCCTGCACCCTGCCTCCACTTGCTTTTCATCTGGACATCATTAATTTCAGCTTGCAACTCACTTCAGTCTGCCATTCACTTCAGCTGGACTATGGCCCTGATTCAGAGCCGGACGCTCTGACCAGAGCGCTCGCTCTGAATCAGGGCCCACCTCCATAATTATGGAGCATCCTCCTGGACGCTCATATAGCTGTGGGTCACCACCCACAGCATATACGAGCGTGCAGGATGATGGTCGCGATGGTCTTGACCATCGCGACCATCGCCACTGCGAGCCGAAGCCTGCGGTTGAGTTTCTCAACCGCAAGGCCCGGAGTGATTTTGGCTCTATCAGAGCCAAAATCACTCCCAATTACATCACTAGTGATGTCAGTGGGGCCGGCCTCTGACGGTAGGCGTTCCCTTGTGAACGCCCCCGTCTGGGAGGCACGCCCCCGGCACGCCCACCAAAGGGGGCGTGCTGTCAATCAACATCGACAGCACGCCCCCTTTGATCAGACACAACGAGCGAAGGAAAGTCCTTTGCTCGTCACGTCTCGCGCATGCGCACGACGGAGCTCCCTCCGTCGTGCGCATGCGCAGTGCAGACCTTCGACCCACTTGCAAGCGGACAGCCGCTCGCGAGTGGGTCTGAATCAGGTCCTATATCACTTCTGCCTGCATATCATTTCAGCTCACCATACCTGCATACTGGACTGTTCCTGCCTGTCACTATCTGGACATTCTCCCATTTCATTCCCACTTCAGTGCTATACCTGGACTTTTTCTTTTGCCATTTCCATGTCTACTAAGCCACTCATTAAAAGTTCCACTTTTTCATTTAAATCTGCTTCTGTGTCTGCTCCTATCACCACCCTGGGTCCACAACAAAACCAGAACCTCACACCATGTTGGTGACACAGTTGGTTACTTGAGACCAAAGCACCTGGACAGCGGAACACTCCCAGAGGAGATGCCAAAATGAGCACTGGGGAGTACAACATTTAGGACACCTAAATGAAGCACCAGTTCCAAATCTACTCAGTAATAGGGGGGTAAGATACACCCTGTGTAATAAAAACAATTGTATCTGTTGAAATCGCACTGCAGAGGTGGCAGTCACATGACTATTCAACATTAGAGACCACTCATCATCTAATGGACCCAAATCATCCACCCATTTAAGTCTAAGTGGTGCTAGGGCATCATCAGAATTAACGGAAAGAGGTAGGAATACATTCAGGAAATCAATCTCCTTCCACTAGTCGCTTGCAGCACAGCCCTAACAGGATCAGGAGTAAATTGTGTAGGGCCAGAAGAAAACCGGATATTAAATACTTTACTTTAGTTTTGTAAATTGTTATTGCCATAAGAAAATACTCATAGCATTTTTGAGACCTGTTTTTTTTTTTTTTAATTTGTTGTGTATCTTTTTCCTAAATTATAGCTTGTAGCAGGCATTGGCATTTTCATATGGAGCAGCTTTATGGTTAAAAATCTGGCATTTTAGAAAATGTATAAAAACTATTTTAAATATTCTAAAACATTAACCAAACCACACCCCAAACAGCCTTCAAAACCCCAAACCATCACCCTAATAACACCCCAACCCAAAATCCTTTACACCAATAACCCCATTTTGACCTCAGCACACCATTAAATGCCAGTTTATTATCAAAAACAATTACCATGTAAATAAGGACACCACACATTGTTTTTGTTTTACATTTTTTTTATTTTTATAGTTTTTTTCGAATTAAGTTTCTGGACAGGATTCACCAAAGTATACCAGACCATTGAGTGCCTCGACAGCAAGGACTATTCCAATAGAAACATAGAATCAGGCAGTTCAACAACTAGTCAAGTACAGTAAAGACTATTTCAGTGATGCCAACATCAACTAAGTAAAGGGAAAGATCCAGAAAATAAAAACTATGTTTACCAAAAGAGAACAACAAATACACATATGTCACAACGTTCAGTAGACAGGGGTACATGAAGTCCAAAAGCATTTGTCATGGTACTTTGACCTTACTGAAGGTCATTCTGGAGAATAATCCAAAGAAAAAGGAATGAACTGAATTTTGCAACACTTTAAAAAAACGCATTAAAAATCATAATTCAAAAAATGAATATCGCCCTGTAGAGTGGTCTGTGCAGTCTGCCATGCAGATTGCACACCACTCATGGAAGTGCTGGGCAAGGGAGCTGGTGGCGCTGGGCTATTCGATGCTTGGTAGGTGTGGGGATGTGACGGAGGAGGATTTGGCATAGGGGGATACGGCGCTTGATGCTGTGGGACAGAGAAACTGCCTGAGGCAGATGGGGTTGGGGCTGCCTACTGTAGGGTATAATCCTCTGTTCAAGTCTTTTACTAGTTAGCCTTCAAGACCTCGAAACATAGCATCATACACTATGCGTTTGAAATAAGCAGCCTGGCTTGGCGCCATGGCCCTCATTTCATGGACAATGTTCATACCAAAACATGCTTCTGCATCCGGGGGCTTCAGAAGAACCTCCTCCGCGTGTTGCAAAAAAAGTTCACTCCTCAACGGTCCAGAGGATGGAGTCCTGGTAGCTGTCTTCCTTTTCTTGGCTGGAGCCTTGGAAGACAGCAACTCTATAGGAGACTCCAACACCTCTGTGGGCTTGCAGGAGGGAGGGCCAGGATCGACGTCCAACTCGACTAACAAGGAAAGTAAAATGTGTTAGTTTTAAAGTTTAAAAATCAGCAAATACTTACCATTACTTACCAAATGACGAAAATTCAAGCATAATAACTTGGTGTTAAAAACAGAAAAAGTGGATATGTTTTTAAAGATAAACAAACACTTACCAGATCCTGTCTCCCTGATTCTTCTGTGCGGACCCCAGCCGCCTCTGGCTCCAGCGAGCACCGTGATTGTCTCATTGCTCCTTCTCCAGGACAGACTTTAGCAGGTCATAGTACCATAACTTTGGCTTTTGGACCTCATCTGCCCCTGCTCCAGAATGTTGCGACTCCATGTACTTGTTGTACTCCTTCAGGAACACAGTTCTTAGGTTCTGGATCATCAACACTTGGGTAACACTTGATGTTGGCATTAGTTTCAAGGTCTCTACTATAGGTCAGCAGTGCAGTTGGTTTAGTGTCTGATTTTTTAAGTCTCTACTGGAATAGTCCTTGCATGTGACTTTCCAGAGGCACTCACTGGCCTGATACATTTCAAAGAATCCTGTCCAGAAGGTTCGGTTTGTACCAGACATTCTGTAAAGAATCAACAGAAACAAACATTTAGAAAAGTAATTCCTTATTGCATAATAACAAATTTTATAAAATCTAAACACTTAAAAAGGCTGGTTCAGCGTTGCGCCGCCTCATGCCCTATTTCAAAAGGGCAGAAAGCACCCTGGGCTCTGGTGCAGTGTACGGCTAAAACAGCCTACAGGTTCTGTCCCGCAGTGTATTGCGGATGGTGCACAGTGAATTTATACCGTACACATGCGTCGGACATCCATTCACAAATACCACAGCGTGTGTCTGCTGGCCTGCATTTTTGTAAGTGCCTGGAACGCCCCCAAGAGGGAGGAAAAGGGGATGCAGCAAAGACATGCCCCCTTTTCCTTGGACACAATATAAATATATCTATATATGTACACTATACATATATATATATATATATATATATATATATACACTGCTTAAAAAAATAAAGGGAATACTAAAATAACACATCCTAGATCTGAATGAATGAAATATTCTTATTAAATACTTTGTTCTTTACATAGTTGAATGTGCTGACACCAAACTCACACAAAAATAATGATTGGAAATAAAATTTATTGACCCATGGAGGTCTGGTTTTGGAGCCACACTCAAAATTAAAGTGGAAAAACACACTACAGGCTGCTCCAACTTTGATGTAATGTCCTTAAAACAAGTCAAACTGAGGCTCAGTAGTCTGTGTGGCCTCCACGTGCCTGTATGACCTCCCTACAACGCCTGGGCATGCTCCTGATGAGGTGGTGGATGGACTCCTGAGGGATCTCCTCCCAGACCTGGACTAAAGCATCTGCCAACTCCTGGACCGTCTGTGGTGCAACGTGGCGTTGGTGGATGGAGCGAGACATGACGTCCCAGATGTGCTCAATTGGATTCAGGTCTGGGGAACGGGCGGGCCAGTCCATAGCATCAATGCGTTCATCTTGCAGGAACTGCTCACACACTCGAGCCACATGAGGTCTAGCATTGTCTTGCATTAGGAGGAACCCAGGGCCAACCGCACCAGCATATGGTCTCACAAGGGGTCTGAGGGTCTCATCTCGGTACCTAATGGCAGTCAGGCTACCTCTAGCAAGCACATGGAGGGCTGTGCGGCCCCCCAAAGAAATGCCACCCCACACCATTACTGACCCACTGCCAAACCGGTCATGCTGGAGGATGTTGCAGGCAGCAGAACGTTCTCCTTGACGTCTCCAGACTGTCACATGTGCTCAGTGTGAACCTGCTTTCATCTGTGAAGAGCACAGGATGCCAGTGGTGAATTTGCCAATCTTGGTGTTCTCTGGCAAATGCCAAATGTCCTGCACGGTGTTGGGCTGTAAGCACAACCCCCACCTGTGGACGTCGGGCCCTCATACCACCCTCATGGAGTCTGTTTCTGACTGTTTGAGCAGACACATGCACATTTGTGGCCTGCTGGAGGTCATTTTGCAGGGCTCTGGCAGTGCTCCTCCTGTTCCTCCTTGCACAAAGGCGGAGGTAGCGGTCCTGCTGCTGGGTTGTTGCCCTCCTACGGCCTCCTTCACGTCTCCTGATGTACTGGCCTGTCTCTTGGTAGCGCCTCCATGCTCTGGACACTACGCTGACAGACACAGCAAACCTTCTTGCCACAGCTCCCATTGATGTGCCATCCTGGATGAGTTGCACTACCTGAGCCACTTGTGTGGGTTGTAGACTCCGTCTCATGCTACCACTAGAGTGAAAGCACTGCCAGCATTCAAAAGTGACCAAAACATCAGCCAAAAAGCATAGGAACTGAGAAGTGGTCTGTGGTCACCACCTGCAGAACCACTCCTTTATTGGGGGTGTCTTGCTAATTGCCTATAATTTAAACCTGTTGTCTATTCCATTTGCACAACAGCATGTGAAATTGACTGTCAATCAATGTTGCTTCCTAAGTGGACAGTTTGATTTCACAGAAGTGTGAATGACTTGGAGTCACATTGTGTTGTTTAAGTGTTCCCTGTATTTTTTTGAGCAGTGTATATATACACATAGAAAATATATAAACACACATATATATATATATATATATATATATATAATGGTAACCACGAATGGGGAGACCAGCACACCAGATGAAGTATCAAAAAAATCAGTTTATATAGAATGCATGTAAAAACATGAGCATTGGTGTCCAGAGGTAAATTTTCAGTCACATATAATCGTGCATAACAAGATATACTTATCAAAGTCTGTGTGAGCAACACACTGGCACCAAATGTAGTATAAGCCGCCTTAGGGCTGTCCATCTACTAAGGCGGCTTATACTACATTTGGTGCCAGTGTGTTGCTCACACAGACTTTGATAAGTATATCTTTTTATGCACGATTATATGTGACTGAAAATTTACGTCTGGACACCAATGCTCATGTTTTTACATGCATTCTATATAAACTGATGTTTTTGATACTTCATCTGGTGTGCTGGTCTCCCCATTCGTGGTTACCATTATACAATTCCATATGTCTGTGCACCCAGCATTCATTTATGATATTTGAGTGTGCTTTACTTCTCTTTTTCTATATATATATATATTAAAAAAACAATTGTAGATAGTCAAATAACTCTATTCATCTGCTTAGGTGCCTTCTGCCACGAATGGGTAATCACAGGTGAACAAATGCAGCGGCACTCAGTCTTTGAATCAAGTTCAACCCTATATTTTCATTCCAATGTTTCAGAGCCTTACGGCCCTTTTATCAAGGTATATATGACAATAACAAATATACATTAGACCTTACCTTAAATTAGGGATGTGCGCCGGACCATTTTTGACGGATTTGAATTTGGTTCTAATTCGTCGTCCGGCTTTGGATTTGCCAAACTGTGGGGACTGGCTTTGGATTTGGATTTTTTACAAAAATGTACAAAAAAAAGCTAAAATCATATAAATTTGGCATTTTTTTTCTTCCTAGAGTGTTATTAACCTCAAAAACATTAATTTCTTAATTTCCAGTCATTTACAGTCGTTTTAGACCACCACACAGCTTATAATATTGTTTTCAACATTATTGGCCAAAGGTTGCAGTGAGCTGATTGGTTACCAAGTGTCAGAGCAGCGGCACAGACACCACACTTTAAAGCACATCGATGACACATTGCCACACACCAGTAGCAAAAATGAAAGATAGCTGCAAGATGGAATTGTCCTTGGGCCCTCCCACTCACCCTTATGTTGGATATTAAAAAGGACATGCACACTTTAACAAACCAAGCATTTCAGCGACAGGGAAATGTGGCTGAAGTGCTTGGTTTGTTTGGGCCCCCACAAAAAAGCTACCTATCAGCTAAAGGCAACAGGTCTACAATGGCAAGATGTCACCATCACTGCCATCCTCACCCTCATAAGTGTGCACATCACCCAATACCTCACACAATATTAATTCATCCCAGCTGGAATCCACCATTACAGAAGTATCTGTACTGTGACGTGATTGGCGGGAAAGGTTTTCCTCGTGAAATTTCCAGTTCACTTTAGTGAACATAATTTTTTCTACATTTTGTGGAAGTAGTCTCCTACGACGTTCGCTCACAAAGTTTCCGGCTGTACTGAAAACTCTCTCCGAGTACACATTGGAGGGTGGGCAGCTTAAGTAATGCAAAACAAGTTTATACAAGGGTCTCCAAATTGCCTTTTTTTTCTTCCATTATTCGAAGGGACTCTGTGACATGTCTACTTGTATGGTGTCCTGAAAATAATCATCCACCATTCTTTGGATGTTACTCGTATTAGATGGAGTTACGGTAGAGGTGTCACTGGTGTTGGGCAATTCTTTTAGACCCGACCAGATGTCAAAATGTTGACTTGACTTATCTGCATCACCACTGGTTCTTGTGGAAAAGGTAAATTTTTTTCTGGCCGCTGTCATCGTAGTGCCATGTGTCACTTCAGCTGCCAACTTGCTCACCAGGAGGGTTTTGGATCTTTTAAGATCTGGGTAAGTTTTAAAGAAAGACACAGCATATGACTTGAACCTAGGATCAAGCATGACTACATGATTACTAAAATATAGTGATCAGAATTCAAGATCTTGGCCACCCGTGGATCCTGGCGAAGCGAATAAAGGACTTGATCTATCAGTCCAGCATACTTTGCAGAATAACTTTGTTTAATCTCCTCCTTCAATTTCGCCAGCTGATTTTTCAAAAGCCTAGTCAGGGGAATCACCTTACTCAAGCTAGCAGTGTCAGCACTCACTTCACATGTGGCAACTTCAAATGGTTTGAGCTCCTTGCACAAGACAGAAAGTACTCTCTACTGTGCTGGGCTAAGGTACATTCCCCCTCCTCTCCCAATGTCATAGCTTGTCATATAGCTATGGATGGCTTTTTGCTGCTCCTCCATCCGCTGAAGCATATAAAAGGTGGAGTTCCACCTCGTTACCACTTCTTGCTTCAGTTGATGGCAGGGCAAATTAAACTGCTCTTGCAGGTGCTGCAATCTCCTGCTGCTGTTGCTGAATGCCGAAAATTTCTCTAAATTTTTCGGGCCACAGACATCTCCTGCACGCCCCTGTCATTTTTTAAAAAACCCTGCACCACTAAGGACCTTAATTAACTGTGTAAATCCCACTGCATTATTTGCGGATATTGGACGCAGATCTAATACTAGCATAGCCATCATGGCATCAGTGATCCGCTGTGCGACAGGGTGAGAGCTGTCATACTTGCTTCCCCTTGCAAGAGATTCTTTAACAGTCAATTGTTTTTTTGGTAAACTACTACTAGTAGTCTTCTTGGTCCACTTCTGTGATGAAGATCCACCCTCAGCTGCACCAGCAGGCCTAGCACTCACAGATTCTTGTGAGGAGTCCTGGAAAGGGGATGAGTCACCTAGCAAATTGGATGTTGGACTACTTCTGATCATTACTGAGGATAATGTGGATGAGGGTGTTGGCGGAGGAGATTGCAGATGCTTGGATCTAGTAGAGAGAAGGGAGCTAGCTGATGCTGGACTGCTTGTTGTTATTTTTTTAGCACCAGTTTCTGATGTTATAAAATACTTGTCATGAACTCGCTGCAGATGATGTAATAGCGTGGAGGTTCCGAAATGCTTTACATCCCTAGCTCTACTTACTGTGGTTCCACAACAGCTACAAATGGCTTGACAAATGTTGTCAGGATTTGGGAAAAAATAATTCCAGACATAAGATGTGGATTTCTTGGTCCTATGCCCAGGCATGACAATGGCCTTGTTCTTACCATGGCCAAGAGCTGCTTCCACCGGTGCCTGACTTACACAAAGAACATCCTCATCCTCAATATCCTCATTAGTGCCAGTGTCAGCTACAGAAATATCCCCCTCATCCTCTTGCAATTCCACATTGACACCCTCAATTTCTGTGTCATCAGCAATGCTGCTCATCCCCATAAATACAGAGGGAGCAGAAACTGTGGAAGGCGGCTCCTCTGAAAGGTCAGGCTCACACATAGCACTCATAGACACACTTAGATTCTCCTCAGGGATTTCTGACATTTGTGTTTGTGAATGCACAGTTTGATCTACTGCCTTAGTGGTTTTAAGTTTTTTTTACACTTCTTCTAACAGCTCTTTCATTGTCGCCAGGAAAGGCAGAAGATGCTTCACTGACAGGTGCAGGACCACCACTAAGAAATAAAGGCCACGGTCTGAGCATTTCCTACTGCGTGTGGTAAATGGTATATTGCCAATTTTCTGCAGTAAACTTTAGAGGTTTATTTGGGTTTACCTTTTGAAATCTCGATTTTTTTTATTTCAAATACCCTAATTTTATAAAGCCTTTACACCCTTGAGCATCAGCTTTAGATGATAGTGAATGACTATTATCGTTATCATGACTGGTTCCAACAGCTGCACTGATAGCATTTTCTTGCTGCTTCTGCTCTGCACTCGGTTGGTTGTCATGATCCATAATGATGAAACCACACAGAGGGCTATGGCCCACAATGACACGGTGCTTGTATTTTTATACAGAGGGCTATCACCCACAAAGTCATGGTGCTTGTATTTTTATACACAGAGGACTATCGCCCACAAAGTCACGGTGCTTGTATTTTTATACACAGAGGGCTATCACCCCCAACAAAGTCACGGTGCTTGTATTTTTATACACAGAGGGTTATCGCCCACAAAGTCAAGGTGCTTGTATTTTTATACACAGAGATCTATCGCCCACAAAGTCACGGTGCTTGTATTTTTATTAGAGATGAGCAGGTTCGGATCTCAGAGTTCCAAACCTACCTGAATTTTGGGGATCCAGGGCAATCTGAGCAAGGCTCAGATCTCCCTGCCTGCCCTGGATCCCTCACCCGAGGCAAAACCTTGCGATCCCACTGTAGGGTCACGAGGTTTTGTATTGAGCGGGCTTAACACTAATTGACTGAGAGAGTCGTCTGTCACAGCTTTCAGCCAATCAGCGTTAAGCCCATTTAATATGCACAGTGACACACAGTCAGGAAGCAAAAGAAGATGACGCAGGCCATCCCCCGATGCTTTACACCGCCAGCACGCCCCACTGCTGGCACCCCCACTGGCAGCATCCCCCGCGGCCGAAACCATCACTGCCAACACTGCCGGCACCTCTGCACTGCTACCCCACGGACACCGTCAGTGACCCCCACACTGACGGTACTCCCAGACTGAGGACATCACCAGCACCCCTGCACTGCTGACATTGTCAGCACACATGCACTGAGGACACCGCTGGCACCCTGCATTGAGAACACACCTGCATTGCCATCACAATGGAGCTGTAGCACGGTTCGTCTAGCGGGGGAGCTGGCGCATGGAGACTGGCATTGGCTGTACGCAGAGGTCTGCCAGCATTGGGCCACCCTGGCAAGGGTAAGTCTAGAGGCATCTCTGCATCACAGGTGTCTGGGTGCCACCATGTTGTCTTTGGCCATGTGACACAGCAGGCCAATCGTCTGTAGGTCACCTGCTCTCTCTGGCCTATCACGTTGCGCTACTGGGTACTTAAGGGTGTTTGGATCTCTCTGTAGTTGCCAGTGCCACGTGTTCACAGCGTAGCTGTGAGAGAGAGTTCTCTGCACTCCTGAAACCCTAGACTTGTGCTCCAGTGCTTGCCCTAGCTCCTTGTCAGCCTCTGGCTCCCTGCATAGCCTGCACCGCTCTGCCTTGCCGCTGGAGATCAGCCCTGCACCTTCCACCAGACCCACTCCTGCCTGAACCTGTCTCCTCAGTTAACCCATTCCTGTGCAGCCATCATCACAGCATTACTGGATTTCCCTTTTAGCCATCATCATAGCATTACTGGATATCCCCTTCAGCCACTATTCAGCAAACCAGGAAATCCACTTCACTCTCAGTCTATCTGTATTCACCTCATTCATCTCTGTCACTGATCTGGACATTCATTTACTCCCATTCACTAAAGTTCCCTTCAGCCACATATATCAGTTTGTTTATTATTGGATCTTATCTTATTGATCATGTCTACGAACATTCACATTAAACAACCCATCTTTCAGTTTGAATCTGTTCTGGTGTCTACTCCTGTTTCCACCCCGGGTCCACAAAAAACACTGGGCCTGATTCAGAACCAGACGCTCTTTGAGAGCGCTCACTCTGAATCAGGGCGTCCTCTTTTTTTTTTAAAAGTCGGCCTCCTGACCGCTCGCTAAGCTGTGGGTGACCACCCACAGCGTTTGCGAGCGGCCAGGTGATGGTCGCGATGGTCGCGACCATCAACACCTTTGGGGCTTGCAACGAGACCCTTGTGGTAGGGTCTCGTTCCCACAAGCTTTAGTGAGCTTCCTGCTCTAGATAGAGTAGGAAACTCACCACTGACATCACTGGTGATGTCAGTGGTTTCTCCCACAAATGGCAGGTGTTCCTTCGGGAACGCCTCTGTTTGTGTAGCCACCCCCCCTCCCCACCTACAAAATGGGGCGAGCTGTTGATCAACATCGACAGCCGCCCCGTTTGTAGCGAGCCCCAGAACGAGTGAATTTCTCACTTGCTCTGGGGCTTGCGCACGCGCAGTGCACACCACGCTCGTGCGCACTGCCCAACAATCGACCCGCTTGCAAGCACATAGCGCTTGAGATCGGGTCTGAATCAGGCCCACAGTCCCTAACAGTTTGCACTGGCCAAATGGATTTGGCTACTGGACAGGAGTCCAGAGCAGATTTAATTCACGGCATGACTTCTCACCTGGAAGTATTGGAGACCATGCCACCATAAATGTCACAGTATGTACAAGAAATGGCACTCTGTCAGGATACTTTACAAGCTACATTAACCTCTCCAAGTGTGCCTGCAGTTACTTCTGTCTCCACTTCTGTGGAGACATGGGTCACCTTGTGGCTTCCTGTACCCGCAAGCCGGGTAACACCCATTCTTAACTAGTCCCGGGGACACTCAGGAGCAATACTTCCGTCCTCAAAGCAAAATGACTCTGTCTTGTCCATAGCTCTAGACCAGGGGTTCCCAACCACGGTCCTCAAGGCACACTAACAGTCCAGGTTTTGAGGATAGCCATACTGGAGCACAGGTGACTTAATTAGTACCTCAGTTATTTTGATTTAACCATCTGTGCTCATGCCTGGATATCACCAAAACCAGGACTGTTAGTGTGCCTTGAGGACCGAGGTTGGGAATCACTGCTCTAGACATTAAGTCTAGTCCTGCATTCATATCTGCCCTCCTGGATTCTGGGGCAGCAGAAAATTTCATGTCCTCTCATTTGGCAGATAAATTACAAATTTCTTGCATCACCTTGGATCCTCTATCGATGGTAGACATATTTCTAATGGAATTGTGTCTAAAAGAACTCAATCTATTTTAGTTCGTATTGGAGCCCTTCATGTTGAACAAATCAACTTATTAATCATAATAATCAAGGTTTACCATGAGATTATTCTTGGATACCCATGGCTGCGTAAGCACAACCCCAGAATTGATTGGAATACTATGCAGGTTCTGTCATGGAGTGAGGGATGCCAGGGGTCTTGTCTTCTGAAGATTCGACCTGTGAGAAAAATTCAGACATTAGAGGCCCCATCTATACCCAAAGAATATCAATCATTTACTGATGTTTTCTCCCAAAAACAAGCTAACATCTTAGCTCCTCATAGAGAACTTAAAAAAGGGATTTATCCGACCATCTACATCACCTGCTGGAGTGGGATTCTTCTTCGTTTATAAAAAAAATGGAGGCCTAAGGCCATGTATAGATTATAGGGGCCTGAATAATATTACAGTAAAAACAGATGCCCTCTACCATTGATCATCAAATTATTTGACATTATTTAGGAGTCAAGGGATCCTAAATTAGATCTCCATGGCGCTTACAACCTCATCCGTATCTGAGCAGGTGAGGAGTGGAAAACAACATTCAACACCAGGGACGGTCATTTTGAATACTAGGTCATGCCGTTCGGGCTGTGTACAGCACCTGCTGTTTTTCAAGGATTTGTCAACGAGATCTTTAGGGATCTCTTAAATGTCTCAGTTGTCATCTATTTAGATGACATTATGATTTTCATCTTCTACTGAGGAACACCAAAATCATGTCAAAGGAGTCTTGTCCCGTCTAAGGAAGATACAACTGTATTGTAAATTGGAGAAATATGTGTTCGTGTACCAAGTATTCCATTTCTTGGATATATCATTTCAGGATCAGGTTTAGAAATGGACCCCAAAAAAGTCCAAGCAATACTGGATTGGTCCCATCCCACGTCTTTGACAGCCATCCAGAGACTTCTTGGTTTCTCCAATTATGATCAGCGTTTTATCAAGGGATTCTCCTCTTTGATGGCTCCTATCACAGCCCTAACTTGTAAAAGGTGCCAGCCCTGCTCTGTGGCCTCCTGAGGTGGAGGCAGTTTTTCAACTTCTCAAACAAGCCTTTTTAACAGCTCCAGTTTTGAGACAACTGGATAGCAATAGGCCTCTTTTTACTGGAAGTGGATGCTTTGTCTGAGGCAGTGGGAACTATCTTGTCCCAGTGCTTTGAGGATAACCGGATTCAACCATGTGGTTTCTACTCAAAGAAATTCTCCCCTGCTGAGAGATATTATGCCATAGGCAAACAGGAGCTATTAGCTGTCAAACTGGCCTTAGAGGAATGGCGGTACCTCCTAAAGGGCGCTAGGTTCCCTTTTACTGTTTTTACATACCACAGGAATCTTCTTTTTCTGAAAAATATTCAATGTGTAAGTTTTCTTCTGGCCCGATGGGCAATATTTTTTGCCCGTTTTCGTTTTACTCCGTTGTATTACTAAGAGGTCTGCCAGCATTGGGCAATCCTGGCAAGGGTAAGTCTAGCGGCGTCTCTGCATCACAGATAATAATAATAGCATCGCCGTATGATTCACTAAAAATGGCGCTGGGCGGCCAGTCGCAAAATGGCATCTCATTGCCATTTGCAAAATGGCATCGCCCCGATCTAATTTTAAACCGACTCTGTCTCAGCCAATTATCCATCTTCGACAGTCCACCCTTTGATAGCAAACAACATGCTATCATACTCTGATTTTAAAATTAATTTAGACTTACATTATGACATATTATTCAATGTTATATTATGGGGTGGCACAAGGTGGTTCTTAATCCATCAATAATGTGTCTCTAGGAGGGGACATAAAACTACCCGTATACGCACACCGCAGATCTTGGGAGATCATGGGAAAGATGTGGGGATGCACCAATCTTATAAAGGAAGTCTTGAGGGGGAATAGGGACTTACATTATTCAAAAATAACATTTTAATAACACATTTTATGCATGTCTAAATATTATACATTATATGAAGGTATTTCCTAGTTCAGGGTTGTAATGCAGTCCTACATTTACCTCAGTATTCATATTGTTACCACTGACCACCATCATGATTTCATTCCTTTGATTCACCTTATCTTTACATTTTCCACATTTCAACACAGTAGGAACACACCTGACAAATATGCCAATTACTATGATGACACCCAGTATGAGGATCAGGAGTTTACCTATGCTCGCAATCGTTTCCTTGACCCATACTCCTAGACCTGAGAACCATTTCACTGGGTTCAACCATGAAACCAACTCCTCTACCTTCTCTTCTACTTCAGGCACTGAAGCATTACAGTTCTTTCAAAATTCCCATTTTAACTGCAGAATTTCATCCATCTTCCGGTCTATCACCTCCTTGGGATCGATGGTATTGTTTGTAATATAAGTGCAACACTTTACTCCAAATTGGGTGGCTAAAGTTACGCAATACCCTCCAGTGACAGCTGTTAAGTAAGTTAACACTAGTCTATGTTGCACAAGTTCTTTATTGTAAGCTTGCAACTCCCTACCTGTATACCTGAATGTGTCATCATACATCTCGGTGATATTATCTATCAATTTAGCAAGATCTTGGATATATCTAAAATTTAGTGTGCCTGCGAGCGATCCTGGTGGGATCCAATGCTACCAAAACTTGAAAGCCAGTTGTCTCACTAATTAACTGTGTGGCTTTATGCATGTCACCAGGTATCATATTTCTTTTGTCTCTGTGTTCATACTGTGTGTGAAGATATGGTGATGGTGTGTCTTTATGAATACCGAGCATTTCACCATGTGTAAGAGTCATAACTTCTGGAACTACTCTTCCCAAATAACACAAACCTTCGGAACTCGGAGAGAGCCACTTATACGCTTTCCTTCCACATATAAAATATACATCATCGGGGAGAATATAAGGAATAGTAAACATCATTATTGTCATACACATTTCCCTGGCAAGTGATCCTACTTCAGGTTCTCCCATTTGACTCATACAAGTTTCTCGTTGTAATATCTTCGCACAATACCCTTCTGGTACCCTACCAATCATTTCTTTGGTGAAACTCAGTGTATATTTATACCGGAAGTGTCTTCCACTCAACCTAATTGTGCGTAACAGTTCATAATTCATAGGCTCACGATCAGCTCTTAGTGAGAAGGTCTTCGTCTGATTATTCCCAGTCACCTCCCAACTTCCTGGTTCATTGGAGTTGGTGATGTTTAAACATATAAGTGTTTTATCTGCCTGATACTGGTGGAGTTTACAATGGGGTGGTTTGGTATTAAGACATTTTCCATCTAGTGCATGCCCTCTCTGTGATTCTAAAATGTCAGAGAGATTTAATGGTAATGGCACTAATCCTACATTATGCTGTCCTTGGGGTATGTGAGAGCACACCCAACAATCGGTTTGGTTCAAAATTTTGCCCACCATGGTGTGATAGTCCTCTAAAGGATACCCACCCCAATACTGATTATACTTAGGTTGACACCGTTGGATGCATTTCTCATCAATTACGGACCCACAGAACTCACACATACAATAATCCTCAGATGAAAAACATTCAAACTGTCTCCGAGTATCCAAAATAGTACATCTCTTAAGAATTACTGTACTAAGATTGGTCAGACACTCCCTGATTAGCATAGAACTCCTCCTCTCAACTCCACTCCATCAATACTGCCATTAGCTCCCATCTCCTCTATCGGTTCCCCGTCACAGAAACCAGAAATCCCCGAACAAACCAGGATGATGGAAACTCTGGAAGAGAATACAAAAATGAACACAGCAGACCAGTCCATTGCCGTAGCAAGGACCTGCAAATTTCTTTAGTTCAGATATCTCACTGCAACCTTTTAACCCTCCTGGAACAAGCTCGCAATCGACAGGTCCACGCTATCTGCCTTGTCTCCGCCTTGTTTCTTCACCGGTTGGTTGACTTTCTTACAGTGATTGGAAAGAACCCAGATATCTCTCTCCGCCACCTTCAATGAGGTTGTACTCATCAGTAACACCTGATATGGACCTTCCCACTGATCAGTCAAACAACCTGAACACAAGAAATTTATGATCATAACAAATTCTCCAGATTCAACATAATTACAGTTTGTTTCAGGCATATTGTGGGACGACAATTTCAGTTTCTGCTGTTGCTGTTTTAACTGTTTACTCATTGTTATAAGATACCTTACAGTTACCTCGTTGTTACCTTTCAAATCTTCCTGCGGGCTTATAATCAAATGAGGTTGTCTACCAAACAGTATTTCAAAAGGGGACAGATTTAGAGGGGGCCTAGGAGTGGTCCTTATGCTATGTAGCACCAACGGTAGTGCTTCTGGCCATCCTAGTCCAGTTTCTGCCATGATCTTACTTAATTTATTTTTAATAGTACCATTCATCCTCTCCACCTTGGCACTGGCTTGCGGTCGGTAGGGGGTATGGTCGACTATTAATACCCATCAGTTTACACATATTTTGGAAAACATCACCTGTGAAATGGGTACCCCTATCACTGTCAATAATTTTAGGGATACCGTATCTGCATACAAACTCTTGAACAATTTTCTTGGCAGTAAGTGCAGCAGTATTAGTGGCAGATGGGTATGCCTCAACCCAATTAGAAAACACATCCGTACACACTAATACATACTTGATATTCCTGTTGGGTGGTAATTGGATGAAATCAATTTGTATTACCTGGAAAGGTCCATCAGTCGCAGGAATGTGAGATGGTCTGGTAGGGATCATTTTCCCAATGTTTTTCCTCAAGCAGGTCAGACAGGACATTGCTCTCTTTTCCGCTTGTGAAGAAAAACCCGGTGCGCACCAGTATGCTTTCACCAACTTGCCCATACCTTGCTTTCCCAAATGAGTCAGACCGTGCGCTGCCTCAGCCAGGCTTGGGTAGTATGCCTTGGGAGCCACTGGCTTACCTTGTCCATCTCTCCAGAGTCCAGAAGACTCTTGCCCACATCCCTTGGACCTCCAGACTGCCTTTTCCTGAATGGAACACAAATTTTGCATCTCAATTAATTTCAGCATGTCAATTGTTTGAAAAGTCATCATTTGGTCAGTTGGTACATTCATTTTTAACCCTGCTGCCCATTTTGCAGCTTCGTCTGCCCTGTTGTTGCCCAGTGACACCAGATCATCCTCACATGTATGGGCTTTACATTTTATTACTGCCACTGCCTTTGGCAATTGGATTGCTGTTAGTAATCCTTTTATATGTCTGGAATGTGCTATTGGTGTGCCTGCTGCTGTCATAAACTTTCTCAGACGCCATAGGGCACCGAAATCGTGTACTACCCAGAAGGCGTACCTAGAGCCAGTGTAGATATTAGCAGATTTTCCTCCCACTAATTCACACGCTCTCTTTAGTGCCACCAGTTCCGCCACTTGGGCCAAGTGTGGTGGGCCGAAAGGTTCGGCTTCTATGATGTCTTCCTCATTTACCACAGCATAACCTGTACATAACTCTCCAGTGTCAGTTTGTCTATGACAACTCCCATCCGTGTAAAATGTCACATCTACATTTTGTAAAGGTGTATCCCGTATGTCAGGTCTTGCAGTAAAGGTTTGATTCAGATATTCCATACAATCATGTGCATCAATATACCTGCAGAACTCACCTGTCACCAGCGGCTCACCTCTCTCCACCCTTTGTTTATCATGTTGTACATATGGTAAATACGTAGCAGGATTTAACATACTGCACCTTTAGATGGTGATGTTTGCAGGTGCTATTAAGGCCAGTTCCCATTTTGTGAACCTAGCTGAGGAGACATGTCTGGTTTGGGCAGAGTTTAGCAAAGCAGACACAGCATGGGGAGTATAGACAATCATATCATGGCCTAGTACCACATCCTCACTCTTACTAACCAATAGAGCAGTTGCTGCTACACTTCTTAAAAACGTTGGGAGTGATCTTGCCACAGTGTCCAATTGTGCACTGTAGTATGTTACAGGCCTACTGGCATCACCATGTTTTTGTGTGAGGACACCTCGGCTTCCATACAATACAAATGAAAAGGTTTTTCATAATCAGGTATTCCCAATGCAGGTGCTGTTGTCAGACTATACTTAAGATTAAGGAAAGTCTGCTCTGATTCCTCTGTGTGTATGACATGATCGGACTTTGAGGAAGAGACTAAGTCCTGTAATGGCAAGGCCAAAATAGAAAAACCTGGGATCCACATTCTGCAGTATCCACACATTCCCAAGAAGGTACGAATTTGCTGTTGGTTCTGCGGCAGTGTCATGTTCTGTATGGCCTGGATTCTGTCATTTGTGAGATGTCGTAACCCCTGAGTTAGGCAGCGTCCCAAATATTTAACCCTGGACTGGCATGGCTGTAGTTTGTCCTTAGAAACCTTGTGTCCTGTTTGTGAGAGATGAAGTAATAACAGTTTAGTATCATTTAAACATGACATAAACGAATCAGAACATAACAATAAATTGTCCACATATTGTATTAGAACAGATCCATTGGCAGGTTGAAAAGATTGTAAACAGTCATGTAAGGCCTGGGAGAAGATACTGGGGCTGTCTATGAAACCCTGGGGCAATCGTATCCATGTGCATTGTACACCCCTGTATGTAAAGGCAAATAGGTACTGACAGTCAGGATGAAGAGGTACAGAGAAGAAAGCAGAACAGAGGTCAATTACAGTGAAATGGGTTGCATTTGGTGGGATCTGCATAAGAATGACAGCTGGATTTGGCACTACGGGAAATTGGCTCTCCACCACCTTATTAACCCCTCTAAGGTCTTGTACCAGCCTATAACCCCTCCCACCACTCTTCTTTACAGGAAAGATGGGACTGTTGGCTACACTTGCGGTACGAACTAATATTCCCTGCTGTAATAATCGCTCAATTATGGGATAAACCCCTATTTCTACCTCCTGTTTTAATGGATACTGGGAATTTTTGGAGCTTGCCTACCACTTTTTAGATTTACCATTATGGGACTTATGTTTGCCATTAATCCAGTGTCCTGTCCATCCTTGGTCCAAAGCGAATCTGGAATTTTACCTGAACCAGTAGAGTGATACATTATCCTTTGGGGAGTGTCCAACATATCCCTCACCTCATGCGCAACTCTCTCTGGGATATCTAGAAATATACCATCAGGGGTACAATATATGACACATCCCATCTTACATAACAAATCCCATCCCAGTAGGTTAGTAGGAACCGCTGCTGCCAGGAGGAAAGAGTGCCTGGTATGCAATAGCCCGATAGTGACCTCTGTGGATTTTGTTAAAGGATAATGTTGCACTTTACCCGTTACACCCATTGCTGGTACTGTCTCGCTGTCACCTATAAGTTAGCGGGAGATTTTATCACTGACCTGGTCGCCCCTGTGTCTACAAGAAAAGGATATTTAGTACCAGCCACATCAACCATCATCACCGGTTCTTCCCTAGTACTTCCCGTTAACCTGACTATCTGTAGACTACAGGTATGACCTGACCCCTAGCGCTGACTCTCACCCTCCAATACAGCATTTAAGGCTACAATTGGAGCTGGTGACTGCTGTGAATTCCCTGTACTCTGTGTATATCCCTTATGAGGATATCCAGGTACTACCTGATTAGGGGGTCCTACCTTCTTCACCTTACAGTTCCTACTTACATGTCCCACTTGGTTGCAGTTTAAGCACGTTTGTGGGGTGGGTGAAAGGTTTGCTGTGTAGGTTGAGCGGTAGGGAAAGATTGAGGGTGTGGATAAGGAGTTTGAGGGTAATATGGTGATTGTGGATAGTATGGGTTTTGTGGCTGTGTGTGATAAGTGGGGTAGGGTTGTGTTTGAGGTGGTGCAGGATTGGTAAGGACTTGTAGTTGTGCAGGTGCATGTGTGTCTGCTATCTGTAGTGTTACAGTCATTCCTTCTAGAGCTTGAATACTAACAGCCATTAGCTTCTCGCTCTGAGTCTCTCTCTTTTTAAGGATGTTCTTATGTTCAATAGCGGATTCTATGAGAGTGTCTACAGTGACTCCCCTCCAGCCAGGTAGTGAGGTCTGAACTCGGGTCTTTAGGTTCTCTTTTAGACCATCCATAAGTACAGTGATGATCATTCCCCTGTGATGAGTGCCATCTTTAATATCCTCTAACCCAGTGTACTGGGTAATAGCCTGCAGAGCTTGGTTGCAATAATCCTCTGCAGATTCACTCTCTTTTTGTTTTATGGTGAAAATTTTGCTCAAGTTAACTACTACTGGAAAATATACACCCAATTGAGTTATTATGTGGGTAATGTTACCTTGATTACTTTCATCTGTTATGGGAACATCTCCATCCAATACGCAATCCGTGATAAACCTTTTCACATCGGTATTGTGTGGAAGACAAGCCCTTAACACCACTCGCCAATCTTTATTGGTTGGCTCGTGAGCACTACCCACATTTTTCTAAAATCTTTGGCATTTGGCTAATTCCTTTTTAGGATCAGGGAAATCATTCATTATGGAATTTAGCTCCGTTCTTGTCCAAGGACAATGCATTGCTACCTCCCTTGTGAGCACTACACCATTCGCATCCGCATTCCCATTCGGAACAGTTATTGTCCGAATGGGATGCAGACCGGCCGCACTGCTACTTTTGACCTTGTTACTTGGCTGGGGATGTAGTCTGTTACTGCTACGTATAGGTTTAACAACTTCCTCTATGGGTGCAGTGGATGTTAACACTTCCTGTACTATCACTGATGAAGATGGTGGCACCACATGTGCTTGTTGTGATGGAGCATCTAACATGTGTACAGCATGGGAAATGGCAGACATAACAACAGGTTCATCATCCGCATCATAAACATTTTCTTTATGATTACTCAAGAGAGGGTACAAGTTACTTACATTTTTATGGGTTTTTACTAGGGATGTGCAGGCTCGGATAGGTTTGAGTTTGCACTCTGAGTTCGGATTTTCCCTCCAAAAAAACGGAACTCAGAAAGAGGCAAAACGTCATCTTGCATGGACAAACATCATCATTCCTGGACAAAAGTCCAAAAAACCTATCCGAGCCTGCACATCCCTAGTTTTTACAACAACTGTACCTGCACCCCCATCCACATAGGGTGGAGGTGGTGCGCGTGAACCACTGGCAATACCTTCTGCAATGCTACCTTGCTGCACATGTGCGCTATTTCATGGCACGCACGCACCGCAGTTTAGCGCTGCGGGTGCGCTCTCCTGTAACGTGCTCGTGATGCTAGTTTGCATCACATGCACACCTTTAAGCCACGCATCGCCCTCATGCTGCCATAACTTTAAACACTCGTTATATTTTACCTTTTTCATTCGAGAAAGCACCATACAGTTACTATCTCGGACATTGTTCAATACCTCCTTATCAAAGCTACCAATTCTGGGGAAAAATCTAACACTCCTCATTGTCATTTTTTAACCATACATCACAGTACCTAGTTACATAAGCACCGTACCTAGTATGCATAATATGGCGTGCCGACCCAAGCGGCGCTTCCAACAGCAGCACATCATCTAACATCTCTACCGTTTGCTTGGCCCCCATTCTGGGAGAACCCTAAGCTTTTCAATGGAGATTTAAACTGGTGAAATACAGTCAAGATAAAAGTGAAAGCACTTACCTATGGACGTCTTAACAGGACGCGCCCACAAACCTATGGAAGGATAGTCTAGATGCCTCCACTCATCTATGGAAGAAAGTCTAGATGCCTCCACTCACCTATGGAAGAAAGTCTAGATGCCTCCACTCACCTATTCCCTTTTTGACTACCTTTCAACTGCTAGCATGTTGGCATTCCAATAACACCTACCCTTTTCTGTGACTTCGTCCACCCTCTACCCAGTTCACAATCACAATTTAGCCAAAACTGTGCGGTTCAATTACAATGCTCAAATAACCCTAACTGATCACTGAATACTGTGATCACACTGAGAGCCGAACCTACAACAAAGACAACAAATACACCTGCTTATGTGTTAGCAGGGTTGGCCTAGTAGCTCTACTACCGAGCTACTATGCCAACCCTTGCGCCTAGTACTTAAGGGTCCTACGATACCCTTAACTAGGGAACATTTTACCCCTACCAACAAATACTCACTGTTACACACCCTTTTCCTGCGCAGAAAAATACACGTTTTCCCAGACTATGGCAACACTGATCAAGATGCTTACAACAATGCTATCTATCAATGCGCTCTCAACAGCTTTGTTTAAAACACGTGGAAGCAATACAGGAAGTACGTATACGCTATTGTGCAACTAGTCGCATACACAAAAATGTGACTACTACACAACACGTATTATGAGTTTTTACGCTATAGTGCGACTGGTCGCATACACAATAATGCGACTTCCCCTTTTTAACACAAAAAAAACTATCGATGAAGGAAAACAAACTTTTTCCTCCCTCGTCCCTGGATTCTTAATCAGTGCTTCTAAAGCCACAATAACAGGTAGCAGACTCTCAGCAACAAAGTGGTATCAGATTTCAAAGGCACAATGCGTTCTCCTGCTATGGCGCCTCCACCCTTTTGCTGAGAGATCGCTACCGAGTGTTACCTAGTGATCGGTAGCATGATTTCACACTGCAAGCCCCCAACTATTGATTTCTGCCTGTCTATACCTTCTAACAATCGATTCCTGCCTATACCTTCTAAACAATATTGTCGCTATTCAGCGTTATGAGTCGTACAAGAAATAAATGCTTTCAGACTTTGAGTGTGGTTCCAAAGCACAAAAAGATATTATTCAATATAAAAACAGATGGTTACACGCTGTGATCTAAATACAATTAGCGCAAGTAAATCATACAGACCCAAGGTACAGTTGTTACATATGCATGCGCTCTGGGCCCAGATACCGGCATCAGCAATAGAAACCTCCGTCAACAGCACAGCAAGAAGACGCTCTACTGGGGTCTGAGAGCGCACATATATACACTTACAGGGATAGACAATACAATAGAACAGATTGGCATGATTCCATTGGTTCTCCGTCATGGTGGTCCTGTTACAGTATAGTTCATAGGTTAATTCGTATGGACACAAGTCAGCCTCCAAAAGCCCTTTGTGTTCCTTTTCCCGCTGCATGCTAATCTAAGCTGATAACATTACAGAGTACATTTTAATGCTCTAACTCTCTATAGTCCATAATTTGCAGACGGATGTTTCGATCTTCTCACCGATGATACCGGAAATCTGTTGAGACACAGTGGATCAGTACAACACCAAACACGGTCTGCTTATCATGTCCTAAACCTTAGATATCAAATAACCTTTATTTCGCAACATTAATCATTACTGAATAAACCTTGAATATTACACTTTAATGTTAAGGAACCTTTAGTGTAAGTGTGTGTGTGTAAGTATTGGGGAATTGGGAAAAGACACTAGTTAGCGCTGTGCGACTATGTGTTTTGTGGAGTACACCATGGTACGTGTTTTGCAGGGTTATTCATTTTATATGTTGTAGTGGCTGTCTGTATTTATATGATGAGGACTTTTAACTTCTTTCTATTGTGTGGGAATCGCACAACGCTAAATAATAGCATCGCCGTATGTACTTACAATGGCGTGATTCACTAATAATGGTGCTGGGCGGCCAGTCGCAAAATGGCGTCTCGTTGCCTTTCGCAAAATGGCGTCGCCTAGATCTAATTTTAAACCGACTCTGTCTCAGCCAAATATCCGGCTTCGACACATCTCTGTCTGATCTGGACACAGTGGCAGATCCAGCAGGGGGGGAGATCAGGGTGATCGCTCCCCCGAAATCACTCACACATGATCGCTCCCCCAGCAGTTGCAGCTGTAGTGGAGAGAGCAGGACAGGAGGGAGGGGTCACCAGCAGGGCAGCCGGAGCCACGATCCGGCTCCCGAGTCTCGCAGGGTTGGAGTAGCCGCTGGGGAGATCTGCCTGCTTCCTGCTCCTGGCCGCCAGTTTGTTTCTATATAAATACACAGATGTGTGCGCTGCAGCCACCGCAGTTACAGGATATGACAAGCGTGTCATAGCCGACTGCTAGCATTCTGATTGGTGGATGACGCTGGCCATTCACCAATCATAGTGGTGGGAGGTCTACACACACTGATTGGTGGATAGCTCCTGCCATCCACCAATCGGATTGCAGGAAACTGACTGAAAGAATGCCAGGGACAGAATGAAGGACTGATTGCTGAATAATTTGGGTTGCCCCATAGATCTGAGGTCTGTTTAATAAGGTGAATGACCATAAATAAAAAAATAACTGGTGATGGCGCCAATACTAAAATAATAAAACTGAAGTGTCTGCTGCTCTCACAAACAAGGGGATTACACAGTCCCCATATATGTATACTAAAAACTAATAAAAAAGAGAGCACTAACACACAGTAAAATAAAAAAAATAATTTATTAATACCTTTATATAGGAATTGTCAGCTCTTTAGCATATATATAGCCAGTATTAATAGACCAAAAATGTACATAAATATATACAATTAAACAATATTATAACAATCAAAATTCTCACGGCCACATAAAACTCTGGGCCTGATTCAGACTCGCGAGCGAGCGCTGAGCGCTCGCAAGCGGGTCGATGTTGGGCCAGTGCGCATGCGCACGCCAGACCCGGCGCCGTCGTGTGCATGTGCGAGACCCGGATAGCGACGGGCAAGCTGTCGCTATGGGTCTCGCTACAAAGGGGGCGTGCTGTCGATGGTGAGTGACAGCACGCCCCCTTTGGTGTAGGTGCCAGGGGCGTGGCTGGCCAGATGGAGGCGCTCCCATGGGAACGCCTACCGTCTGGGGCCGGCCCCCAAAAGATAGATAAATCTGATAGAGCCAAAAGCACTCCAGGGCTTGCGGCAAATGAGACCCTACCACAAGGGTCCCGTCGCAAGCCCGATGGTCTTGACCATCGTGACCATCTTTTTGGCCGCTCGCTATAGCTGTGGGTGGTCACCCTCAGCTTTGCTAGCGGCCAGGAGGCCGCTCTAAAATTCAGAAGGACGGCCCTGATTCAGAGCGAGCGCTCTGTCAGAGCGTCCGGCTCTGAATCAGGGCCTCTATTCAAACATTTAAGAAAAACCCCCCTATGTAATGAACTGTTGATCTAAAAATTAAGCATCACTATGTTCTTTTTATAATAGATACTTGGACACTTATTTAAATGGAACTTTCTTTCATACTGATTTTGTCACATTTATTCCTCCAATAACACTGTAAATAGAGACAGATATTAGGTGTCAATTTGTTTTAACACTGCACTGTTGCAGTGATTTAAACAGCGTGGCTCTTCGCAGTAAGAAATAGTTTCTTTGAGCTCTTTAAATCATTCCTTTATAAACATGTACTTGCTAGTGAAAACAGATTGAGTTCTTGGTAGTCGACTAGTTATATTTCAAAATAGTCAGTATAATACCTCCTCAGTGTTTACATTTAGATTGATATATACATATTAAAAAATCATGGCCATGGAAAATATGTATAACATTTTTTAGTATTTACCATGTCCTCCTGATTTGGCAGGATTAATTGGATGTACAGAATTAATTGGATGTGCTGTTCCCCAGCTCTTTCTCCCTTCTGTTCACCACTCCGTAACTTATAGCCGCTGCTGTATCCACAGTTAAACAGCCGAGGTTCTGAGGGGTAGAAAGGTCCCAGGAGGTAGAGGGACAGCCGGTTAGTATCCCTGTTGTAAATATAGGTGTCACGACCAGCGTTTCTCGGCATGGTGGTCGGCGGGTGATACCTGTGAGGATGCTGCGTCTGGTGGCGGTGCCTGGCGGGGAGCATTGGCTGTGCGTGGTCCTGTTTGGGCATATTATCACTCTGTGCTGGGTAGGCCTGGCGGTGCTTCCATTCCGCTCCGGCATGGGCGCCGCCATCTTGCTTTCAGCCATGTGACCTAGTCGGCCAATCCTGGCGTGTCACATGCTCACTCTCTGACCAGTCATGCTCTAGCACTAGGTACTTAAGGGAGTTCTAGTCTAGTCTGCCTGCCTGTTTGGATTTCTGCTATACCTGAACCTGCTCCTAAACCCTGCTGGATACCCCTGCCTCCTCCTATTGCCTCTCCCATTGTCTGAGTACCTGTGTCTGTCGTTTACCCTGCACCCTGTCTCCACTTGCATTTCATCTGGACATCATTCATTTCAGCTTGCAAATCACTTCATTCTGCCATTCACTTCAGCTGGACTATATCACCTCTGCCTGCATATCATTTCAGCTCACCATACCTGCATACTGGACTGTTCCTGCCTGTCACTATCTGGACATTCTCCCATTTACTTCGGTACAGTTCTCAAGTGCACTTCAGTGCTATACCTGGACTTTTTCTTTTGCCATTTCCATGTCTACTAAGCCACTCATTAAAAGTTCCACTTTTTCATTTGAATCTGCTTCTGTGTCTGCTCCTATCACCACCCCGGGTCCACAACAAAACCAGAACCTCACAATAGGGAATAAGCGCATCACGCTATTAGTTGGTATCTTCCTCCTCCCTGCCATCGACTCCGTATCGCTCTGTGATCAGCGGCTGCCTCACAGGTCAGTATAGCCAAATACCAGAGCATGAAGAAAGACAGGGGTTCTCAGAGGACGTGGATTAGTTCTGCAGGTCTCTCAATGGCAATAAAAGGTGAGCATAAACCGTGTTTCTCCGCCTCTATAAAATGTCGGCGGCTTCCTCAGTCAGCATGTTCTTTGTGCTCTCTCACCAGCCTCTTTATTTGTGCCTATGATATCAACACATGTGTAGGCAATTTGTTAATCAGGTTTCTTTTTCTGATTGGCAGTGTGAATTTAACCCTTAATTAAATGATGTTTATCAAAGATTTTTTGTTTCTTTGCTTCTTTTTTAGAAAAGTCTTTTCGTCTTTTTATATCCATGGTTATTATTGAATATTTATTATTCCCAAAAATCCAAGATTTATGGACATTAAAAATATTTCTTAGATATTAAAGAGAATTAGTGCAAACAATTGGAATGTCAATACAGACAGAAAGATATTTATAAATATAAAAACATACAATTGTATATGCACACGCTTGCACATACACAACTGTAGATATATTGTTATAATATTGTTTAATTGTATATATTTATGTACATTTTTGGTCTTTTAATATTGGCTATATATATGCTGAAAAGCTGATAATCCTATATAAATGTATTAATAAATTAATTTTTTTATTTTAACTGTTTAATAAGGGACTGGGGTTTGGCAATTATAACATTAAAATACAAGAACTATTCATGAAATTCACGTAGATGTGTATGTATATATAGATTGTCGAAGCCGGATAATTGGCTGAGACAGGATCGGTGTAAAATTAGATCAGGGGCGACGCCATTTTGCGAATGGCAATGATACGCCATTTTGCGGCTGGCCGCCCAGCGCCATTTTAGTGAAACTCGCCATTATAAGTACATACGGCGATGCTATTATTTAGCGACGTGCGATTCCCACGCAATAGAAAGAAGTTAAAGGTCCTCACCATACAAATACAGACAGTCATTAAAACATATAAAATGATTAGCCCTGCAAAACACGTACCATGGTGTACTCCACAAAACATATAGTTGCACAACGCTAACTAGCTTCTTTTCCCAATTCCCCAATAGTTACACACTGCACACTTACATAAAAGGTTCCCTAGCATTAAAGTGTAATATCCAAGGTTTATTCAGTAATTATTAATGTTGTGTAATAAAGGTTATTTGATATCTAAGGTTTAGTACATGGTAAGCAGACCGTGTTTGGTGTTGTACTGATGCACTGTGTCTCCACAGATTTCCGGTATCATCGGTGAGAAGATCGCAACATGCTTCTGCAAACTATGGACTATAGAGAGTTAAAACATTAAAATGTACTCTGTAATGTTAGCAGCTTAGATTAGCATGCAGCGGAAAAAGGACACAAAGGGTTGTTAGAGGCTGTTTGTGTCCTTTCAAATTGACCTATGAACTATCCTGTAACAGAAGCACCTTTAACAAGAACCAATGGAATCATGTCAAACTTGTCTATTGTATTGCCTATCCCTGTAAGAGTATATATGTGCGCTCTCTGACCCCAGTCTTGAGTCGTCTTGCTGTGCTGTTGATGGAGGTTTCTAATGCGGATGCTGGTATCTGGGCCCAGAGCGCGTGCGTATATAACAACTGTACCTTGGGTCTGTATAATTTATTTGCGCTAATTGTCTTTAGATCACAGCGTGTAACCATCTGTTTTTATACTGAATAATAACTTTTTGTGCTTTGGAACCACATTCAAAGTCTGAAAGCATTTATTTACTTTGCGACTCATTACGCTAAATAGTGACAATTTTAGAAGGTATAGGCAGGATTTTAGAAGGTATAGACAGGATTGCATAGAGGTTTTAATTAGGTATCCATAGTTGGGGGTTCGCAGTGTTAATCACGCTACCGATCACTTGGTAACACTCGGTAGCGATCTCTCAGCAAAAGGGTGGAGGCGCCATAGCAGGAGAACACATTATGCCTTCGAAATCTGCTACCACTTTGTTGCTGAGAGTCCGCTACCTGTTATCGTGGCTTTAGGAGCGCTGATTAGGAATCCAGGGACGAGGGAGGAAAAAGTTTGTTTTCCTTCATCGATAGTTTTTTTTGTGTTAAAAAGGGGAAGTTGCATTATTGTGTATGCAAACAGTCGCACTATAGCGTAAAACTCATAATACGTGTTGTGTAGTAGTCGCATTATTGTGTATGCGACTAGTTGCACAATAGCGTATACGTATTTCCTGTATTGCTGCCACGTGTTTTAAACAAAGCCGTTGAGAGTGCACGGTGGTATTGATAGATAGCATTGTTGTAAATACATTGGCCACGCTTAGAGCACTCTATATTGGTTACCAAGAGATCAAGTAAATTCTTGTATTTTATATCAGTAGTTGGGACGCCAGCACCCTTTTTATTATCTCCTATATATATATGTTCACCTACAGTGATTCTTATCTAGTTGTAATTATTTCCACCAGATTTATTGTCATCTGGAGAATTAGCGATTGGATTGTGACTATATATGTGTATTTATTGGTTATTAAATAGAGTATTTTATCTATCCAGTCTTCCATTCATTTGAACAGAGAGCACATATGCGATTTATTATCTGCATTGACACCCAATATCACCATCCACCTTGCGCAGTAGCTACATTTGTTGTAGGTTTGGCTCCCAGTGTGATTACAGTATTCAGTGATCAGGTAGGGTTATTTGAGCATTGTAATTGAACCGCACAGTTTTGGCTAAATTGTGATTGTGAACTGGGTAGAGGGTGGACGAAATCACTGAAAAGGATAGGTGTTATTGGAATACCTACATGCTAGCAGTTGAAAGGTAGTCAAAAAGGGATTAGGTGCGTGGAAGCAGCCTTGTTATTCTTCCATAGGTGTGTGGGCGCATCCTGTTAATATCGTCCGCAGGTAAGTGAAAGTATCTTGACTTTCTTTCACCAGTTTAAATCTCTATTGAAAAGCTTAAGGTTCTCCCAGATGGGGGCCAAGCAAACGGTAGAGATGTTAGATGATGTGCTGCTGTTGGAAGCGCCGCTTGGGTCGGCATGCCATATTATGCATACTAAGTACAGTGCTTATGCAATTAGGTACTGTGATGTATGGTTTAAAATGATAATGAAGACTGTTAGACCGTTTCCCAGAACTGGCAGCTTTGATAAGGAGGTATTGAACAATGACCGAGATAGCATCTTTATGGTGCACTCTTGAATGAAAAAGGTAAAATATAACGAGTATTTAAAATTATGGCAGCGTGAGGGGGATACGTGGCTTAAAGGTTTGCACGCGACGCCAACTAACGTTGCGAGCACGTTACCGGAGAGTACACATGCAGGGCTAAACTGCGGTGCGTGTGCGCCGCGAGATAGCATGCACGTGCAGCAAGGTAGCATTGCGGAAGATATTACCAGTGGTTCACGCACACCACCGCCGCCCTATGCGGATGGGGGTGCAGGTACAGTTGTTGAAAAAACCCATAAAAATTTAATAAGTAACTTGTACCCTCTCTTACATAATCATAAAGAAAATATTTATGATGTGGATGATGAGCCTATTGTTATGTCTGCCATTTCCCATGCTGTACACATGTTAGATGCTCCACCACAACAAGCACAAGTGGTGCCGCCATCTTCATCAGTGATAGTACAGGAAGTGTTAACATCCACTGCACCCATAGAGGAAGTTGTTAACCCTATACGTAGCAGTAATAGACTAAATCCCCAGCCAGGTAACAAGGTCAAAAGTAGCAGTGCGGCCGGTCTGCATCCCATCCGGACAATAACCGTTCTGAATGGGAATGCGGATGCGAACGGTGTAGTGCCCACAAGGGAGGTAGCAATGCATTGTCCTTGGACAAGAGCGGAGCTAAATTCCATAATGAATGATTTCCCCGATCCTAAAAAGGAATTAGCCAAATGCCAAAGATTTTTGAAAAATGTGGGTAGTGTTCACGAGCCAACCAATAAAGATTGGCGAGTGGTGTTAAGGGCTTGTCTTCCACGCAATACCGATGTGACAAAGTTTATCACGGATTGTGTATTGGATGGAGATGCTCCCTTAACAGACGAAATTAACCAAGGTAACATTTCCCGCATTATATCTCAATTGGGTGTATATTTTCCAGTAGTAGTTAACTTGAGCAAAATTTTCACCATAAAACAAAAAGAGAGTGAATCTGCAGAGGATTATTGTTACCGAGCTCTGCAGGCTATTACCCAGTACACTGGGTTAGAGGATATTAAAGATGGCACTCATCACAGGGGAATGATCATCACTGTACTTATGGATGGTCTAAAAGAGAACCTAAAGACCCGAGTTCAGACCTCACTACCTGGCTGGAGGGGAGTCACTGTAGACACTCTCATAGAATCCGCTATTGAACATAAGAACATCCTTAAAGAGAGAGAGACTCAGAGCGAGAAGCTAATGGCTGTTAGTATTCAAGCTCTAGAAGGAATGACTGTAACACTACAGATACTAATGGATGGTCTAAAAGAGAACCTAAAGACCCGAGTTCAGACCTCACAACCTGGCTGGAGGGGAGTCACTGTAGACACCCTCATAGAATCCGCTATTGAACACGATAAGAACATCCTTAAAAAGAGAGAGACCCAGAGCGAGAAGCTAATGGCTGTTAGTATTCAAGCTCTAGAAGGAATGAATATAACATCACAGCCAACAGACACACATGCACCTGCACAGCTACATGTCCTCACCAATCCTGCACCACCACAACCCTACCCCACTTATCACACACAGCCACAAAACCCATACTATCCACAACCACCATATTTCCCTCAATATCCTTACCCACACCCACCATCTTTCCCTTCCGCTCAACCCACACAGCAATCCATTTACCCACCCCAGTCATGAAGGTGCTTTAACTGCAACCAGGTGGGACATGTAAGTAGGAACTGTAGGGTGAAGAAGGTAGCACCCCCTAACCAGGGAGTACTTGGATATCCCCATAAGGGATATACACAGAGTACAGGAAACCTACAACAGTCACCAGCTCCAATTGTGGCCGTAAATGCTGTATTGGAGAGTGAGAGTCAATGCTAGGGGCAGGTCATACCTGTAGTCTACAGATAGTCAGGTTAATGGGAAGTACTAGGGAAGAACTGGTGATGATGGTTGATGTGGCTGGTACTAAATATCCTTTTCTTGTAGACACAGGGGCGACCAGGTCAGTGATAAAATCTCCCTGCTAACCGAGACGGTACCAGCAATGAGTGTAATGGGTAAAGTGCAACATTATACTTTAACAAAATCTACAGAGGTCATTATCGGGCCATTGCATACCAGGCATTCTTTCCTCCTGGCAGCAGTGGGTCCTACTAACCTGCTGGTTAGGGATTTGTTATGTAAGATGGGATGTGTCATATATTGTACCCCTGATGGTGTATTTGTAGATATCCCAGAGAGAGTTGCGCACAAGGTGAGGGATATGTTGGACACTCCCCAAATGATAATGTGTCACTCTACTGGTTTAGGTGAAAATCCATCTCAAGTAGATCAAATGTTATCCCAAATTCCAGATTCACTTTGGACCAAGGATGGACAGGACACTGGATTAATGTCAAATGTAAATCCAGTAATGGTAAATCTAAAAAGTGGTAGGCAAGCTCCTAAAATTCCCCAGTACCCATTAAACAGGAGGTAGAATTAGGGTTGTATCCCATAATTGAGCGATTGTTACAGCAGGGAATTTTAGTTTGTACAGCAAGTGTAGCCAACAGTCCCATCTTTCCTGTAAAGAAGAGTGGTGGGAGAGGTTATAGGCTGGTACAAGACCTTAGAGGGGTTAATAAGGTGGTAGAAAGCCAATTTCCCGTAGTGCCAAATCCAGCTGTCATTCTTATGCAGATCCCACCCCATGCAACCCATTTAACTGTCATTGACCTCTGTTCTGCTTTCTTCTCTGTACCTCTTCATCCTGACTGTCAGTACCTATTCGCCTTTACATACAGGGGTGTACAATACACATGGACACGATTTCCCCAGGATTTCATAGACAGCCCCAGTATCTTCTCCCAGGCCTTACATGACTGTTTACAATCTTTTCAACCTGCCAATGGATCTGTTCTAATACAATATGTGGACGATTTATTGTTATGTTCTGATTCGTTTATGTCATGTTTAAATGATACTAAACTTTTGTTGCTTCATCTCTCGCAAACAGGACACAAGGTTGCTAAGGACAAACTACAGCCATGCCAGTCCAGGGTTAAATATTTGGGACACTGCCTAACTCAGGGGTTACGACATCTCACAAATGACAGAATCCAGGCCATACTGAACATGACACTGCCACAGAACCAAAAACAAATTCGTACCTTCTTGGGAATGTGTGGATACTGCAGAATGTGGATCCCAGGTTTTTCTATTTTGGCCTTGCCATTACAGGACTTTGTCTCTTCCTCAAAGCCCGATCATGTCATACACACAGAGGAATCAGAGCAGACTTTCCTTAATCTTAAGGATAGTCTGACAAGAGCACCTGCATTGGGAATACCTGATTATGAAAAACCTTTTGATTTGTATTGTACAGAAGCCGATGGTTGTGCAGCAGGTGTCCTCACACAAAATCATGGTGATGCCAGTAGGCCTGTAACATACTACAGTGCACAATTGGACACTGTGGCAAGATCACTCCCAACATGTTTAAGAAGTGTAGCAGCAACTGCTCTGTTGGTCTATACTCCCCATGCTGTATCTGTTTTGTTAAACTCTGCCCAAACCAGACATGTCTCCTCAGCTAGGTTCACATAATGGGAACTAGCCTTAACAGCACCTGCAAACATCACCATCAAAAGGTGCAGTACGTTAATCCAGCTACGTATTTACCATATGTGCAACATGATGCACAAAGGGTGGAGAGAGGCGAGCTGCTGGCAACAGGTGAGTTCTCCAGGTATATTGATGCACATGATTGTATGGAATATCTGAATCAAACCTTTACTGCAAGACCTGACATACGGGATACACCTTTACAAAATGTAGATGTGACATTTTACACGGATGGAGTTGTCATAGACAAACTGACACTGGAGAGTTACGTACAGGTTATGCTGTGGTAAATGACGAGGACGTTATAGAAGCCGAACCTTTAGGCCCACCACACTTGGCCCAAGTGGTGGAACTGGTGGCACTAAAGAGAGAATGTGAATTAGCGGAAGGAAAATCTGCTAATATCTACACTGACTCTAGGTACGCCTTCGGGGTAGTACACAATTTCGGTGCCTTAAGGCAATCCAATTGCCAAAGGCAGTGGCAGTAATTAAGTGTAAAGCCCATACATGTGAGGATGATTCGGTGTCACTGAGCAACAACAGGGCAGACGAAGCTGCAAAATGGGCAGCAGGGTTAAAAATGAATGTACCAACTGAACAAATCATGACTTTTCAAACAATTGATATGCTGAAATTAATTGAGATGCAAAATTTGTGTTCTATCAAGGAAAAGTCAGTCTGGAGGTCCAACGGATGTGGGCAAGAGTCCTCTGGACTCTGGAGAGATGGACAAGGTAAGCCAGTGGCTCCCAAGGCATACTACCCAAGTCTGGCTGAAGCAGCGCACGGTCTGACTCATCAGGGAAAGCAAGGTATGTGTAAATTGGTGAGAGCATACTGGTGTGCACCGGGTTTTTCTTCTCAAGTGGAAAAGAGAGCAATGTCCTGTCTGACCTGCTTGAGGAAAAACATTGGGAAAATGATCCCTATTGAACCATCCCACATTCCTCTGACTGATGGACCTTTCCAGGTAATACAAATTGATTTCATCCAATTACCACCCAACAGGAATCTCAAGTATGTATTAGTGTGCACTGATGTGTTTTCCAATTGGGTTGAGGCATACCCAGCTGCCACTAATACTGCTGTGTTCACTGCCAAGAAAATTGTTCAGGAGTTTGTGTGCAGATACGGTATCCCTAAAATTATCGAGAGTGATAGGGGTACTCATTTCACAGGTGATGTTTTTCAAAATATGTGTAAACTGATGGGTATTAATAGTCAACTTCATACCCCCTACCGACCGCAAGCCAGTGCAAAGGTGGAGAGGATGAACGGTACTATTAAAAATAAATTAAATAAGATTCTGGACTAGGATGGCCAGAAGCATTACCGTTGGTCCTACATAGCATAAGGACCACTCCTAGACCCCCTCTAAATCTGTCCCCCTTGGAAATACTGTTTGGTAGACAACCTTATTTGATTATAAGTCCGCAGGAAGATATGAAAGGTAACAATGAGGTAACTGTAAGGTATCTTATAACAATGAGTAAACAATTAAAACAGCAACAGCAGAAACTGAAATTGTTGTCCCATGATATGCCTGAAACAAACTGTCATTATGTTGAATCTGGAGAATATGTTATGATCAGAAATTTCTTGCATTCAGGTTGTTTGACTGATCATTGGGAAGGTCCGTATCAGGTGTTGCTGACGAGTACCACATCTTTGAAGGTGGCCGAGAGAGATACCTGGGTCCATTCCACTCACTGTAAGAAGGTCAACCAACCCGTGGACAAACAAGGCGGAGACGAGGCAGATAACGTGGACCTGTCGATCGCGAGCTTGTTCCAGGAGGGTTAAAAGGTTGCAGTGAGATATCTGAACTAAAGAAATTTGCAGGTCCTTGGTACGGCAATGGACTGGTCTGCTGTGTTCAGTTTTGTATTCTCTTCCAGAGTTTCCATCATCCTGGTTTGTTCGGGGATTTCTGGTTTCTGTGACGGAGGACTGTTAGAGGAGATGGGAGCTAATGGCAGTATTAATGGAGTGGAGTCGAGAGGAGGAGTGCTATGCAAATCAGGGGAGTGTCTGACCAATCTTAGTACTGTAATTGTTAAGAGATCTGCTATTTTAGATACTCGGAGACAGTGTGAAAGTCTATCGCCTGAGGATTATTGTATGTGTGAGTTCTGTGGGTCCGTAGTCAAGGAGAGATGAATCCAACAGTGTCCACCTAAGTATAACCAGTATTGGGGTGGGTATCCTTTAGAGGATTATCACACCATGGTGGGCAAAATTTTGAACCAAACTGACTGTTGGGTGTGCTCTCACGTGCCCCAAGGACAACATAATGTAGGATTAGTGCCATTCCCTTTAAATATCTCTGAAATTTTAGAATTGCAAAAAGAGAAGACACTGGATGGAAAAATTTTTAATACCAAACCACCCCATTGTAAACTCCACCAGTATTAGGCACATAAAATACTTATATGTTTAAACATCACCAACTCCAATGAACCAGGAAGTTGGGAAGTGACTTGGAATAACTAGACGATGACCTTCTCACAAAGAGCTGACCGTGAGCCTATGAATTATGAACTGTTACGCAAAATTAGGTCAGGTGGAAGACACTTCCGGTATAAATATACACTGAGTAACACCAAAGAAATGATTGGTAGAATATCAGAAGGGTACTGTGCTAAGGTTATACAACCAGAAACATGTATTTGCCAGATGGGAGAACCTGAGATAGGATCATTTGTGAGGGAAATGTTTTTGATGATCATGATGCACACTATTCCTTACGTTCTCCTCGATGACGTATATTTTATATATGGAGGGAGAGCGTATAGGTGGCTTTCTCTGAGTTCTGAAGGTTTGTGTTACCTGGGAAGAGTAGTCCCAGAGGTTATGACCCTCACACATGGTGAAATGCTTGGTATTCATAAAAACACACCATCACCATATCTTCACAAACAGTATGAACACAGAGACAAAGAAATATGATACCTGGTGACGTGCATAAAGCCACTCAGTTAATTAGTGAGACAACTGGCTTTCAAGTTTTGGTAGCACTGGATCCCACCAGGATCGCTCGGGATACACTAAATTTCAGATATATCCAAGACCTTGCTAAATTGATAGATAATATCACCGAGATGTATGATGACACATTCAGGTATACAGGTAGGGAATTGCAAGCATACAAGAAAGAACTGGTGCAACATAGACTAGTGTTAAATTACTTAACAGTTGTCACTGGAGGGTATTGCGTAACTTTGGCCACCCAATTTGGAGTAAAGTGTTGCATTTACATTACAAATGATACCAGCGATCCCAAGGAGGTAATAGACCGGAAGATGGATGAAATTCTGCAGCTAAAATGGGAATTTTGAAAGAACCATAATGCTTCAGTGGCTGAAGTAGAGGAGAAGGTAGAGGAATGGGTTTCATGGTTGAACCCAGTGAAATGGTTCTCAAGTCTAGGAGAGTGTGTCCAGGAAATGATTGCGAGCATAGGTAAACTCCTGATACTCATACTGGTTGTCATCATAGTAATTGGCTTATGTGTCAGGTGTGTTCCTACTGTGTTGAAATGTGGAAAATGTAAAGATAAGGTAAAGCAGAAGAATGGAATTATGATGATGGTCAGTAGTAACAATGTGAATACTGAGGTAAATGTAGAACTGCATTACAACCCTGAACTAGAAGGTACTGTCATATAATGTATAAGATTTAGACATGCATAAAATGTATTATTAAAATGTTATTTTAAAACCTCTTAAATAATGTAAGTCCCTATTCCCACTCAAGACTTCCTTTATAGGATTGGTGCATCCCCACATCTTTCCCATGATCTCCCAAGATCCGCGGTGTGCGTATAGGGGTAGTTTTATGTAGCCTCCTAGAGATACATTATTGATGGATTAAGAACCACCTTGTGCTATCCCATAATATAACATTAAATAATATGTCATAATGTAAGCCTAAATTAATTTTAAAATCAGAGTATGATAGCATGTTGTTTGCTATCAAAGGGTGGACTGTCGAAGCCGGATAATTGGCTAAGACAGGACCGGTGTAAAATTAGATCGGGCGACGCCATTTTGCGAATGGCAATGAGACGCCATTTTGCGACTGGCCGCCCACCGCCATTTTAGTGAAACTCGCCATTATAAGTACATACAGCGATGCTATTATTTAGCATCGTGCAATTCCCACGCAATAGAAAGAAGTTAAAGGTCCTCACCATACAAATTCAGACAGTCATTAAAACATATGAAATGATTATCCCTGCAAAACACGTACCATGGTGTACTCCACAAAACACATAGTCGCACAATGCTAACTAGCGTCTTTTCCCAATTCCCCAATACTTTCACACTGCACACTTACATAAAAGGTTCCCTAGCATTAAAGTGTAATATCCAAGGTTTATGCAGTAATTATTAATGTTGTGTAATAAAGGTTATTTGATATCTAAATTTCCGGTATCATCGGTCAGAAGATCGCAACATGCGTCTGCAAACTATGGATTATAAAGAGTTAAAACATTAAAATGTACTCTGTAATGTTAGCAGCTTAGATTAGCATGTAGTGGGAAAAAGGACACAAAGGGTTGTAAGGGTTGTAACAGAAGCACTTTTAAGAAGAACCAATGGAATCATGTCAAACTTGTCTATTGTATTGCCTATCCCTGTAAGAATATATATGTGCGCTCTCTGACTCCAGTCTTGAGTTTTCTTGCTGTGCTGTTGACTGAGGTTTCAAATGCTGATGCCGGTATCTGGGCCCAGAGCGCGTGTGTATATAACAACTGTACCTTGGGTCTGTAGGATTTATTTACGCTAATTGTCTTTAGATCACAGCGTGTAACCATCTGTTTTTATATTGAATAATAACTTTTTGTGCTTTGAAACCACATTCAAAGTCTGAAAGCATTTATTTACTGTGCGACTCATTACGCTAAATAGCGACAATTTTAGAAGGTATAGATAGGATTGCATAGGGGTTTTAATTAGGTTTCTATATATTTTATATATATATATATATAATGTGACGGTCAGTCGGGTTAGGGGTCCCTCTCCTGGGGTAGATGGACTCCTTCCTTACATGCACAGCAGCCGGGAAGCAGCACACCAGTCTGGATGCGAGTACAAGCTGGTCGGTGTCAGTCCTTATTGTACAGTATCAGAAATTACATAATGAAAACATAAACATAAATCCTAGCCCTGTCTGGGCTCTAACTTTACAAGTGATTTCCCTCACTACAAGAACCTGGCAGGGCCTAATACCCTCACCAGCAACAGAACACAGGACAGTACTCACTGCTAGGATTCCAAGTGTCTCTGAGCAAACTCCCTGGCTGCTCTCCCAGGTGAGATACTCAGCCCCAAACAAAGCAAGCATATCTTGGCCACTCTCAGCTGGAAGCCCTAATGAGCCTGTTACCAGGCTGAAAGGCCCAAAACCTGGAGTGGCCGTGGGTGGAGCCCACCCTCTCCTCACACCCACAACCCCCAGGTCCCAAACCAGCTTTTCCAAAAGCCGACATTCTAGTCTGCTCTCAACACAGACTTCTCCTGGGTTTTTCTTTAGAACACATAGGACAGGAATCTGGGACAAATGTACCTGCCACAGACCACTTTACCAGTGATCCTATCACTATATATCTATCTATATATATATATATATATATATATATATATATATAAATACGTTTATATGTATTGTATATGTGTATATATATGTATATACACATGTATGTATATACAGTATATGTATATTAATATGTGTATATATATATGTGTGTGCAGGGGCGGATTGGGATGGAAAACCAGCCCGGGAAATTTTTTGGAAGCAGCCCTGATGGGGGTGAGCTCTGTTGAGAGGGCGTGGCCTGAGGGAATGGGATACTCCCTCTTTATAGGCCTTGATTCTAAATTGAACGCAGTTGCGGCTACTACTAACCCCTTTCATGGTGCACCGCCGTGCGTCTGAATCTGCAAGGACTGAGATGCATACTCTTATGGCCGGTACACACTAAACGATATGTTGTCCGATCCGGACGGATCGGACGACATATTGGGAACATTGTCTAGTGTGTATCCTCAATTTAACTGACGATGCGCGCTCCAGCGCATTGTCAGCGACATCGCCTGTTGGACTTGAATGCAGGTCCGACAGGTGACATCGTTAGCGAGGGCCATGCTGCCGAATGCAGCATGGCACCCGTCATGGCAATGTTGCTCCCGACACCAACACTGGTCCCATCACTAACGAGACTGTGCTCGTTAAATGTGTACCCAGCATTAACGCTACAAATACTGCAATACCGCTTGGTGTACTGAACCTTTAGACGCCACCATTGCTTACGCCATCAAAACTTGCACCAACCATATGCAAGTTGCATTTCACCACTATATATTATATACTGTATACAATATATATATATATATATTATACAATGTATATAATATATACTGTATACACTATATATATATATATATATATATATATATATATTATACATAGTATATATATATATATATATATATATACATACATACATACACACACACAATTTAGGTATATATATATATATTCAGGCAGGCAGACATATATTAGATATAAATAATATAGTTTACTTACTGACTGTAATAATTGGTCTGTAGGCTGCTGCTGTTCTGTGCGTTCGTGTACATTGCAGTGCCGGCGTGTACACAGATCATCCTGGAGGCGCCGAGGCGGGCCACAGACAGCCTGGAGGTGGTGCCGTCAGAAGTGACTGACAGGCATCCGCAAAGGCTTATGGGGGAGCTGCAGCGGCTGGGCATGCGCGGCAGCTCCCCGTCTGCCATTTTTGTTTAAGTTCAGACAGCTGTGATGCTGCCCGATCGGAGCTGAGCTCCGATCGCGGCGGCTGTGCTGTCAAAGCAAAAGGGTGGGTGAGGAATGGGACGGTTGCCGGCATGTGCGGAAGCTGTAATGCTGCACGATCGGAGCTGAGCTCCGATCGCGGCAGCTTGCAGCTGGGCCGGCAGAGGGGTGGGTGAGAGAAGGGCCGCCGCCAGCCCCTAAAAATATAATAAGGGACCGGCCCAGCGGGAAACAGCCCGGCTTCCCGGCGGCCCAATCTGCCCCTGTGTGTGTGTGTATATATATATATATATATATATATATATAGATAGATATATGGCCAACTGGGAGCACTTTTGATCATAGTCTGCTGTTAGATGATGGCCAGCTTCCTGGATGTCTCAATTTGGGGCACAAAACTAGTTAATGTATTTGAGGAATACTGGTTGAATACAGACAGTGCAGCAGTCCCAGCAAAGGGACCTTGTCAAAGTAATAATTTGGGGAGGGGTATTAAAAAAATGAAATGTAAGCCCCTATAATAACTTGTGGTAGCCATATTGTAGCTGCAGACAGTTATGTCATTCACCCATGTTCTGGCTGAATTTTGCTGTGACATTAGAAAAGATGCATATTTAATTGATTGATGTGCCTGTAGGTCTCAGCACATTCAATTGGAGAAGCCAGGACTGGAAGTGGGAGGAGTCATGCTTAGAGAGGGGAGGAGTCAGGATTAATTCTTAATCCGCCCCCCCTAAAAGAAAAGTCTAGGTCCACCCCTGTCTGGCATTCATGTACTCCCATTCACTACAGTTCCCTTCAGCCACATATATCAGCTTGTTTATTACTGGACTTTAGTTTATCTTATTGTTCATGTCTACGAACTTTCACATTAAACAACCCACCTTTCAGTTTGAATCTATTACGGTGTCTACTCCTGTTTCCACCCCGGGTCCACAACAAACACAAGGGCTGATTCAGACCCTCACGCAAGCGCTATTCGCTCGCAAGCGGGACGATGTTTTCCCCCTGTGCATGCGCCACCTCCGGCGTGCACATACGCGAGACCTGGCTAGCGACGGGCGCTCCGTCGCTACGGGTCTTGCACCAAAACGGGGCGGCTGTCGATTATGATTGACAGCTCGCCCCGTTTTGGAGATGGGCAGGGGGGGTGGCTGGCCAAACGGAGGCATTCCCAAGGGAACGCCTGCCGTTTGTAGGCGGCCCTACTGATATCACTAGTGATGTCAGTAGGTGGACTTCCTGCTCTATTAGAGCAGGAAGTTCACTGGGGCTTGCGATGGACGAGACCCTACCACAAGGGTCTTGTCGCAAGCCCGATGGTCCGGATGGTCGCAACCATCGTGACCATCACCTGGCCGCTCGCTAAAGCTGTGGGTGGTCACCCACAGCTTAGCGAGCGGCCAGGAGGCCGAACAAAAAGAGAAAAAAAAGCCCTGATTCAGAGCAAGCGCTCTTAAAGAGCATCCAGCTCTGAATCAGGGCCACAGTCCCTAACACATAGTATACAATCTAGCCTCAAGAATTCTCACTGAAGTGGAAGAACGAGTACTTAGCAAAGGACTCACCTTCGTTCCGACCAACTCTCACAACGATCTAATTTGGAAAACTGACATGCATCGCTTTGCACGTAAACTTCGCCTACAGGAATATTATCAAAATCACATCTATGATAAGGAGGAATCTACATTAGCACTTACTAGATTTTAGACAAATAGGTCCACTTCAACCTTTGACCCACAGTCATTCAATCCATCTTTGCAGACATTCATGCGACTCATGGATGATTCAGGATCAAAATATACCAAAGCACCCCAAATTCAACTTTATAACCTATCCAAAATAGAAAGGACAGCCCTGAAACAAATAGGTGGATAGTGTGACATCACCTTACATCCAGCAGACAAGGCTGGTGCGATAGTGATCCAAAATCTCAACAATTACAAACTAGAAATTGAGAATCAGCTATCGAACGTTAAAACATATAGACCCCTGACACAGGATCCTTTAGACAAGTGTCGGGATGTGCCATGGGGAGCAATGTCTCCCCGTCGTTTGCAAACGTGTATATGTTTGCAGAAGAGCAACGCATGTTTTGGAACAATCTTGATACTGTGGGCAGCATCTTACTATATGAACAATATATTGATGATCTGCTCTTGTTATGGACAGGAGGACAAGCGCGTTTTGAAGCCCTAATTAAGAGCATCAATGAGACCAATTCTTCAATCAAGTAAACATATCAATAAAGCACTTCAATCAATGATCTAAATGTACAGGTGTCCATTGAGGATGGCAAAATTCCCACCACTGTCTATTCAAAGCCCACTGATAGAAACACTTTACTTCAGGCTACTAACCACCATCCTAAGGGGTCTATTTACTAAGCAGACAAAGTTAGGAGACAAAGTGAAATGAGAAAAGGTACCAGCCAATTAGCTCCTATCTGTCATGTCATAGGCTGTGTTTGAAAAATGACAGTTGGGAGCTGATTCGCTGGCACCTTATCTCCTTTTACTTTGTCTCCTAACACTGCTTAGTAAATAGACCCCTAAATCACTTATCAAAGGTTTACCACGTTCACAGATGCTCAGAACTGCCCGCATTACAAGTAACCCAGAGTTACTAGCCTCAGAATTAGCTAAAATGTTTAACAAATTTGCAGGCCGTGTATATAACCTAGGTTTATTACAACAACAAACAAAATTAGAAATATCGGCCACTCCCAGGAACGTGTTATTTATTCCAGTGGACTTAAAGAAACAAGAAATCATCCCATGGAAATTGAAGTTCAGTTGTCCAGTTGTCCAGAGGGCCTCGAGGGCATTATGGCCAATTGTTGCGACTGATAAAAGCTTATGTTTTGATAAAAAGAATCCTATGGCTTGTTTCATGCGTGGAAAAAACATCAGAGATATTGTCGTACATATGGCTATCAGTGGGTTTGAGATAACGATATGTCTAATCCAGGCTTATTAAGAAAAGGACCAGGCTGTTATAAATGCCTAAACTGTACAACCTGTAGACACATGTTAACAGGATCATCTTCTTCTCACCCACACTCAGGTGTTAAAATTAATATCAAAACAGGTAGTAACATACACAACTACACATGAGGAAATATTGCGAATGGTTGGCTCTGCATCAGTCAGCCATCCGGTCAGCATTGACAGGTACTGTAAACTTTCGGACCAACCGGTGGCTCGTCATTTTGCTGCAGCAGGTGACAGCTTAGCAACATTCAAACATATCATTATAGACCATATTCCCTGCTCGATGAGGGGAAGAGATCGAGGTGGCCAACTGCTGAAATGCAAAGACACCATCTTAATACCATTAACCCTAATGGTTTAAATGAAAATTCAAAGGAGTGTGTTTCTTTGATAATCTGAGTGGACAACTGCTGACCAGTTATGATATTTCAATAATTAATATGTTTGATAATTTTGTGATTGGTTCAGGTCCACTTCCAGTATCATCTATGTTGTGACGTGCCCCTGCCCTCCGGCCTCACTCAGCAAAGGGGATCCACTTATATTTGTTATTGTGTCATAAATACCTTGATAAAGGGCCATAAGGCTCTGAAACGCTGGAAAGATTAGTGATTTCATAACATGCCATAGTAAAAGTGTTATCTATCTGCTACAATATGAATGTAATAAACAGTACGTAGGACGAATATCCCGTAAGTTCAAAGAGAGAATGGCAGAGCACCTACGTAACATAAAAAGGCCTCTCATCCCATGGGGTATCTGCACATTTCAAAGAACAACTCGAATGTAAACCTGACAAATGAATCTCTTTTTGCGGAATTCCGATAGTGTCTAATAATTGGAAGAAAAATGACAGGGAGAACCAGCTAGCGAGAACAGAAATGCGCACCATTTTTGATCTGGGTACCCTCATCCCTAAAGGTTTAAACCTTGAATTCGAATCAAAATAGTTTTTATAGGCCAATCATTTAATTTATATGTTCTGATTAGTATTAACCTGCATTTAATTCCTGTTCTCCAACTAATAGATCACATGATATGCCCCATCATTTGGGAGTTCCTGAACCATGTATTTATAGTATTTATTTGTATTTTTATATATGACCTCATTTCATAATTTTTATATTATTATTACATATTTGTGTTCTAAGTGGTATTGTTCGATGTTTACATACAGTTAGGTCCATAAATATTGGGACATTGACAGAATTTTCATATTTTGGCCTCTAGTCACCACCACAATGGCTTTGAAATGAAACAAACACGATGTGCTTTACCTGCAGACTTTGAGATTTAATTTGAGGGTAATTACATCCAAATCAGGTGAACGGTGTAGGAATTACAACAGTTTCAATATGTGCCTCCCACTTTTTAAGGGACCAAAAGTAATGGGACTATCCACTCAAAAGCTATTTCATAGACAGGTGTGGGCTATTCCCGCGTTATTTCATTATCAATTAAGCAGGTAAAAGGTTTGGAGTTGATTCTAGGTGTGATATTTGCATTTGGAATCAGTTGCTGTCGACTCTCAATATGAGATCCTAAGAGCTGTCACTATCAGTGGAGCAAGCCATCATTAGGCTGAAAAATCAACACAAACCCATCAGACAGATAGCAAAAACATTAGGTGTGGCCAAATCAACTGTTTGGAACATTCTTAAAAAGAAAGAACGAACTGGAGAGCTCAGCAACACCAATAGACCCGGAAGACCACGGAAAACAACTGTGGTGGATGACAAAAGAATTATTTCCCTGGTAAAGAAAAACCCCTTCACAACAGTTGGCCAAATCAAGAACACTCTCCAGGAGGTAGATGTATATGTGTCAAAGTCAACAATCAAGAGAAGACTTCACAAGAGTGAATATAGAGGGTTCACCACAAGATGCAAACCATTGGTGAGCCACAAAAACAGGAAGACCAGATTAGAGTTTGCCAAACAACATCTAAAAAAGCCATTACAGTTCTGGAACAACATCCTATGGACAGATGAGACAAAGATCAACTTGTACCAGAGTGATGGGAAGAGAAGAGAAGGAAAGGAACTGCTCATGATCCAAAACATACCACCTCATCAGTGAAGCATGGTGGTGGTAGTGTCATGGCGTGGGCATGTATGGCTGCCAATGGAACTGGTTCCCTTGTATTTATTGATGATGTGACTGCTGACAAAAGCAGTAGAATGAATTCTGAAGTGTTTCGGGCAATATTATATGCTCATATTCAGTCAAATACTTCAGAACTCATTGGACGGCGCTTCACAGTGCAGATGGACAATGACCCGAAGCATACTGCAAAAGCAACCAAAGAGGTTTTTAAGGCTAAAAAGTGGAATGTTATGCAATGGCCAAGTCACTCCCCTGACCTGAATCCGATTGAGCATGCATTTCACTTGATAAAGATAAAACTGAAGGGAAAATGCCCCAAGAACAAGCAGGAACTGAAGACATTTGCAGTAGAGGCCTGGCAGAGCATCACCAGGGATGAAACCCAGCGTCTGGTGATGTCTATGCGTTCCGGACTTCAGGCTGTAATTGCCTGCAAAGGATTTGCAACAAAGTATTAACAAGTGAAAGTTAGATTTAGGATTGTTTAGTTTGTCCCATTACTTTTGGCCCTTTAAAAAGTGGGAGGCACATATAGAAACCGTTGTAATACCTACACCGTTCTCCTGATTTGGATGTAATTACCCTCAAATTAAATCTGAAAGTCTGCAGGTAAAGCACATCTTGTTTGTTTCATTTCAAAGCCATTGTGGTGGTGACTAGAGGCCAAAATATGAAAATTTTGACAATGTCCCAATCTTTTTGGACTTGACTGTATGTATTTAGCATATTTACCGTTGGATGTTTACATATATATTTAGCGTATTTGCACATATGTGTGTTCAGCATTCTGGAGGTTTTTGAATTTTATACAGTACCTTTTCATACACATATCTGTCAGTATAGTGACCAGAAGCTTGGGTATCCATGATGGATGTTTCTCCCAACTAATGACGGTGACACGCAGGATTACCTCCTATAAAGGATTTAACCCCTATGAAATGCACAACCAAAGATAGAGGGGTACGCAAGTGCAGTGAGTGCTATCGGGCACTGTACTTCGAGTACTCCGCACATGCCCAATTAGACAGCGCACTGACACGAAAGCACGTGGTGCTTTCTGTAAAGACCTGTGACACTTTCGGTGGGGGTCTCTTGCATTCCACGGTGCAGGAGACTTGGGAGTTTATTCTGAGGTGACCCGCATTACCATGATGCCGCAGACAACATTTATTTCTGGTGGTAACATTTCAACTTTCCAAAGTCATACAAGGTATATGGAGTATCGCACTAAATATGGTGAATCACATTTAAGATAGTCAAACATTCTTAGATAGAACCATGTATGCATAATATGATCCCACCTTTTGTGGGAGGGACTAAGGGATTTTGGGAATATAAACCCACACTGAGAGCCCAGACAATCACACCTTGAGAAAGACTGCAAGTTGAAACGCGTTGGTGGTAGGTCTCCTTACACTGGGTGACTTAAAGGGGACCAGATTGCTTGCTGTACAACAGTCCGGACTTTGTTTCCACTATAGGTAATTCTTTTCCCTTCTTCCCTGCGTTATCGCTCATGTGCTGCTTCTTTTGTATTTTATATTTTTATTGTGGTATGAAATAAATCTTTTTTGGAAACCACTTACCTCTGATGAGACCCCTCACTCACTTTTCCACATATGACCATGAGAAAACATAAAAAAGAAGAAAACTCACCAGGGGAAGAGTGAAGGGGTCTGTGTATCCAAAGAAACCTTTATGAGCACGCTATTATACAGATTACTGTAAGTTGGGTACGTCCCTTAATATATAGTATCCTGATCTCACAAGGGTGCCTGGATTACCATTACATTATCGTTATTCATGGGATAGAATTACCCTGGAATCACCCTGGAAATAAAGATACCTTTATATATGGGTACCTCTGTCCAACAGAGTGAGTACGGTATGACCCTTTTCTTAATTAACTCATCGCTAATTTTTGTCAGGGTTCAGCCTAGGATCAGCTATCTCTCACCTCCGTGCCGGCTTCCCCTGACTTTCTTGTGGTCAGACGTCTGGTGCCGTGAGGGGTGAGATGCTGTGTATTCTACCTTAGGAGCTTTTGCAGACTTCCATGGTCAGCTGTGTATTTTGGGGATCGGAGTTCCCATCACGGGCACCACAATGACAGTTCCTCTCATGTGACAGTCCTCCTAACCAATGGTAGCATGATCTCAGTCAGCTGGCGCTGTGCTCCAATAATCTTCTACCCCTGAGTATAAATCCGCCCCCAGAACTTCAGGAAGATGCTATTCAACTTCGTTGTTCCAGTGCCTTTGATACTCACCACTGTTGCTCTGTGCTATTTCCTTCAAAGTGTTGCTCAGCCTGTTCACAGTTCTCTAAAGTTTCCAGTATAGCTTCCATGCTATTCTCAGTCTGAGAGATTAGGGACCTCATTCAGAGTCGGTTAAAGCGGCCGCACGGTCGTACGGGAAAAGGGGCCGGATATGCAAATGATTCCCTCGCAAGTTGCGTCCCTAAGTTCGGATCGGTAACTGGCCGACCAAGGGGAGGAAGCGGCCAGAAGACCAAAAAATACGCCCCCTTCTCATACGCATTACACGTCATCTCCGGGCATATAAGGATTAATCGAGACCATCGAGATCCATCGGAACTGGTCGTGGAGCTTAAGGTTGACCATACCCTCTCTTAAGCTCTACGATTATGTCAGTGTAAAAACCTCCCATGTCACATGTGCCATGACGCTACTTTGTTAATTATGCACTCCCATAAACCGTATGCACTCCCATAAAACACCGTTCGCATAATTAGGCACGCCTGCGTTCGGATCTTCACTCCCCCGTTTTCAAGCACCTTCCCCTGTTACCACCCACAAATGCCTCATTCTGTCACTCAAATTTCTGATCGTAGCGGCTAGTTTGCGCACGCGCATTGCGACCTTTACGCATGCGCAGTATAGCGAACATCAGAGGCGTACGACCGTGCGGCCACTTCAACCGACTCTGAATGAGGTCCAAGATCTCTCCCAGTATCCTGTCTTTCATGTTTTCTATGTCTGTGTGTCTTGTTAAGTGCTGTTAAGTTCTGTGGCTATTACCCTGTGTCACTGAGGTGTCAGATTACCTGCTATTACTATTAGCTCCCAGCTGCACCTTTTAGCATTCTCAGCCTGTCTACATCTCTGTGTTTTTCTGTGCAAATCTGCACCTGCATATGTAACTATTCCCAGTATATGCATGTGTCCAGTCTGCTCTGTGTTTGTCTGTGAAAGCCAGCACTTGCACATTTAGCAAACTCCAGTACTTGCCAGTGTCCACATCACCCTGAGCTGCTGTGCTAATCAGCCCTGGATTTCTCAGCGATTCTCAGAACATTTCTCAGTAATCTCATGCAAGCCTGTGATCAGGATTTCTAATTGTGTTCCAGTATTCTGTTCCGTTCTAATATTCAAGCATCCAGTGCTCTAGCATTTGCTTCTTTAATATAGTTTCCGGTCTTCTGCCATTCCCAGGTACATGTCCAGAGGGCCACGACCTGCTCACTTGGTGCAGCAGAAAACAAAATCCCAATTGGAGGGGTCACTGGAGAAACCACCAAGTGAGTTAGACTCCGCGCCTCTGGGCAAGTCTAGCCAAACCTGGGTTCGGCTGCAACTAGGAAACCTAGCTACAGTCACTTCCTTAGTCACCCAAACCCCCTGGCTCACCGTCCTCCACAGAGGAACACTTGCACCGGATCGTGACAATTTTTGACCTTCATCTTATTTGAATTAAAACTACTACACTATCGGTCCTCCCTTTCTCTCTTCTATTTGAGGAACATTGGCCCTCATTCAGAGCCGCTCGCTATTTGCGGTCGTTCATTCTAAAACAAGGGGTGGCTATTCAAATGAACCATTCGCTCATTGCAGTCTGTTCACGCCTCTAGGTCTGAACGAGCGAACAAAACGTAGTTCACCAGCCAGCCTCCCCCCATCACCAATAGGGAAAAGCGTTCCGCATATGCGGAGGTACGTGGATGCCTGCGTTTCTTCGGCTCACGCCGCCAGATCAGCCAGCTGGAGCGCAGGTGGTCCGACCTGCAATGGCGTACGCCCCGCTTGCTGGCATGCTTTCGCATGCAGATCGCGGAAACTAAGTTTTTGTGAATGTGGTTTTCATGTGTATCTTTGTGGCCCTATCTGCATGTGCACGTTTTCATGTATGTCCTATTTATTCTTTGTACTCATATCTGCATGTGCATGTTTTCATGTATGTCCTATTTATTCTTTGTACTCATATCTGCATGTGCATGTTTTGATGTATGTCCTATTTATTCTTTGTACTCATATCTGCATGTGCATGTTTTCATGTATGTCCTATTTATTCTTTGTACTCATATCTGCATGTGCATGTTTTCATGTATGTCCTATTTATTCTTTGTACTCATATCTGCATGTGCATGTTTTCATGTATGGCCTATTTATTCTTTGTACTCATATCTGCATGTGCATGTTTTCATGTATGGCCTATTTATTCTTTGTACTCATATCTGCATGTGCATGTTTACATATTTGTGTTGTCAAAAATTAGCGTTTAACAAAGTCAGGGTCGAAAATAACCACAATTTGTTTCCCATCTTTTAGGGGCAGAGCGAAGACTACGGCGTCATCGCCGTCAAAGACGGCGCTCTCTGCCCCTCTCCCCAACCCCCAGCCAAACCTCCACACCCCAAAATTCCCTTATTTCCCCCTCCTCCCCAGCCTGCACAGTCCCTGTGGAAAATGTGTCAGGGCTCCTTCCCCTCCATCCCAATTCCCCCTCCCCTCCAACCACCCCTCTCGTAACTACCCCCTCCCCTGAATCCCAAATCACCCCTCCCACCTCGTTGGGGAATGTTGGCACCTCCGAGGAGGACGAGGGAGTTGCTTCTGGCCCGGGCGTGATTTTGAACGGTATGTTTGCCTTTTTTTTTTTTTTAAATGTTTGTATGTAATCCTGTGTCTGTGCCTTTTTTTTTTTCTGGTTTGTCAGAATTTGGTGTAGATTTCTGTTTGTCTTTACCTTTTACTGCAGATTTTCCCATACACATATCCCACCTGTCAGAATCTGCAATTTTTTGGTTGTCCATTTTTGGGTCCTTGGATTTTTTGGGTTAAATGTGCTTTGGGTCACAATATTGTCATTTTTGGATAGCTTTGTTTGGCTTGTTTTTTCATGGGGTTTCATTAATTATGTATTAAGCCCCACACTTTTCTAACCCACAGAGGAACAGAGGCGTTTGGCGGACTTAGCCGGATGCATAGAAAGGATGCGGGGCTACGTCATCGGGCTGCTGGTGGTCCTTGACCATATGTCTGTGATCCTGCGTCCCTAAATTATTTTTTTTATACAAAAAATAGTTGTATTCATTAAAAATGTAAACTTAACGTTCTGTCTCATTCCTTGTCTCCAAATCTTAGATTGTTTACACTGACATAAGTAGACTCTTCCAGCAAGTATTTGCAATTAATGTCACTAAGATTGTGTGTTGTATTTTTTAGGGAAACAGGCACATGAAACACCTAACAGTAACAATCTGCTTGGCCTTTTTTTGTGTGTGACAATCTATATATTACTACATTTTATATGTTACAATTTGGGGGGCAACCTGCTTAGGCCGAGATTACAAAGCCTACTGATTGTACAGAATTCCTTTTGGTGTTGGTTTTGACCCAGGAAGCATATTTAAATTTAGATCAAATTGCGTCATTACAGGATTAACCCTTAATAAATTTTAACGTGGGTGAACCTGGTTACACTTGCTTGTAAGGGGCAATAAAATTTCGAAAAATTACACTCTCAAAACATTTATTCACAACATAACTAAAAAAACAAAGTGTTGACTCACAAACAATACACACAGTGAAAACCAAAAATACAACCCATCAAACACCATATGAAAAAAGAAATGAAAAATCAAGAACTGGTTGACGAAGGAGCATGCCAACATGATTCCATGAATCAAACAGAAGATGGGAAACAAAAAACAAATTAATTAGATGTTCTCCAAAAATCCTTACCACATTGTGTCTAAAAACTTTTGTGTTGCCAATAATTACCTAAAATATCTGGCCACCACATCATCGCGTATGGCCCCCCCACATTCTGACCTCCGACCAAACTCGGGGGGGCCATCCTCAGGCAAGGCATCCTCTGGCTGCATTTGGACACCACTCCTTATGGCGATGTTGTGAAATATCCCACACAGGACCACAATTTTCAAAACCATATCCGGCAATACATGAGCTCGCCACCAGAGCGGTGGAGGCATCTGAATGGGCCTTTTAAAAGGCCGATACAGCGCTCCACCACTTGCCTGGTGGCTGTAAGTGCGGCATTAAAATTACTTTGTGGCCCTGGTGTGGGAGCCAAATAAGGAGTGAGCAGCCAGGGCGTGCAAGGGTAGCCACTGTCTCCAGTGAAAAAGAAGTGACAACATCAGGATCATTGTGTATCAAGCTTAACATTGTTATTTACTAAAGGTCTCCACTTACCCAGAAGCCACGCATCACCAGCTTGTAGGTTGTTTAATTTGAGCCATATCCCTGATTGCCGGATGACGAATGAGTCATGTGCACTTCCGGGTAATTTTGCATTCAGCGACAGGATCTGGAGGGAGGCATCACATACCACCATTACATTCAGGGAGTGATAGTGTTTCTGGTTGCGAAATATGGCCTCCAGCCGTGCTGGAGGCTGAAGTGGTATGTGAGTACCATCCACAACCCCTATGATGTGTGGGAAGCCAGCTATTTGGTAAAAATTGGCCTTGGCCACACCAAGGGCACCCATATCCAAAGGCATTTTAATAAAATGATGGAGGTGCTTGAAAAGGGCCTCCATCACTGCCCTCAGGATCCGGGAAAAGGAGGATTGTGAGATTCCCGCCACTATTCCCACCGTTGTTTGAAACGATCCTGAGGCACAGAAATGTAACACCGCCATAAATTGCGTAAGTGGTGGTATTGCTGTTGGACTGTCAATTTGCCGCTCAAGATCGCTCTCTATTAATGAGAGATGATTTGGGGCGGAAGATATATCTGGGGCCTTGCACGCCTACGATGCCTACGCCTGGGACGAGATTGAGGTTGGTCGGATTCCGGGAGCATGGCCAGAACAATCCGACCAAGATCAACCTGAAATTGCAAGAATTGAATGAAAGGTTTTTTTGCCCAAAAATAATTGAAAAATTACTTAGCTTGAAGATACAATCCAATGATGCTTACATGCCGGGGTATTGTCATGATTTTACCAACCTATAAATAATAATAAATAAACAATGCAACAATTTAGGGTGGGCATTTAGTAATCTAAATTGGGTGCAAGACAAAACAGAAAAGGGGAGAAACACACATTTGGGCAAAGAGCAAAATGACAGTGCGCAGACTACCTCAATTTGGGCCCAAATGTTTTAAAAAATTGCTAAAAGGGAAATCTCAACCAATTTCACGGTACAAAATAAGCAGATAAAAATGCGCTAATTAATTTGCAAATACAAGGCAACAAATACGGAGTAAAAAATGCGCTAATTAATTCGCAAATACAAGGCAACAAATACGCAGATAAAAATGCGCTAATTAATTCGCAAATACAAGGCAACAAATACGCAGATAAAAATGAACAAATTTGTTCATACATTTCGGAATCACAAAACCAAAGTTTACAAGTGTAAGGTCAAACAAAGTTGCGTTAGAAAAAACATGACCATTTAATAAACAAGGGAAAATATAAACTTACCAATAGAGGATATATAAGTCACCGGATAAAAAAATCGTTGGGGCAGAGCCAAAAAAAACCTAACAAAGGAGATTTGAAAAGAAATTAACGAGTCAAACTTCACAAAAAGAAGGAGACACAAAGTGAACAAAAGTAAGACGGGCAAAAACTTACCCAAAAAAACCATGAAAAAAAAAACAACCACAGCAAAAAAAGCGAACGGAAAAAAAAACGCCAACAAGACAAACCAAAAACCACTCCAAACAACGCCAAATCCAAATCCCGCCAACAATCCACTCCGACCAACGTAACCTCCAACAACCACCAACCGCCACCTCGACTCGAGACGCCCCAAGCCATAAATAGTGTTTATTTTCCCGCACAAATTAAGGAGGGATCATAGGAACGCACAATGAATGATGCGGACGAAAAATAAGGGCGCATGTATAAATACGTCACGACCCAAAAAAAAAATTCTGGTGTATTTCTTGTTGGGAGATAAGAAATGGCTACAGACCAGGGAAACAATGGCCAAGAGTCTGCCGGTAAGTATTTCATGCATTTCCAAACAAGGATTATTTTGAAACATAATATAGTGAAAGTTGTCAAGCTTAAATTTCTCAACGTTTAAACAAATAGGTGAGGAGGATGACATGGAAGAGGCTGCTGGGCCCAGTATTCCGGCCAAAGCAGGGAAAAAAAAAAGGCAGCCACAATTCACAAGAAAGGAGATGGAGGTTTTGGTAGAGAAGTGTGTGGACATCCTGCCACAGGCAGACAGGAATATGGGCGTAAGCCAGAAGTGGAAAATGTGGGAGGAGATAGCCAGTGCTGTCAATAGGGTGGGTGATTATGTCCGTCTAGCCCGGGATGTCAAACGGCGGTAAGTAAAAACTTGACCCCCCTAAAACCAAAACCCCCCAAAAAAACAGAATAATGGTTCCTTTTTCACCCACAGATGGAGCGACTTCAAATATCGCCTGAAACAAAAAATGGCGGACAGGGCTAGGCATGCAAGGGGGACAGATGGGGGTCCCACCCCTGTGTCATTGGAGTTGAATGATTTAGAAGAGCTGGCACAGGGGTGTGTGCAGGCTGTGGAGGTGTTTGGCGTGTCCAACATGGATACGGACATGCCAGACTTTGCGGCTCCTCATGTTGTCCCAGGTAAATATTGTGATGTCACCAACTCTGAAATGTTATTGTGCCAATATGTAGATTCTAATGTGAGTCTTTTCTCATTTTTCAAAGAGACACAGGCGGATGAGTCTGCTCCAGAGGGGAGCCTTGGCCGCAGAATTTCTGCTGGCTCTGCAGGGGAGGAACCAGTACATCTGGCTGAGGACCCTGCAGAAGCCAGTCCAGGGTAATCCCCCTCGCAGGCAGTGTCCCTCCTCACAGAACTCAATTTTAAATAGGATTTCCATATGGAGATTCTGCAGAGGATGGACGCCAGTCTGGTACGGGTGGCTGAGGCCCTGGAGCAAAATGCTGCGGCCAACGTGACCATTGGTCAGGCCCTGGCGGAAAATACCAGGGCCAACATTTGCATCGCCAATGCCCTGGAGCAGCTCGTTCGCCAGCACATGGTGGAGCCGACCTCCCTTCCTGCCGGAACATCAGGATCCTCCACCTCTGGCACAACATCAGCCAATCCTCCAAATGTGCCTAGCCCTGTGCCTAGTCCAGAGGCCACAACATCTGCCTCTGGACAGGCCAGCCCGATGACATCCCGGACCCGGTCTGGCGCCCTCCCTCCCCCAGCCAAACGGGGGAAAAAACGTTGACAGCACTGGCTACTTTTCCCACACTCCTTCTGTGCTTGCCAAATATTCCTTTCTGGCCAAAACTTCCCTCTCCTTTCTTGTGAATTGTTTTTAATTTTTTGATTTAAGTTTCCATACCTTTTATGTTTGCACAAATTATATTTTTTGTAGGAATAACACTGCCAAAAATGTTTGGGCCAAAAATGTGCCAGAAATTGATATTATTTTCCAATAAATTGTCAAAAAATGTTTGACATTGTATTCTGACATTATTTTAGGAATGGTTTACATTTAATCCTGGCCCACAAGGCAAAAACGAGCACCCAAAAAATTAAAAGTTTGAATTAAAAAAAAAAGAAACAAAATGATCCTGCGCACTGAGCTCTTTAAAGGAGGTAAGCTGCTAACAACTTATAGGTATCCCCACCTAAATATATTAAACATGAATAAAAAGTTGTAGCGCTCAACCTTCTCGTTCCGTCCAGTAATATATGAATGGCTAATTGTTGAAGAAAGGTTCCGGATCATCTATGAAGTGCACCTTGGTCTTACGTCCTTGGTGTAGGCAAAAAAGCAGATAACTTTGGAATCTTTAGCGTGTAGTGTACTCCAAGTACACTACACGCTAAAGATTCCAAAGTTATCTGCTTTTATTCACGAATTAAAAAAAAAGAGCACCTTAAGGAACACTTTAAAATTTACATAAGGATGCAAATTCGGCCGACAAATTCAAATTGGAATAATACACACAAACATGATGACATTATTGTTAGAATAGCACAAAAACCAAATATCAACCCAAAAAAAAAGACCAACAAATGTACGCGAATTGATTGTGTAAACCTGAAATTAGCTGCTATGATTTCCACCTGCGTACGGTTTTGTGCTAACCAAAAAAACTGTTTGCAAAACACATTACAAGTTGGTTTTCAATACAAAACTGATTGTTTTTCTGACAAGCCGTGATTAATCGATGAAACATCGTGGAGGGCTGGGACGGAGGAGAAGGCCATCGCCAATGTGGTCGAGTAATCCAGACCCCAAGCTGTGTGAACAGTTTGAACGGAAAGAAGATCATCCAGTGACGTATGACTTGGTACGAACACATTTGACGTTCGCATCAGATAATGTATGTACGCCCAAAAAACGCCTCGCCACGCCTGCGTTTTTCCATCTCCACCCCCATCAACGCCCAAAAACGCCCTGTTCTGTCAATCACATTTGACATGTCACTTCCTGTACGCAATTTGACGAACGAGACAAAAAAACCTCTCAATATGCCGTACGCACATGCGCAGTGTTACACCGACGCATGCGCGCTTTCTCAACATCGGAACGCAACGTGCGTACTGCTGTTAACGAGCGGCTCTGAATGTACATACATGAACCTTTAGCTAATGATCAATCTATATATTTGTTCACTACATGGAAAACAATGCATTTTTTTATACCGTTTTTACATGCATGCACTTAGAATTACTGTAATAGGAAAATGTGCATTAACTTATGCAAAATAAAAAAGTGCTGCATTCTGAAATCTATAGTGTTTAATAATGACTAGTGGTCTCCTCACACATTATATTGAAGGCTTTACCCAGGGGATTTTTAAGAGAGGATGGTGCCCGTGTGCAGTTTCCGTCCGGGGCCTCTCCTCTCTCTCCGGCAGCCGGCAGTGCACTGAGCACAACGCCGAAGCAGTAGACTCTGGGTCAATGGGGTAACTAGGGTATTTTGAGCCCAGGGCAAATTTAAAAATGGAGCCCCCCCACCCTATGTGCGCACGCCAAAAAAACGGGTGTGGTCACTTAAAAATTGGGTGTGTCAACATGACACAACCCTTTCTCATCACTCTGAACATTCCTTTCCTTATGTACCTTAACCCCAGTAGTGCCCCTTATACAGTACTCCCAGTATGCAATGTCCCCAGTAGTGGTCCCCTTATGCAGCTCCACATTAGTTCCCCCTATAAAGTGCCCCCAGTAGTGGTCCCCTTATGCAGCTCCACATTAGTTCCCCTTATACAGTGACCCCAGTAGTGGTCCCCCTTATACAGCTCCACATTAGTTCCCCTTCTACAGTGACCCCAGTAGTGGTCCCCCTTATGCAGTGCACCTTATATAGTGCCCCCAGTAGTACTCCCCCATGCAGTGCCCCCAGTAGTGGTACCCCCTATGCAGTGCCCTTTATATAGTGCCCTCAGTAGTAGTCACCCCCTATGCAGTGCCCTTTATATAGTGCCCCCAGTAGTACCCCCTATGAAGTGCCCCAGTAGTGGTCCCCTTTATGCAGATCCCCAGTACTGATCCTCCCTATCCAGTGCCCCTTATATGGTGCCCCCTGTAGTGGTCCAGGTCCTCCCAATGTAGTGCTCCCAGTAGTGGTCCCCCCAGTGCAGTGCCCCTAGTAGTAAGCCCCTTATATAGTCCCCCCATTAGTAGCCCCCCCAAGTAGTAGTCTCCAGTAGAGGTCGCCCCTCCCGATGCAGTGCCCCCAGTAGTAGTCCCTCCCAGTAGTGCCCTCAGTAGAGGTCCCCCCTCCCAATGCAGTGCCCCCTGTAGTAGTCCCCCCAGTAGTGCCCCAGTAGAGGTCTCCCCTCCAGATGCAGTGCCCCCAGTAGTAGTAGTCCCCCCCCCTCTGATTAGTGCAGACAAATACAAGTAATAAAAAAATACACTTACCTGAATCCACGCTCCGGCTCCGCCACTGCTCCCGCTGCCGCCACCGCTCGTCAGTCCTCCCGGACTGCGCTCTGCATCATGAGAGAGACGTCATGACATCTCTCCCTTTATCCACTGCAGGAGATGGAAGGCGGAGCTCATGAGTGAGCTCCAGCCCGGCTCATACGGTGGGCGCAGCAGCCAATGAGAGTCTGTCTGACTTTCATTGGTTGCTGATTAACACACACATTGCCGCTGCGCAGCGGCGATGTGTGTGCAGCAGCAGCAGCCAATGAGAGTCTGTCTGACTCTCATTGGCTGCTGGCTAACACACACATCACCGCTGCACTGGCAGCGATGTGTGTAAAAATGCACAGCCTGAGCCTGCCTCCCACCCTCCTCCTGGCGCTATTGGGTAAGCCCGCCGGGGGGGCAGGGAAGGGGCTTGGCTGTGCAGCACAAGACCGGCGCTGGGTGCAGGGAAGCCTAGCGCCGATCCTGTGTATAATGTGTAGTGCTGACTGCACTCACTGCGGTCAGCATTTCACTGGCTAACTAGGACGGGCCGGTACCATGGCTGGCGGTGCACCCCACGCCGCCGTTCCTACGGCACCTAGAGCACACACCCTGCTCAACTCCCCCCATAGTTATGCCACTGCTCTGGGTACTAGTCTGTGCCCAGAGTCTACAGTGCATGCGCAGGTCACCTGGAAAATGGAATGCTTTGTTCTGTGTCTTTACTTCATATTAGTGCCACCTAAATCCCATTGCATACTGTTACTTACATTGTAGGAAGGCACCGACTATTGTTGGAACTTTTTAGGTATTAGTGCTGAGTATTTTGGACTTTTGTACAAGTACTTATCAAGCTACATTGTTACTAAGGCACATACCAACAGTTACATAGTATTTTTTACTAGGACCCATTTGTGTTCGCAATATTCTCACAAGTTTTTGAAGTGGTTATGTCGCAAAGTACTATTCAAGCAAGTAATTTGGGATTACAAAAAGTGGATTTACCATTGGGAGACATCCACATTTTCACGGATGAGGCGGCAACCAGGATACTTTTCTCTGAAAATCTAGAAGCCACTGCGGGGGGATGAATCCGCTCAGCAGCATTACCTATCTCTGTTTAAATTAAAAAAACAAGAATTGGATTATTAAAAAATACCACGTGGATTTAGAATACGTATCATCCCCACGATTGGGAGACATAATTCTGAATTTTGCAGAAAATGGGCTGCAATTTTGAACAAGGCATCTTTTGACCTAATTCTTTTAGTAATTGAGGAGTCATCACGAGAGCTAAATATTATCAAAGAAAAAATGAAAAGCTTTGAGAGTCAACATCTAAATGTACTAAAGGAGGATACGATGTGTGATTGGCTGAACAAACTACAGGTACAAGTTAATAAATATAAAAAGGAATGAATCCAATTTAAAAAGAACAAACTTGCTATTGTGAACCGTGACTATGAGGAGAAACAGGTGTACAGTTGGGTGATGAATACTTCTAGGAAGCCCAGGCAATATACTGAATTTTGGAGAAATCACCGTTTTAAGTTTAACACCGATAATTCAGGAGACTCGTTAACCTCACAGAGTGAAACAGAATGTGCTGGAGGAAGGGATCTAACAGCAGCACGTCCCCCTTTAGGAGTAGCTACCAGGGCGTCAAGGGACCCCATAAGGGATCCGTTACCTGAAGGGGTGGACAGTGTGCTTGGCAGAGGACAAAAAGAGGAGAAGGTAATATATAACCTATCTTCCTGGACCTTGACTAAAGATGAAGAAGGGGTATCAGCTTTGTACCGACTAACAAGCATAACTGTTTTCAGAGTAAAATAGACCTGTGTAAGTTCAATCGTCAGCTCAGGCTGAAAGAATATTTTAGTACATGTGGGATGCCACAAATGCCACAAGAAAACAGAGCTCTGTTTACTTTTTTAAATATCTAAATACTTTTTTGATGCCCCTCTAGCAATGTTGTGTCGAAGCTGAATAATTGGCTGAGACAAGTTCAGTTTAAAATTGAATCGCAGCGACACCATCTTGCGACTGGCCGCAAGACGCCATTTTGCGAAATGGCTGCCTAAGCGCCATTTTAGATAAACTCACATTTTAGTACATGTGGCGATAATACCATTAGCATCATATGAATGCATCTATGACCATTATCATATGTTACGGTGATTCACTAAAAGCCTATTTCATTACTTTATGTATTATAAAGGATATATTCCAGAAATGGCTTTATAGTATTGATAAGCAAGTGGCCAGGTGACAACTGGCTTGTGTAGATAAGTTTCCTGCATAGTGTTTGCTCACTACGGGTGGTCTGGCTAGAATGTCTCTTGTAGTTTGCATTTTCACACAAGAGACCGACAGAGGTATTTTCCCTTTGAACACAGGAAAGGTGTGTGGGGGGGGCTGCTGACAGGACATGTAGAACTATCTAACCCAGCATGCCACACTGCTAAAATGTTCACTCAGTTAGAGACAAATGCATTTTCATACACACATTAAATATGTCTTTATACCAAACCCTGAATACCCACACATTTCATATTCATACATAAGGTTCAATAAGCTTTAAAGTGTATGATTCAAGAAGGTTCAGTTAGTTTAAATGCTAAGAAATAAAAGATATTTGTTAACTAAGGAATTATACAAGATAAACACGTCATTCTTGGAGTTGTTCTGATGCGTACTCTTTCCACAGTTTCCCGGTGCTATCGGTGAGGAGATCGCATTAAGCATTCTCGAGTTATGGACCGCAGAACCTACAAGCAACCAAAATGTATATTTTAGATTCAACTGTTAGGATGCTGAAGAAGGCGTGAGGAGGAAGACCCCTAGCTGTTAGAGGCAGGGAAAGTCTGTTTAAACCAGCCTGTTAGATGCACTGTAACAGATGCTTCACCTCTGAGAACCAATGACATCAGCAACAGACATACCTTTTGTCTTGTTTATACTGGGGGGGTATAAGTATGGGTGCACGGACACTATTTGGGAGTCTTTGTGCTGAATGCTGAATGACGAGGGGTCTCTTGCTGAAGCCTATCTCTGGGTCCAGAAGCGCCTGCGTACATATACTGTACTTGTGGTCTGTATGATTTACTTTTGCGCCTAAATTGTGTCTTGATCAATTACATGTAACTGTCTGAACTTTTACCTGAATATCACTTGTGCTTTGGAACCACAGGTTCTATGTCTAAGTCTTTATTTATGGTGTGACTGCGTACGCAAATTAGCATCATCCTTAGAGGTTTATAGGAAGGATTCTAGAAGGTACAGGCAGGGGTATATAGAGGTTCATTTCTAATATTGTTAGTTGGGGGCTCGTGAAGAAGTCACTTACCTGCTCACACGGTACATACGGTCATCGATATTTCAGCAAAGGGTGGAGTGGCCACATGCAGGGTTTGCCTGCAACCGCTTTGTGCTGAAAGATCGCTATCCATCTCCGTGTGAATTAAGGAAGCTGACTAGAATCCAGGGACAAGAGAGGAAAAAGTTTGTTTTCCTCTGTTGATAGAACCTTGTGTTTAGAGGGGTGCCGCAGTATTGCGTACGCGGCTAAAACGCATTTTTGCATACGCAGTTAAAAAAGTCATTATACGGTTGTGTGGTAGTCGCATAATTGTGTATGCGGCCATTCGCACAATAGCGTATACGCACTTCCGGTTCTGCTGCCACGTGTTTGAACAAAGCCATTGAGGTTTACATTTTTTTTTCTATTACCAATATCTGGGTTAAACGTGTATTTTTCTGCGCAGGAAAAAGTGTGTAACAGTGAGTGTATTGTTGGTAGGGGTAATTTATTCCCTAAAGTTAAGGGTATCATATGATCCTTAAGGGCTAGGTGCAAGGGTTAGCCTAGTCGCTCAGTAAGCAGCTTACCGTTCTAAACACAGTAGCAGGTGTACATGTTGTCTTTGTTGTATAGAGGTGCGTGAGAGTGGCCGACATATAAACTCTCATAGGTCTGGAAGTTACATTACTAAAGCTTATCCGGGTGTGGAAGAGGCCTGCTTCAAATCTTATCCAGGTGTGGAAGTTGCCTTACTAAATCTTATCCAGGTGTGTGGGCGCCGACGACTTAAATCTTCCACAGGTAAGTGAAAGTGTCTTGATTGTCTTTCACTGGTTTAAATTTTTATTGAAAAGCGTAGGAGTTGTCTCAGAATGGGAGCAACGCAAACAGTAGAGATGTTAAGCAATGATGTGCTGCTAATGGAGTCGCCGACCGGATCGGCCGGTCGTATCATGCATACCAAGTACGGTACTTATGCAATAAGGTATTGTGATATATGGTTTAATATGACGAGGAAGAGTGTTAGACCGTTTCCCAGAATTGGTAGTTTTGACAAAAATGTGTTAGATAATGTCCAGGATCACATCAGTATGGTGAGATCCCGAGAGAAAAAGATTAAGTATTTTGAATGTTTAAAACTATGGCTGCATGAAGGGGATGCTTGGCTTAATAATGTGCAAACGACGCAAACCAGCGTTGCGAGCGCATTGCCAGAAAATTAATCCGCGACGCTGAGTTGCAATACGGGCGAGCCGCAAATTGGCGCGCACGTGTGGCAAGGTAGCGTCGCGGAGAGTATTGTCAGCAGTTCACGCTCACCTCCCCCACCTTATGTGGATGGAGGTGCAAGTACGGTTACCAAAAATACCCATAAAAATGTAACAAGCAACTTGTACCCTCTCAAACAATTATAAAGAAAATGTTTATGATGTGGATGATGAGCCTATTGTAATGTCTGCCATTTCCCATGCAGTGCAAATGATAGATGCTGCATCACCACAATCACGGGTGGTGCCGCCATCTCCATCGGTAACAACAAGGGAAGTGTTAACACACTCTGCACCCATAGAGGAAGTTGTTAATACCATACGTAGCAGCAGCAGATTAAACCCCCAGCCAGGTAACCAGGTCAGAGGTAGCAACGCTGCCGGTCTGCATCCCATTCGGACCATAATTGTTCCGAATGGAAATGCGGATGCAAACGGTGTAATGCCCACGAGGGAAGTAGTGATGCATTGTCCATGGACAAGAGCAGAACTAAATTCCATCATAAATGCTTTCCCCAATCCCAAAAAGGAACTAGCCAAATGTCAAAGATTTTTGAGAAATTTGGGTAGTTCTCATGAGCCCACTAATAAAGTTTGGCGTGTGGTGTTAAGGGCCTGTCTACCATGCAATACCGACGTGACAAAATTTATCACGGACTGTGTATTGGATGGCGACGTTCCCTTAACAGACCAAGTAAACCAAGGTAACATTTCCCGCATTGTGACTCAATTGGGTGTATATTTTCCAGTAGTAGTTAACTGGAACAAAATCTTCACAATCAAACAGAAAGAGAGTGAAACTGCAGAAGAATACTGTGATCAGGCTCTGCAGGCTATCACCCAGTACACTGGGATAGAAGATATTAAAGATAGCACTCACCACAGGGGAATGATAGTGATGGTACTCATGGACGGTCTGAAAGATGATTTAAAGATTCGGGTTCAGACCTCACAACCTGGCTGGAGGGGACTTGCAATAGATAACCTCATAGAGTCTGCCATAGAACATGATAAAAACATCTCCAAAAAGAGAGAAGCCCAGAGCAAGAAACTAATGGCTGTCAGTATACAAGCTCTGGAAGGAATGACAATAACATCACAGCCAACCGACACACCTGCACCCACACACACCTGCACCTGAACAATTACACGTCCTCACCAATCCCACACCACAGCAAACACATCCTTACCCCACATATCATACACAACCACAGGTCCCATACTCATATCCCCCACAATATCCTTACCCTCCCTATCCTTACCCATACCCACCACCTTTCCCTCTTGCTCATATCCCACAACAATCTTTTCATCCACCCCGTTCAAAATTATGTTTTAACTGTCACCAAGTGGGACACATAAGTAAGTACTGCAAAGTGAAGAACACACAGGAACACGAGTTTCCCATGGGTTCATAGGTAACCCCAGTATCTTCTCCCAGGCCTTATATGACTGTTTACAATCTTTTCAACCTATCAATGGATCTGTTCTAATGAAAAATGTGGACGATTTATTGTTGTATTTTAGGTCATGTTTAAATTATATTAATCTGTTGTGCTTTGTCTCCCACTCACAGGACACAAGGTTGCTAAGGATAAACGGCAGCCATGCTAGGCTAAGGTCAACTAATCGGAATATTATCCAACCCAGTGGCACAGGCATTATTTAGAGCAGTAGTTATTAATAACAAAATTTAATTGCAGGAACCTATATGCAGATACTATATCCCTAGAATTATTAAAAATGATAGGGGGACTTATTTTACAGGTGATGTTTTCAAGAATATGTGTAAGATGATGGGTAACAACACTAAGATTATCCCAGACTGTCTTTTCCTTTATTTGCCCCCCCCTTTGAGATACTGTCCAAACAGGCAGCCTCATGTGAAAAATTGATAATGAGGTTACTGTGCAGGGTCTCACGAAGATGAATGAGAATAACTGAAATTGGAAGTGTTATTAACTCACATGTCTAATGCAAACTGTCATGATGTCAAAATCTGGAAGAATTTGTTATGATCCAAATTTTTTTAGCTCAGGTTGTTTGACTGATCGGTGGAAAGGTCCGTATCTGACGATACCACATCCTCAAAGGGTGGCCGGCGAAGATACGTGGGTCCATTCCACTCACTATAGGGAGGTTAACCAACTGGTGGAGAGACAAGGCCAATAACGTGGACCTGTCGATTGCGAGCTTGTGCCGAAAGGATTAAAAAGGTGACGGTGAGATATCTGAGCTAAAGAAATGTGTAGATCAGTGCTTCCAGCAATGGAGTGGTCTGCTGTGGTCATCCTAGTTCTTTTTCTTTCCAGAGTTTTTGACATGATGATCTGTTTGGGGATACTCAGTGTCTGTGATGGGGGACCGATAAAGGAGATGTGAGCTGATGGCGGAGCTGATGGAGTGGAGTCAGGAGGAGAAGTGCAATGCCAATCAGGGGAGTTTCTGACCAATTTTAGTATTGTAATTGTTATGTTATTTGGGAAAAATACTTCCAAAAGTTATGACCCTCACACATGTTGAAATGCTGGGCATAAATAAAAACACACCGTCACCCTATCTTCACACACAATATGAACACAGAGGCGAGAGAAATATGATACCTGGTGATATGCATAAAGCCGCTCAGTTAATCAGTGAGACAACTGGCTTCCAAGTTTTAGTCGCCCTGGATCCCACCAGGATTGCTAAGGGTACATAAAATTTTAGATATATCCAGGAACTTGCTAAATTAATAGATAATATCACCGAGATGTACGATGACACATTCAGGTATACAGGGAGAGAATTGCAAGCATACAAGAAAGAACTAGTGCAACACAGGCTAGTGTTGAATTATTTAACTGCTGTTACTGGAGGGTATTGCGTAACGTTAGCCACCCAATTTGGAGTATAATGTTGCACCTAAGTCACCAATGATACCAGCGACCCTAAGGAGGTGATAGACCAGAAGATGGATGAGATTCTGCAGCTAAAGTGGGAATTTCGTAAGAACCATAACGCATCAGTGGCTGAAGCAGGGGAAAAGATAGAAGGATGGGTGTCATGGCTGAACCCAGTGGAATGGTTCTCGGGTCTAGGAGAATGGGTCCAGGAAGCGATCACCAGCATAGGAAAATTCTTGATCCTTATACTGATTGTCATCATAGTAATTGGCATATGCGTCCGGTGTGTTCCTATTGTGTTGAAGTGTGGAAAATGTAAAAACAGAGTAAAACGAAAGAATGAAACTATGATGGTGGTCAGAAATTATATGTATACCGAGGTAGATACAGAACTGCATTACAACCCTGAGCTAGGAAGTACCATCATTTAAATGTATAATATTTAGACATGCATAGAAGATATTGTTGAAATGTTATTTATAGAACACCTCAGACAATGTAAAGTCTCAATTCCCCTTCAAGACTGCTGTTATAAGACTGGTGCATCCCCACACCTTTCACATGATCTTCCAAGATCCGCGGGGTGCGTATAGTAGTTTTATGTCCCCACCTAGAGACACATTATTGATGGATTAAGAACCACCTTGTGCCATCCCATAATAACACTAAATAATATGTAAATGTAAGCCTAAATTAAATTTTAATAGCTGATAGTGATAGCATGTTGTTTGCTATCAAAGTGTGGACTGTCGAAGCTGAATAATTGGCTGAGACAAGTTCACTTTAAAATTGAATCGCAGCGACTGGCCGCAAGACGCCATTTTGCGAAATGGCTGCCTAAGTGCCATTTTAGATAAACTCACATTTTAGTACATGTGGCGATAATACCATTAGCATCATATGAATGCATCTGTGACCATTATCATATGTTACGGTGATTCACTAAAAGCCTATTTCATTACTTTACGTATTATAAAGGATATATTCCAGAAATGGCTTTATAGTATTGATAAGCAAGTGGCCAGGTGACAACTGGCTTGTGTAGATAAGTTTCCTGCATAGTGTTTGCTCACTACGGGTGGTCTGTCTAGAATGTCTCTTGTAGTTTGCATTTTCACACAAGAGACCGACAGAGGTATTTTCCCTTTGAACACAGGAAAGGTGTGTGGGGGGGGGGCTGCTGACAGGACATGTAGAACTATCTAACCCAGCATGCCACACTGCTAAAATGTTCACTCAGTTAGAGACAAATGCATTTTCATACACACATTAAATATGTCTTTATACCAAACCCTGAATACCCACACATTTCATATTCATACATAAGGTTCAATACTCTTTCCACAGTTTCCCGGTGCTATCGGTGAGGAGATCGCATTATGCATTCTCGAGTTATGGACCGCAGAACCTACAAGCAACCAAAATGTATATTTTAGATTCAACTGTTAGGATGCTGAAGAAGGCGTGAGGAGGAAGACCCCTAGCTGTTAGAGGCAGGGAAAGTCTGTTTAAACCAGCCTGTTAGATGCACTGTAACAGATGCTTCACCTCTGAGAACCAATGACATCAGCAACAGACATACCTTTTGTCTTGTTTATATTGGGGGGGGTATAAGTATGGGTGCACGGACACTATTTGGGAGTCTTTGTGCTGAATGCTGAATGACGAGGGGTCTCTTGCTGAAGCCTATCTCTGGGTCCAGAAGTGCCTGCGTACGTATACTGTACTTGTGGTCTGTATGATTTACTTTTGCGCCTAAATTGTGTCTTGATCAATTACATGTAACTGTCTGAACTTTTACCTGAATATCACTTGTGCTTTGGAACCACAGGTTCTATGTCTAAGTCTTTATTTATGGTGTGACTGCGTACGCAAATTAGCATCATCCTTAGAGGTTTATAGGAAGGATTTTAGAAGGTACAGGCAGGGGTATATAGAGGTTCATTTCTAATATTGTTAGTTGCTAACAAGACCTTCACAAAAACTATAGAAACAAGGGAGAAAAGCAGCACAATATATCTGTGTAATAAGAACAATTTAATGAATACACAATTCATATTCAGACAATAAAAATAATAATAAATACAAAACTCAGTACTGAGAATAAAGATCATAAAAATCATCCCAGAGACATATATAAAAAATTGCAATTGCACTCATAGGCATAAGCTTGAAACCCTGTAGGCACTAGGTGATTATGCACAGCCAAATGGACATGCACCGTAGGAAAGTCATGTATGGATGGCCAAGTCCAATATTAGTGGAAATATACAACCAGCCTGTAATCACGATTCTGAGGAATGCTGAATAAGCGATGGTCTTAATACGGGTAGTAGTCCAACGCAAAGAATTGTAGTCTCATGGTGACCAGATGCTGGATGAAAGTCAAAGAAGTCCCAATTCCAAACGGTGCTCCTGATGGTAACGGGGTGCTGGACTCCCAAATGAAAAAGTGCCAAAAACCAGGGTATATTCACCAACGCGTTTCACTGCTCAAAGGCAGCTTTTTCAAAGTGTCTGTATGCCTATTCAAGCAGCCTTTATATAGTGCTTCTTATTTGGACTTAACAATCCTCAGGTGCAATCAATTAGAGTCATAATTTACCTAAATACATACATTTTTTTATAAAAACATAATTATGTTGAAAGTAATAATAGGAGGCAAACCTATCGGATACTGATATGAAAATATAATTAGAAAATAATTGAGAAGATTGATTGCACCTTCAGGATATCAATTTTTTTTTGGACCTGTTACGTTTGGTCCTCACACGGAATTTCTTTATCTTCAATGGTGAGGTTTTTTTATACAGCTTCAAGGCTGTGCTATGGGGTCCTGTGTGGCCCCAGCATATTCAAATGCCTTTATGTTCTCTCTAGAGAAGGATTTATTTTTCTGTGACTCCGAGATTGTGGCCAACATTATCTTCTACAAGTGGTACATAGACAACATTTTTGTCTTATGGATTGGCACAGAGAACGAATTTGTAGATCTTATGACCCAGATCAATCAAAAAGATCCAAATATTAAATTTACCTATGAAATTAGCAACAAAAGTGTCCATTTCTTGGATGTGGTCAGTGGCAAACGCAGGATTTTGAAAGGGGGGTTTCCAAATAATTGGTAACAGACCCAATGACAAAAACGGCTAACCAGAATAAGCCTGCAACATACACTTATGGTGGGTACACACTACACGATATGCTCCCTGAGCGATATCGTGTAGTGTTGTCCCCGGCAGGCTGTGCTCAATGTCGTTCATGACATTGAGCACAGCCGCTGAACGATATCATTAACGATATCGTTCAGCGCCGGGCTCTCTCCCCCATTCCCTGACATGCAGCAACCTGACGAGATCGTCAGGATGACCTGCATGTCAGCCCGATGAACGATGATGACGAACGACCCGCGGGAACGCGCGTCGTCGTCATCGTTCATCTTTTTGGTGTTAAAAATGGACGATAAAGTGGACGACTGAACGATAACGATATCGTTATCGTTCGGTCGTCCACTATATCGCCCAGTGTGTACGCACCATTAATTGTGTACTTCAAGTGCTTTAATAGGAGGATACTATTTATCAGATTATGCCAGCTGTCTGCTATACCCAGTGGGTGGGGGGATGGGAGGATACTATTTATTAGATTATGCAGAGCTGTCTGCTGTATGTTATTCAAGGGGTGTGGGGGGGATGGGAGGATTCCTCCCATTCCCCCACCCCTCGGGAATAACATACAGCAGACAGCTCTGCATAATCTAATAAATATTATCCCCCTCCATCCCCCCACCGCAAATACATGGAGCAGACGAATGGAAAGATATTAATACGTATTATCCCCTCCTGGCTGCTGCATCCCCCACCCACAGAGTAGTAGAAAATGGCCATCATTCAAAAAATATATTACTCCCAGGCCCCGCCCCCCGCCACCACCGCCCGCAAGACCCCCGGCGCTCCCCCGACATACAGCAGTACTCAGTCAGTCTGAGTCATCAGCCACTTAACAGTAAATATTATCCCCCCCGGGGCGGGGCAGCACCCGGCGGCGGCCACCTACGTCTTCCGGCTGACATCTCCAGAACTCCACAGCCGCTGGCAGTGACAGTGTGTCCAGGGCGGCATGAGGCGCTGAGTCATCCGGATCACGGTGCCCGGCCTGGGGACTGACTGGGAGGAGCTTGCGCGCTGCAGCTCCCCCTACAGCCAGCCCAGGCAGCGTCAATCTTTAAAAAAAAAAATATATATATATATATATTTTGTTCAGCGGCGCTGCTCACCAGGTCGGGCAGGGGGGGGTTTCTAGGTACTCGGAAACCTCCCCTGCGTGCGCAGGTGGTGGTGGTTACACACAGTGAAGGTAAAATTTCTACTTCAGTTTATAATAAACCCACGGACTGTAATTCCCTTATGGCAGCAAGCCACCATCCGGGGGCTCTAAAACGTGGACTTCCGTTCTCAGAATTTGTTAGAGTGCGACAGATTTATGACAACAGTGAGGAGAAGAAACAGTTGGATTATATGTTTAACTGCTTCTTGCAGAGAGGTTACATGATTTCTCTCCTGACAGAAACAAGAGCAAAAGCAGTGAGCATTCCAAGAACAAAATTATTACAAAAATCAATTGGAAAAAAGAAGGACAATCCTGTTATTTATTAACCAATACTCAACTGCTAGTGCTGAAATTACCAAAACAGCGAACAGATATTGGCCATTGATCAACAATGAAACTGAATTACCTTTACTCAGGAATGCGACTTTTGTCCCTTGTTGCAAAAGATCTAAGAACATCCGAGACTGGGTTGTCAGAATGGATATTACTGGATGGGATTCTAAAGTAACTAAGCCATCACACTTCCTATCCAATAAACCAGGAAACTACCATTGCCTTGACTGCACCACATGTAGCTTCTTAGAAGTTGGGGATTTGTTCCCACATCCTCAAACAGGAAGAAAAATCCGGATACATCATGTACTTACCTGTACCAGCAAATACGTGATTTATTTTATTCGCTGCCCTTGTGGACACCTTTACATTGGGAAAACGACGCGGCAATTCAAGGAGAGAATGGCACTGCACAGAAGTGCAATACATTTGGCCATTGAAGGAAAAACATCAGATCAATCGGTTGCTAAGCATTTTTGGGGCGCTAAGCATAGCCTTTGTTCAATTAGATATAAAATGATTGATCACATTCCTGAGCATCATTGGGGGGGTGATAGATCTAAATTGCTGCTACAAAAAGAGGCACATTGGATCCATGAGTTGGGCACACTAAGTGTGCCCAGAAGTTGGGCACACTAAGCCCTAAGGGGTTAAATGAACAGTGCCTTCTAAATTGTTTTATATGAAACAATGTATCCTTTATTGTGATCATTTTTGGTGCGTCAGGTTATATAGTGGTCGCATTGTTTGCTCCATTTTTTCTATAGAGCTCTCTATGTAATCTGCATATATTGTGTTATACTGTATATTTAGTTGACACCATTACTTTTCCATTTCCTGATCAGCCATATCTGTCGGGCCATGTTGTTATATTGTGTCTCTTTTAGATTTTGGATGATTAGGTGACTATCATAATTGTTGATCAGTCCTTTTCAGGGTTGTTTATTCCCCTGATATATGTCAGTCCTTTGCCTGCATTTATTGGATACTTACCAGTTATACCTTACTTTCTTTCCCTGTGATTATGGAAATCATATATTATTTATTATTTTTTTGCTGCATTTCCGCTTTATTTGTCTAACAGTGTTATCACTTTTGTTGTGGTTTATGTAATTCCACTCATGATACATTGTATCTACTGTCTCTTAGCAACTGTTGCTCCCACTGATGACATCAGCCGGCCACGATGGGGCTCCGGGACGGCACAGACGCACGTCGGTGTGTGAGAGGAGTATTGCATTGCACTTTTGGGTGATGGTGAAGGGTATATAGGTAAGTGAATTTTGTATGTATTTTATGTCCTGATGAAAATTCTTATTGGATTGAAACGTTGACAGAGGCTTGCGGTGTTCCGTGTCTTTACTTCATATTAACTGTTTGAGTGCCACCTAAATCCCATTGTGCATACTGTTATATATATATTGTGATAGAAGCACTGGAGATGTGTGGAACGGCTTCAATATATGTCCCAGATTCCTGTCTTATGTCTTTTAAAACCCCCAGGAGAAGTCTGTTAGAAAAGCAGACTAGTAATGTCGGCTTCTGTGAAAAGTCGAAATGGGTCCTAGGGGTGTGGATGTGAGAGGGAGGGCTCCGTCCACAGGCCACTCCGGGTTTTGGGCCTTTCAGCCTGGAAGCAGGCTCATTAGGGCTTCCACCTGGAACTGGTGGTTATAAGCTGTGTTCAGTTGTGGCTGTGTCTCTCATACCTGGGAGAGCAGGCACAGGCTAGCTTGCTCTGGGACACTGCTGGATACAAACCTGTGAGTAATGTGGACGTGCTTTTGTTTAGTGTTCTGACAGAGAGGGAACATGATGTCTAGTTAGTGCCCAGCCGGGCTAGGTTTTTTTATGTGTTTTGTTTTCTTTGATTTTGATATTGCACAATAAAAACTGGCGCCGACCAGCTTGTACGAAAACTCATGACTGGAGTGCTATTTCCTGGCTGCTGTGTGTGTAAGGTGGTGTCCATCTACCCAGGAGAGGGACCCCTACCCTGACCCGGTCACAATATATATATATATATATAGAGCTGTGTATTTTTTTTTCTTTACTTTTAAAGCTAACTTGAACTGCGCAACTGCATTGGCAATATGCATTCCTGCGACTGCTTCTAATTAGTTCAGTCCAGTCATACCTAAACAACTGCCCCTATTCTACCTATATTCTTATATTTGTAAAATCATGTTCTGCTGGTTCATCTAAAATAATTAACATCTTAATTTGTAAGCATGTATCATTCAACAATTTAAAAAAATCATGAACTGATAAAGCATTTTGTTAGGGAAATAGTATATCACTATTACTATTATTAATTCCTTTTGCAGCAATCAAAAAATAATTACTCTTGGGTTTTTTTTGTTTTGTTTTTTTAGAATTACAGCTTGTGTCTGAATTCTCTTGATCTTCACACAAGTTTCAGAAACAATATCAGTTTCCTAGACAATATCAAATAAAGCATTTTGTTATTAATGAATTCAAAATCAATCCTGAAATGCACACTCCCCTACAGGTGTCGCTGTAGAAGGTGGCAATTCACTCACACTAGCACATTAACCCTTTCAATTCCTGCACAACGTCTCCACAATCACCTAGTACACCTTCACCACGCACAAGCATTCACATGTCACATCTGATCAACACAATTGATCCAAACAAAAAACAAATCTACTTTCACCATAAGTTCACTCAACTCTCTTTTATCACATACACATGGGCCCATTATATGCACAAACAAGCATCTCATCCGGCACCCAGTTTCTGTAAATTCTGCATTCTATACATTTCATTGTTATCACAGCACGCCTTCACAACACAAAATAAATATAGCAATACTATAAATATACATTTTGAGAAGAAAAGAAAAAACAAAATATTAATTTATATAAAACGCAACATTCCTCTGCAGTGATAATTAAGTAAGTGGGCATCTGGGGGTCATTTCTATATTAATTATTCAAGTTTATTACTTTTCTCAATCAGACCATTCAGTGTGTCATCTAGGTTATATTAACATAACCTCTGCTTCTTCTCCTCATATCTATCATTTTGTGATGTTTAAACTAGTCAGTCTCTGGGATGTCAGCCTTTTTAAACACTTTCATCAAATGTTCTGCTTTATGATTCCCATAAAGCTTCTTTATCACCTGAATGGCATAACCCTCAGGCACCGGCTTACTATCGCCATTTTCCAATACTAAAACAGTCCCTCGTATAGCTTGGTAGGTCAAAATCCCTTATGATCTTGTGCACAGGAATAATATCAAATGTTTATCTATAGGCTGACAGCCACGCACTGACTTTTCCTGCTTTAGTTATTAACACTATTGACTGGATGCGACTCTCCTCCTATTTCTGAACACTGTCTGGCAGGGTCTACCTTTCTGTTCTTTTAGACACTAATAAATGACAACATATTTCTGTAAATGTATCAAATCCTAGTACCCATCTGATGTACTTTTCTAAATACAATGGAATTTCAAGGCATTATTCTATTTAATTAACAAATCACTGTGTGGGGCCCTCTTCTAAAGTTAAATCAGTGAGTATTATCAAAGTTACTCTAAAAACACAATTAGGACAGGTTTAGTACATATCAAACAGACAAACAAAACTTTAAACATTCACCTATCATTCACTGAACATGTAACAACAGATTATAAAATTTTTAAATAACAATAACTTTAGGGTGACCAATAAACACCCAAGGATTGACTCCAGGACAGAACATTAGCTGCAATGGGGGTACAGATGCCAGGAGAGCAAAACATTTGTTTTACTCACCTGGGAATTTGTCCTGGCATCTCCATCCTCAGAACATGCCCTGATGTCCGTCCATTGGTAGTCAATACTGCTGGGCATGTCAGTGGAAATCTCCATGTTGTTGAATCTGGTCATTAGCTATGGCTAACGGATTGAGTTCTTGGTCACCCTTAGGGTTTTGTCCGCTGCAGCCTACATATGATCATATGGAGAACAGAGATACTGGACACGAGTGTGTGTGACCACAAGCATCTCCTCTCTGCTTTAATGTTCCAAGTGCAACAATTTATACACTCCGGATCGTTCACAAAAAACTATATCTGTTGTTCATTAAAAGCAGTGAAACTAATGAGTTAGCAGTAACTTCTAGAGTAAGCATTTGAATTAACATTCCTTCCCATATATGTACATATGCATTTCTGTGAATATGTGACAGGCTCTGTACAATGAATTAACTCCCTCCTGTTCTGTATATTTACTTTCTATGTGTACGTGGCATACTTGAAAACAAGATGGATTCTTATTCTATACAAAATGACATCTATACTTCCACACAGACATAGAAACAAACATTGTAATCGTGCTGTCATTTCTATGTCTATGATGTGCTTACACTGAACGAACAGTCGTTCAGTGAAGGCACATCAATCATCAATCAAACTCCGGGAATTGAATAGCGCGATACGCTGGTATGCTTTTTGCAAAACGTGACTTTTCTCACCTAATTGAATTTGGCCCTTGTAACCATGAAGCAAGGGAAGGTATGAAGCACTGAGAGAAATAATGTAAAAAAACATGTAGTAGGATAAGACAATGGATATTACCAAGATAGTGCCACACTGGACAAAGAATGCCACTTTCCTGAAGTGTCAATATAAGTTTTATCTTAACATAAAACAGAAATATTTAGATAGGAGTATTACACATTATGGCAGACAAATCATTTAAATTGGGGGGGCAGGGTTTTATAGTGGGTTTACAAGGATTGGGATATTTAAAATTTCACATATCTCATTGCTGCCGTTAGTGAAGGGAACCTGGTCTGGGTGGAAATGGGGGGGGGGGGGGGGAGAATCAGCAGACTGAGAGATTTGATGGGAGGGTGTAGAGGGAGGCTCTATATATAATGTGGCTGGGATTGTGATCAGAATATTATGACAAATTATATATTGGGTGATGGGGAACAATTTATTTAATTTAATAGGGTTCACTGATTTAATGTACACATCCCTTTTACCAAATAGGGCCTCAACATTCCAGGATCCAGACAAGCAACAGCAGGCAGTGACATCTGTAGGAACAATTTGGAGAGAGCGGGACAGTCTGCCAACTGTCTTGATTCTGGTGTGCCAAACCAAATTTTGGGTTACTGCACCACTCAGTCAATACTTTGTCCTCATTGCAAGGACAGTAGGGAGGTAGATCTCAGATCACACTGTTCATCTTGTAAAGGGCAAGCTGTGTGTCCCCAGCAGTAGTGCACAGCGCAGCCCATGTATTTAAAGTGGATGGAAATGGGTTGGAGACAGGTCTCAAATGATTCCCATAGTTCTTGCACTGTGCCAGAAGGAAAGACAAATCACCCAGGTGATGTGACGAGGGCAGTTATTCTTATTTCTGGCAGCTGGACACACTCCCTTACAGTAGGAGGCTGGCCATGTCTTCCTGTGGTGCAATGCTGCGCTGTCAATGGACCCCTACCTTTGAATTCCCCTGGTGGGCCTTTCATGCCCCAGTCCAACACTGTCCTGAACCCATTATAAAAGCTCTGCATATTACAAAAACAGCCATTCCTAAAACTCACTCATTCCATTCTTGCAGTTATATGGAAACCAGGCACAAATTAGGGGTGTGCACCGGCCACTTTTTGTGTTTTGGTTTTGGATCTTTCTTCGTGTTTTTGATCTGGATTGATTTTGCCAAAAACACCCTACCTTGTTTTGGGTTCTGGGTTTTGGATCTATTTTTTTTTTAGAAAAGCATAAAAACAGCTAAAATCACAGAATTTGTGGGTTTTTCTGCTCCTATGCTATTATTAACCTCATAACATTAATTTCCACTCATTTCCAGTCTATTCTGAACACCTCACAATATTGCTTTTAGTCCAAAAGGTTGCATCGAAGTAGCTGGATGACTATGCTAAGTGACACAAATGGGCTGCACAAACACGTGGAACATCTAGGAGTGACACTGCAGTGGCAGACAGGATGGCAGTTTGAAAAACTAGGCCCCAAACAGTACATAATGCAAAGAAAAAAAGAGGTGCAAGATGGAATTGTCCTTGGGCCCTCCCACCCACCCTTATGTTGTATAAACAGGACATGCACACTTTAACAAACCAATTATTTCAGCGCCAGGGTCTGCCACACGACTGTGGCTGAAATGATTGCTTCGTTTGGGCCACCACAAAACAAGCTGGCAATTAATCTGTCCCTGCACAAACTGTCTCTACGGAGGCAAGATGTTGTCCTCATCCTCCTCATCCACCGATTCCTCACCCTCTTCAGTGTTGTGTACATCCTCATCTTCACAGAGTATTAATTCATCCCCGCTGGAATCCGCCACCACAGGTACCTCTGTAAATTCTGGAGGCTGGTCTCCCTGGAAGAATTGATCATTCATTTTCATGAACATCATCTCCACATTTTGTGGAAGCAACCTCCTACGCCTTTCGCTGACAAGGTTCCCAGCTGCAGTGTTCGCGGTGAATGACAAAATTTGTGGGTCCCAGGGACCCACCACTTTAAAAAAAATGGGGTCCTACCTGACCATTTCTGGGTCCCATCATAATTTATGCTTTAGAGCTCCCCATATGCCTCTCAGACCTCCCCACATCCACCTAAAATGCCCATCTGATACCCCCAACAGCATCAGATATACCCACAAGCCCCTTAAATGCATGTTTTAATGCCTCCACGATCTTTCAGGTAATATGACTTGTCTGTTCACAAAACCCATAGTGAATAAGTAGGCTTACCATATCATCACTTTAAACTGGGACACTCACGGATTACACAGGTTCTGTGGCTCATTAAAACCACCAGGTGAAATCCAGGCATGAAGTCATCCAGTCACAGAACCTTTGTAATTAATTCATGTGTCCCGTTTTAAAGCGATAGTATGGTTAGCCTATGAATAACGCTTTAGGTAATAGGCATATTTATCAAAGGATAAATGCCCGGTCTTTACACATTATGCCACACATTAATGCCCTTTACACATTATGCTACACAGCAATGCTCAGCCTTCACACATTATGCCACACATTAATGCCCGGTCTTTACACATTATGCTACACAGCAATGCCCAGCCTTTACACATTATGCCACATATTAATGCCCGGTTTTTACACATTATGCCACACATTAATGCCTGGTTTTTACACATTATGCCACACAGCAATGCCCAGCCTTTACACATTATGCCACACAATAATGCCCAGTATTTACACATTATGCCACACAGCAATGCCCAACCTTTACACATTATGCCATGCAGTAATACCCCTTACAAATGGTGCTGCACAGTAATGCCTTTTACACATGATGCCGCACATTAATGCCCTTTAGTCCCCCTATGCAGTGCCCCCAGTAGTAGTCCCCCTATGCAGTGCCCCCAGTAGTAGTCCCCCTATGTAGTGCCCCCAGGAGTTCCCCATATGCCTCTCAGACCCCCTATGTAGTGGAGGTAGCTGCCCCCCAAGTAGGAGTGACCTGGGCATTAGGCCCAGGTCACTAAAAGGCAAATTGGTGGTCAACTACTGGGGACCCAACTATTTGCCCTTTAGTGACCTGGGCCTAATGCCCAGGTCACACACCTATTTTGGGGGGGCAGATACCTTCAATTGGGCCTAATGCCCTCTATGTAGCCCGTGCCTTGTGCCCACCTATATACCCACAGGCCTGTTGCCTGAATTTATGCCACGGGCCTAGTGCCTGACAACCCTGGTGGTCTAGGGAGGGGTAAATAACGGTGGCCCAAGGCCGCCTACCCACACGGTGGAAGAGGCTGCAGGGGGGAGCTTCGATAGCTCTTTTACTTTCCACCCTCGCAGTCCTCAGCTTCAGTCTTCTGCCGCTGGCATGTCATGGCCAGCAGCACCGCCTCTTCCTTCTTGATCGCGCCGTCTTCTGGTCTCTTGTGCGGCCGCCGGAACTGTTGCCGCGCCGCTCTTCACTTGTCTTCGGGAGGTCTTCACTCCTATGCCGCCGGACTGAATGTTCCCGATCAGCAGTGTCTATGCAAGACGCCGTGAGTGGGTGTGGCTATGACGCGCGAGCCGCAATTGGCTCATTGCATCTGCCTCCTATTGGCTGCTGGACCACGAGCCAAAAACCACCACCTCCGCTACTTGGCTTCCGGGCAGCGAGCTCTGCTCAGCTCGTGCCCGGAGCCAAGCTTCTCTCGCTGACACTGGTAGAAGGGACCAGGTGGTCCCTTCACCAGGTACCCGCTGCGGTGGCTTACCTGGTGCTGGGAACAAACACTGTCCCAGCGCCGGGCACGGATGCTGTGCCAATGCTGGGATCAGACACTTGATGCCAGCAGGGCTTTCCACAGCAGCAGTCAATGAGAGTCTACCTGACTCTCATTGGCTGCTCTAATAGACAGCATTGTGTCTGTCTCTGCAGGGGGGACGCGCTGTGCTGCAGCCGTCAGGGATTGGCCACAGCACAGCATGTCCCCGGGGACCCAAGTACTTTAAAAAATTGAGTCCCCAGTGCCCGATAGCAGGTAAAATACACGCTAAAGCGCGTATTTGCGAACACTGCAGCTGCACTAAACACTCTTTCGGAGTACACACTGGAGGCGGGGCAACTTAGGTAAAATAGAGCCAGTTTGCACAGGGGCCTCCAAATTGCCTCTTTTTCCTGCCAGTACAGGTATGGACTGTCTGACATGCCTACTTGGATGCTGTCCCTGATGTAATCCTCCACCATTGTGTCAATGGTGACAGTATCATATGCAGTGACAATAGACATGTCAGAAATTATTGCCAGGTCCTTCAGTCCGGACCAGATGTCCAAACTTGGTACTGCCTGCCCTGCATCACTGCCAGCAGGTTGCTTAGGATACCTAAGTTGTTTCCTGGCAGTTGTGGGAGAAAATGAAGGAGGAGCTGTTGACGTGTCACGTTCCACTTCAGCTGAGTATTTTCACCAGCAGGTCTTTGCACCTCTGCAGGCTTGTGTCGGCCGGAAAGAGAGACACCACATAGGCTTTAAACCTAGGATCGAGCATGGTGACCAAAATGTAGTGGTCTGATTTCAACAGATTGTCCACCCTCAAATCCTGGAAAAAGCGAATGAAGGGCTTCATCCACAAGTCCCACATACCGAGCGGAATCGCTCCGTCTTAGCTCCTCCTTCACTTTCTCCAGCTGCTTCTGCAAAAGCCTGATGAGGGTAATGACCTGACTCAAGCTGGCAGTGTCTGAACTGACTTCACGTGTGGCAAGTTCAAAGGACTGGAGAACCTTGCACAACACAGAAATCATTCTCCACTGTGCTTGAGTCAGGTGCATACCCCCTCCTTTGCCTATGTCATAGGTGGATGTATAGGCTTGAATGGCTTTTTGCTGCTCCTCCATCCTCTGAAGCATATAGAGGGTTGAGTTCCATCGCGTCACAACCTCTTGCTTCAGGTGATAGCAGGGCAGGTTCAAGTGTGTTTGCTCATGCTCCAGTCTTCGACATGCAGTCGCTAAATGGCGAAAGTGGTCAGAAATTTTTTGGGCCACGCAAAGCGTCTCCTCTTTGTCCTTGTTGTGTCAGAAAATTCTGAACCATGAAATTTATTGTGTGCGCAAAACATGGGACGTGCTGGAATTTGCCCAGATGTAATGCCCGCACAATATTGGTGGCGTTGTCAGATATCACAATCCCCAGGAGAGTCTAAGTGGGGTAAGCCACTGGGCGATGATTTCCCTCAGTTTCTCTAAGAGGTTGTCAGCGGTGTGCCTCTTATTGAAACCAACGATACACAGCATAGCCTGCCTTGGACCAAGCTGGCGTTTCTGAGCTGCTGCTACTGGTGACGCTGTTGTTGTTGCTGCGTAAGGCGATACATCTACCCAGTGGGCTGTCACAGTCATATAGTCCTTAGTCTGCCAGGTAACACCTGTCCACATGTCCGTGGTTAAGTGGACATTGGGTACAACCGCATTTTTTAGGACACTGAGGACACTTTTTCTGACATCTCTGTATAATAGCAATAGCAATGCAGGATCCTCCGGAGGAATCCCGGATAGGAGAGTCAGTCATGCCAGTGACATGGCTTGCAGGACTACTTCCGATCCTGACTAAGGAGGAAATTGATGAGGAGGGAGTTAACTGTGTGGTTTGCAGTCGCTTGGATACAACAGGACAAAGGGATTTAGGTGTCCCTAGACTGCTTACGGTCTTAGCCAAAGTTTCTGAACTTGACAGTAACTTTTTATGAACGCGCTGCAGATGACATATAAGGGAGGATGCTCCTAGGTGGTTAACGTACCTACCCCTACTTATTTCACATTTACATATGGTACATATGGCAAGACGGTTGTTGTCCGGATTTGGATTGAAATATTGCCAGACCAAAGAGGTGGAATGTTTGGTCTTCTGCCCAGGCATGACCGTGATGGGCTTTGTCATCCCACGGACACTGTCTTCCCCGATGCCTGATTTAAACAAACCAGATCACCATCAGAATCCTCCTCGTCAACTTCCTGCTCAGGGCCAGCTACACTAGTATCCTCATCCTATTGTACTTCAACAGTGGCATCTTCAATTTGAATATCAGCAACTGGACTGTGGGTGCTCCTTCCAGCACTTGCAGAGGGCGTGCAAATGGTGGAAAGAGCCACCTCTTCCCGTCCAGTGTTGGGAAGGTCAGTCATCGCAACCGCAGCCACACTTGGACTCTCCTTGGGGATTTGTGATATCTTCTTGGAATGCACAGTTCTTTGCTGTGCTTTTGCCAGCTTAACTCATTTGATAATTGTAGCGGGAGGAGGGCTTCCATCATCATGTGAAGCTGAACCACTAGTCATGAACATAGGGAAATACCTTAGCCGTTCCTTGCCACTCCGTGTCGTAAATGGCATATTGGCAAGTTTACGTTTCTCCTCAGATGATTTAAATGTTTTTTTAAGGTCATTTTCCTGAACTTTGTCATTTGGGCTTTTTTATGCCCTCTACTATGACATTGGGCATCGGCCTTGGCAGATGACGTTGATGGCATTTTATTGTCTATTTCATGACTAGTGGCAGCAGCTTCAGCACTAGGAGGAAGTGGTTCTTGATCTTTCCCTATTTTATTTATATCGGACACATTTTTGTCCTCCATTTATGTTATATTGATAAATACGTGCGGCTACTGCACACACAAACACAGAAAAGAAGAATTTTTAATTATTTTTGGAGTGCACTTTCAGGGTTACACCACCCTTTAACAGATTTATGACACAGGCACACGCTTGGCGCTACTTTGTTGATGCACATGCAGCTACTGCACACACAATTCACAAACACAGAAAAGAAGAATTTTTTATTTGTTTTGGAGTGCACTTTGGGTGTTACACCAACCTTTAACAGATTTATGACACAGGCGCATGCTTGGCGCTGCTACTTTGTTGATGCACGTGCGGCTACAGCGCACACAATTCACAAACACAGAAAAGAAGAATTTTTTTTTTTGGAGTACACTTTGGGGGTTACACCACCCTTTAACAGACAAGCCAGCCGGCCCTTGATTTATGACACAGGCGCACACTTGGCGCTGCTACTTTGTTGATGCACGTGCGACTACTGCGCACACAGGACCTCATTCAGAGTCTCTCGCTAGATGCAGTCGCTCGCACCCAGCTTATGCAAATTTGACAAAGTGACGCCATGGGAAGCGATCGGTCGCCAAGGCATAAGCATGCCCACCATGTCTTAGCGAGCAGCCAGCGTACACCCAATCGCACAGGCAGAGCCGCCCACCAGCACACGTCATCTCCAGGAAGTGTATTAAAACACTGGTACATTGAGGACAATCGGAAGCGATCGCAGCACTCGTGGTTGCCTTACCCTACCACAAGCACTGCGAGGACTTCAGTGTAAAAAACAGGCATGTGACGTGTAATATGATGCTGCCTGTTAATTAATTATGCACACCTCTAAAACGGCGTTGAAACACTCAGGCACGCCTGCGTTCGCACCTCCACTCCCCGTTATTAGTGTCCTGCTCCTGTTACCACCCACAAACGGCCTCTCCTGTCACTGATTTCACTGGCCTGTCTTTGCTGGGCGAGCGAGCAGCCTGCGATCGCACAGAATAGTTTGCGCATGCGCAGAACGAAGCGTGCGCATACACAAACCATTGGGCCACTTGCGAGTGCACAGTGCTAGCAAGAGACTCTGAATGAGGTTCACAATTCACAAACACAGAAAAGAAGAATTTTTTATTTTTTTTGGCTTACCTGCTGAAGTGGCTGGTGTACTCCTGCTATCATAGTGCCGTGGAGGTGCTGAATTCGTCTGTCTGCTGAGCTGCCTTGCACTGGCTGCTCCCTGCTTCTGCCTAGCCGACTGACTGGGTGTCCTGGAGGCACTTCCTGTGTTCCATCTGCCGCTGCAGTGCCTGCCTTCACCTCCCTTGCTCTGGAGGGTTTGCACCTGTGATCAACGCTGGCTGCTGCTTCTCATCCAGCCTGGTGATCCCTGGAAAAATGCTGAATCTGCGCTGCAGTTGTTCTTGAGTGATATTTCTGCATTCTGTGTCTTGCTGGTTCTTCCTTCTGCTAGTCTCCTTTGCTCTGTTATTCTACGAACTTTGCATCGGGGGCTTGGGACTGTCTGTTGTTTGCTCCTGAGGGGGACTGGCTGAGGCTGCATCATATCGTACAGTGAACTAGGAGGCTGGTTCTACTGCTTCAGGATCAGGTGTTTAATCTAGGGATGTGCAGGCTCGGATAGGTTCGAGTTTGCACGTTGAGTTCGGATTTTTCCCTCAAAAAAAACGGAACTCAGAAAGAGGCAAAACGTCATCTTACATGGACAAACATCATCATTCCCTGACAAAAGTCCAGGAATGATGATGTTCGTCCATGTAAGATGACGTTTTGCCTCTTTCTGAGTTCCGTTTTTTTGGAGGGAAAAATCCGAACTCAACGTGCAAACTCGAACCTATCCGAGCCTGCACATCCCTAGTTTAATCAGGTGTTTGTATCACATTTACAATATACTACACGTGTCTTGCTTTGTTTTTACAAGCTGCAGTATTTCTGGTGTTTTAACTCTGAATATACTAAGATCTCTATATTTGTGATCTTACACTGCCACCTTGTGGTAAGATCTAAAATTGCAACTTCATTATTGTATTAATATTTATAACATATGCTTTAATTAACTAAGATATGAAAATGTTTCTTGTACACTCCTCTTTTGCTACTGAGCTGGCGGAAGCCATTGCTCTGATTCTTCTGCCCCAAATTGACAGATGGATAGAGAAGATCATACTGAAATTAGATGCCACTCTTCCTAAAGAAGGAGCGCTGGCAAATTATGCAGTTACAGTTGCTGATGACCCACATGGGCTGAAGGTCATTTTTACTCAGCAGACCAAGATCCTTTTTCCCACAACTGGTAAGGTTGATAATCTCCACTACCAACGAAACCAGAGCTCTTTTAACCCCATAGAGATCTTAGGTTCTCCTGTAGAGTCAGTATTTCCTCAGATGTTGGGAGTGGATTTGGCTAGTGCCCTGGATGCAGTAATTGGTAGACAAGCTCCCCGATTTGAAAGCGTAACACGCATACGTTTTGATGGCTCGGGAACTGTTGATACTCCTGGGTTTAGGCCAGATCATTTTTTGATCAATATTAGCTCGTTGACACTGGCCTCTTATAAAATTTTTGCCTTTGAAGGTACCAGTATTTTGTATGTCCCATCTTCAGACCAGAGACCCGCAGATGCTGTCACGTGAATAAACCATTCTTTGGTTATACTTTATTGCCCGGCTGGTATTAGATATATGCTCACTAATTTGACTACAGATACACCATTACTTAAATACTGAGTTATTTATTTGTTTATATGCCACATAGTTTACGAACCTTACTAAGTATACTTTAATTAATGTGTAATGTGCCTACACTTTATTGTATATTTTTAATCGAAAGTTCATCTATTTTTATTGGCTAGTATTACTGGGTGTATATCTCCTTTATTTTAAGATGTTTTTCGAGTTTTTTTTAGATGAGGTAATCTTAATATGTACCTTTTTTTTTCCCCCATAATATTATTTATCACAGTACATTTTTGTTTATATGTATTCTCCGTTATTATTACACTATATTCTTTGTCCCTGGACATTCACCTAGTTAAGTTGCCCAACCCCCCAATAGTCTCCCATTTATATTAGTTAGCCAATATTTTTATATCCTAATTTTTGTGCACTATAAGTGTTCTTCAAAATTATCCATAGGCTCCAATGTCATCTCTTATATTAGATTATTTAATTTTTTTCAGTTATCAGAAAAACCATTTATCTGTTTATTTATTTATCCCCGTTCTTTGTATACTCTCACAATTTTTTGGTTTCAGTCTCTGCGATTCTTGTTTCTGGGTTGTGATGACTTAATACTTTTTACTATGCAAGATCGTGAATTGTTTAAATTTTCTTGGGAGGTGACTGCGGAGAAAACCGTGGCTTCCCCTTATTTTTCTTAGTAAGGAAAATTAGAAAATGTTAGTGGAGGAAGCTTTGCATCACATTACGCATTATATTGCATGCTTTACATATTACTACGATTTTATTGTGGATTTCCATTATATGTCATGTACAATGTCTCTTATTGCTTAATCGCAGCATCACATTACGCTTTATACTGTATGCTTTGTATGTTACAATTTTAAATCTATTACGTCTCATGTGCAATGTATTTTATTGCTTCTTGATATTGTCTCTGATATCACTGTTTCATCTTGACTTCTGTACAGTACTCATCTCAACATGTTTTGTATGATGTCTTTTTTAATTGTGATGTTGGATTGTGATGCTTGTGCTTCAATAAAAATAAGTTTAAAAAAAATATATATTGTATAGAATTACCTGCATTCTGTGTGTATAAGGTGTATATAAATCATAAATGTATTCTGTGATTAGATTTGGGGCCCATTCACAAGATATTGCATTATTTTATGCAAATATTCCAAAATACGGAATATTCCGATATCCAAAATACCCCTGGTCCCAAGCATTTTGGATATGGGAGACTCAACCTGTATATGACAGCTTAGCAATGCCAGGGGGTTTAGACAAGGATAGGTATAGTACTATTAGCAGGGCCGTAGCTAGGGTAGTGTGGCCGGTGCCATCGCACAGGGCACCACAGGTCAGGGGGCGCTGTTTGGGCCTGTCAAATTTCTGTTTATTATCATTCTTGTAGCCAGGGCCGTTTCTAGGGGCAGGCGACCCGTGCAATCGCACGGGGCGCTCAGCCCTGACCCATAGGCGAAACTAAGGGGTGGTCTGGCGGTGCACCGGACCACTCATTAGCCAGTCTGCAGCACGTCTGGTAAGTAAAAGCCGGGAGGTCTAACGTACTACTTGTTAGAACCTCCCGAGCCACGCCTCCCCTGCTGCATCTAAGTTTTACTCCTACCCCGGCCTCGCGCGATGTGATGACTTCACAGTGCGCGCTCAGTCTCGGCTCTGCGCAGAGGAAAGGACTGGCCTGGGGCTGGGAGCTAGCAGGCGCAGCAATGCAGAAGGAGACGCCGTCGCTGAGAAACAAGCAGCAGCAGGAAGGAGGTAAGTGTGCACTGCGCTAGGCTGGTGGCTGCGGACACATAAGAGAAACAGGAGGGGTCTGGCTGATTGACAAATGGGGGGAGGGTCTGGCTTATTGACAAATGGAGGGGGGAGGGTCTTGCTGATTGACAAATGGGGGGAGGGTCTGGCTGATTGACAAATAAGGGGAAGGTCTGGCTGATTGACAAAAAGGGGGAGGGTTTGGCTGAATGACACAGTGGGGTCTGGCTGATTGACAAGCAGGGAAAGGTCTGGCTGATTGTCGAACGAGGTCTGTCTGATTGACACACGGGGTAGACTGAGGGACACAAGAGGAGTTGAAGCTGAAAGACACGGGCAGGAGGCTGTAAAGGCTGGAGAGATGGGGCAGGAGGCTGTAAAGGCTGGAGAGACGGGGCATGAGGCTGTAAAAAAGGAAGTTGGAGAGACCAACCCTCAAAAGTGACAAATTGGGGAAATGTCACTGGGACACGCCCTCTCCTAGTTTGCCACACCCCCTTTCCAGGTGCACGCGGCTTCGCCGCACGCAGCAATCCCCTTTCCACACCTCAGTGAGCTGCACGTAAAATATGATTTCATTATTAGTAATGTCACTGATTACATGGCTCAGAGAAGTAAATATTATAATGGGGGGGGCGCATTTTGAATTCTCGCACTGGGAGCCAGATTGGCTAGAAACTGCCCTGCTTGTAGCTTCCTCTTATTTCATCCCCAGCATCTCCTGGCCTCTCCTATCTCATCCCTTGCCCTTCCCCATGAAGCCATGGCCCTTTTTTGAGTGCATTATGTCCCTTTGAAAAATGTCACCACGTCCAGAACCATTACCCCCTGTAAATGTCCAGCCATTCTTCAGTGTCCACAAGTATAATTTCTAATGGCAACCTGCGCCAATTACACATCCACAGGACCTGGTAATTCCGGTCTTCCACTAGTGCCCAAGTTCTCTGGTCTCACACTCCCAGGTAACAAATCCCACCCTTGGATTAGTCACTACGTATTGCAGGTCTACTCTCTACAACTTCTTCATTGCTTCCCAAAGTATTATGCTCTTGACAATCCAGAGTCCCCAGTACCAATACGGCTCTTCCATCTAGCATAAGTGGGTATCCACAAGAGACCATCCAAAGCACTATCTCCTAGTCTCCAATTTCCATACAAGTAAAACAGCAATCCGAATCCCAGGAGCTTTACCGCTAAATCTGTCCTGGAGATAAAGGGAGTTCGAAAAGCGACAATGTATTTAAACTTTTCACTTTCCTTTTCAAAAAAGAGCCTTAAATCTTTAGTTACTATAGATTGTGTCAGGGGTAAGAGAGAGACAGTTAACTCTCTTGTTTAGAAACCTATAAGCTTTGGAAATGACCATAGTAATAGAAATTACATAGCGGCTAGTACAGACCCCATATATTGATGGTTGCTTTTTTATTTTATTTATAATTCTAGAAGTATATACAATAAAATCATAGATTATGAGAATGTGCCATGTTATCATTGTTAATAAACAGAGAATGTAAATGTACGTGACTATTATTCTCAATGGTTGGTTAATCATGCATATTCCAAAAATATGCATTATTCGACTTATCAAAACTCATGTGTTTTACTTACATATTTGAGCCTCTTTGGGGATAGTGCATTAACTCATTCTACCAAGAAGTGCTAAGCCCATATTTTCCCTGCTAGGTAACACTATGTTATATAAATTATACAGTAGGTCAGTCAATTTGCAATTGTTTCTGTGTCTTATTCATTATACACCAAAATATTGATTTGAACAAATTTCGATCATTATAAAAAAATGTGATTATAATCACTGGACACAGTATAAAGTTTTTGTAGGTAATTCATCTACAATTTCATGGGTGGTAGCTCCAGGCACAAAATAGCTACCCTTCACAGTTTGCTGGTGTGCAGTTAATGGTTCTTTGATCCTGTAGCTGGCTGCCTAATATTTTATTACATCTAATATTTTCATTTCTGGTGTTTCAGTAATGTTTCCTCTTTGAGGCTGGTGTTTGGAGCATTCCAACTATCACGTTTAAGTTCTCAAGTACAGATTCGACAAATATCAAAAATTATTGAGCACGAAAATTACTCCACAGAAAATGGACAGCATGACATCGCCTTGCTAATAATTGATGAGCCCATAGTCTTCAACCAATTTATCCAACCAGCTTGTATACCCAAAAATGGAATCGGTATGTAATACTGCCTGACAGCGCTGGAAATCCTGATCGTCCCCAGGTAAGTATGAACTAACCTAACCTACCCTGCTAACTCCAACCCTCCCTTACGGGTGCCTAACCCTGACCCCCCCCAAGTGCCTAACCCTAATCCCCCCCCTCTAAGTGCCTAAACCTAACCCCCCCTCCCCGCTACCTAAACCTAAGTCCCCCCCGGGAGCCCTAAACCTAACCCCCCCCCCCTCGCGGCTGTCCGTTCGCGGCGCCCAGCATCCCTTCGAACGGGATGCCGGGCGCCGGTCTCCCGGCACCGGTGAAATGAGCGGCGTCTACATCTAGACACCGGTCATTTCCACCCGGGATATGACAGTCAGGAAGCCGGCTGGCGGTATAATGTCAGCCAGCTTCCCGATTGCGTCCTTCCAAAAAACACCAGGGATGTAAAAAAAATGACAGATTGCAACATTGCTGGTTGGGGATTTTTGAAGGAGAAATGTAAGCCTGATATTTATTTTACATATTTCTTAAGTACTACTTATCCATTGCACACTTAGGGGGTGTATGTAATAAGCCTTGGAGAGAGATAAAGTACCAACCAATCAGCTCCTGTCATTTTACAGTCTGTGTTTGTAAAAGGAGATGATTGGTTGGTATTTTATCTCCATTCATTTTATCTCTCTCCAAGACTTAGTGCATAGACCCCATAATTTATATCAGCTTTTTTAATGCACCATAGAAATTTGGGTAGAATCATTGATCTGAATCTGTTTTATAAAACTCATATTTGTGTTAGCTACAGATTATGATAAATGTCACTTACCTTGCCAATAAGTAACAGGACAAGAGGATTGAAATTAATATCATAGCTCATCTTGAATAGCAGTTATATGGAATTGCTGGGTACAGTGCAGTGGCCAATGAAAAGCAAGGTCCACTACCATTGGCCCTTGGCAGTGACTAGCCTTTGAACCTCACACCACTTATGGGGCCCATATATCATCAATTAATTGGGGCAATTCTGCGTTTTTTCAGATTGTTATGTAAAGCAATCTGCAATTTATGAGGTTCACCAATTGTTGATTCCGCACAAAAAGTTATTGCAATTAGTGAATCAGGTTGTCCAACTTCACTGACCAATCAGGACTGTAGATTGCTTGAGTATGGTAACAATCAGCCGATTTGCAGACTGTTACTAGTACTTTGCTATTAAAATGGGCACTTTCACTATTTGCAGGTCTGAGCGTTACATAAACAATATCTGCAAATAACTGAAAACTATCGGTAATGTATGGGTGCATATTGGTGAATTACAAATTGTTAAATTGTGGAGAAAAAAAAAGCAAAATATCTGAATCATTATATTGCAATTGCTGATGTATGGGCCCCATTACTTTTGTTTTTTGCCTAACCATCCGCTAAAGCACTCATGAAAACTCAGGGGAAAATAATTTTGGGACATTAGAATACACAGTAAAGGGTATATTTACTAAAGGTCGATTTTAATAGATTTAAAATAGACGAAAATCGTTCAACATCCATGTTGTATTTCTGGGTCTAAGTTATACATTTACTAACAGATATTTTTTTTATTTGGTTTGTAAATATGTGTTTTAGTTCCAGAAATGCAGCATCGAAGTTGATTGATTTATATATTTTACATCTATTAAAATCGATTACCTTTAGTAAATATAACCCCTAAGCTCCTTATTACAAGTGTAATAATGTCTTTCCTGATTTAGACTATATTTACGCAGTAGGCCAATATTTTTATTATAGTGGTGAGTCTAAATCGAACGGCACATGCGTCCCGATGCATCTGTGAGGTCGCTTGCAGAGAGGATTTAGATGCAGAGTGATTGACAGTTATACTGCATACACACGGGACAATTTTCCTGAACGATAAAGATATTGTTCAACGATAAATCGTTCATATCGTTCATTTTTATGCAGTGAATGATCGATCACTGACCAACAATGCGCGTTCCCGTATGAATGATAACAATATCTTTCATCGTCCATGGATGTAGGCCAACTTGGATGATATTGTCAACTTTGCCTGTTCAGAGATGTGGCAGGATGACTCATTGAAAGAGATCTCTGAAAGATATCGTTCAAAAATATAATGCAAAGATATATTTCAAGTCGTTAGTGGTACAGCTCGTACCGTGTGTATGTAGCTTTAGGGACTGTTTGCGGCTGGTAATGGAGGAGTGGTTCGAAAAACGCGTCACAACCGTTTTATAGGTGTTTTAGATCAAGCGGCTGCATCTTTGTACGCCTTTTTTCTAGTGGCGGCGTCTTAGTTTCATTGGTCATTCTGAGTAGCCATAGAGTAAAGCTGGGTACACACTGGAGCAATGTCGTTCTGATTTGATTGATTTGGCCAAATCAGAATGACAAATCATGCATATCATGCAGTGTGTATGCACGATATGCGCGCTCCTGCGCTCACATGCGACGTCAGGTTTTATTTGCTGCATATCAAACCTTACGATATTGCATGCGGCGCCATACAGTGTAATGAAGGATGAAATGAGTGATCATTCCGTCGTTCATTACCTCATTCTGATGTGTACTTACGTTTCGTTATATTGGCCCGTTGGGCCGACGTTTCGGCTAGGTACACATTGCTCAGTGTACGCAGCTTTACTCAGAAGACCTATAATCGTCTCATCTGCGACTGATGCTGCATTTATGGATTTGGGTGCTGCGACTGTTTACGGAGCCACTTGGATTTGCAAAGCCGTCCCATATTAACTCAGTATCTCTGTAAAAAGATGCAGCTGTGACGGGATTAGTGTATAACTCTGCATCAGGCCCATTGTCTGGTAATCAACAGACAATACTGTAAGTACTAAGAGGCCTCTGTTTTGTATGTGGATCCCCTCACATGTGCAGGTGCCATTATGGGGGTGATATGGAACATAGTGCAATCCGATTCATATATAGAAAACATTTTCTATAGTGCAGGATAACATTGTATGGTGATTACCATAGAAAGAGGGGACTCTGGTCTTTCAAATGAGGATAACCCTGAAATGAAGGAAGCCAGCAGACTAGGTCAGAGCCTTTGACTGTATCACCCAAAATAATATTATGACACCATTCCCCCTATTAAAATTAAAGTACACAGGGGGCGTGGCCTGGCTACTGAGCGGAGTGGATGTGCTTCCCTGCAGCTCCTCAGTTTTTCCCCTAAAAAGCGCTGTTCCTACTGACTCCCGCGATTTTTAGAGGTCTTTTCCTCCTATATGGTCACCCGCTGACCTGCCGACGCCTTACCTAAACTCAGGGAGTGATTTATAGCCCCGGAGTCATTGAGGCCTACATCGCCTCCAGAAGGACTGGCCTAGATTTTGTTGACCCGTGGATCGACGCTGACGCGTGTACCATTGGTCGGCACCGCATCTTCCTACCTCCTCCGAAGGTTCACTAGCTGGCTAGGGACTCTGGCGTGAAACCCGGCGTGCAACACACTGGACTCCCTGCAGCTTTGAGTCTGCCTGCTCTGGCTTCCTTGATCCTGCTGGACCTAGCGCTCTGTGGTAGAGGGACCTGCACCGCTGATCAGCCCATTCACGAGGTGAGAGACCCTATACGCACACTGGATGGACTTGAGAGGTAACTACCTCATTATACCCCTTGGTAACAACATCAAGAGGCACACTCTACTAGCTTACTGCCCTGACAAGCTGCATTGCTGACCCCCCTCATGCCCAATTCACACTATCAGTTGTGCTGAGGCACACTTTACTGTTATGTGATACATGCCAGCTATATTAACCCACACACTGCGGGGTGGAAGTGGTAGGTGAAGGAGACAAGAGCTCATATATAGGGTGAGTGAAAGCCCTCAGTGAAGCCAGAGAGTCGCTCTAGCACCTAATTGCATATTAAAAATTAAGCCTGTGGACGTCCCCTGCGAGGTCTAGACAGTCAGCCCCAATAGGCTGCAGACTAGCAGAACTGTTCTTCTACTATATTGTTGGACATACAATACAAACAAAAACCGAGAACAACTAGTGAGACCATACTAAAACCTAGGTAAGGAGACAGGGGAGGGGAGAGAGAAAAAGTGTCTCAACATACTGCTATATCCAAATTATTAGCTTTCATTACTGAGGTTCTGGCTCCCTCTTGTGGCTATTTGTTGAAATTTCTCTATATGTACAATTACGTCATTCTTTAACAGCTGCAGTTGATATCTTAGCACCCCCGCTTATGGCTCCCTAAACACCAGATTTCATACCCTCTGGGAGTCTATTCACTGGCCTTTCCACCTTAACCATCTCTCTGACCTCTCTCCGACGGTGAATTGCCTTTACCGTCATGAACAGATCCAATACAAGAACCAAGAAACCAAGTGGCGATATCGCTCAACATTTCACGAAAAACGACAAAATGTCACAACCGCAAAATTCTATTTCTCCCTCACTACCGCTTCAAGATGAAGATGGATCCTCTTCCCCTGCCCTCTCTACCAAGGATGATATTCTAGCCCTAAGGTCACTAATTACTGATTTTAAAGAATCCTTGGAGACCAAACTTGACAAGGCAGTTTCATCTATTAAATTGGATATCTCCTCCTTGGCCTCTAGAACATCTAAACTGGAATCACGCCAGGATATTCTTCACAAAGCTCAGACTGAGACCCACAAAGACCTAGATCATATAGCTCAAGAACTTTCTGATCTCCGCACGAAAAATGAAGATCTTGAGAACCGTGAAAGGAGAAATAACCTCCGTATTCGTAATGTGCCAGAATCAATAACCTCAGAATCTCTGGAGCCCTACCTACATAAGATGTTCTCTTTTATTCTCCCAGATCTAGGCTCTCGCCACATACCTCTGGAACGGGCACATAGAGCACTCAGACCCAAACCTCGAGAGGGCGACCTCCCGAGAGATGTCATTATAAGATTTCTCAGTTTCAAAGATAAAGAATCCATCCTAGCCCCAACCCGAGGCAAACCTCACATCCTATATGAGAATACCAAACTTCAGTTCTATCAGGACCTTGCACCTACCACAATTATTAAACAAAGAGAACTCAGAGAATTAACAAGGGCTCTATGTGATCGTGGAATTCGATACCGCTGGGGGTTACCCTTCAAACTTATTATCGATCTACATGGCAAAAGTATTATCATTCGAGATCCTAGAGAGGGCAAAGACGTACTGACTCACCTTGAAGAATCCGGACCCCTCCCCCCTCATTCAAATAATGATAGCACTTGAACTTTTTCTTCATCAAAAATGAACACACTCGTCTAATAGGTTTTGTTATTTTCCATGAATCCTACTCAGTCATACCTATTACCATCTTGGATCTTTGACTCCCACTCATATCAATACCCAAGAAGATCCATATCCTTTTTTGCCGATATAGACTGTTATTATTGCGAAATTTATACACCATGATGTTTTTGTTTTCCTACCTGTATGTTGTTGTTTATCCACAGGTTATACATCAGTCGTTTACCAAGTATTCTAGATGTTCTATAGGTTTTTCAAAATTACTCTAGCTTCCATCTATAGCCAATATCTCATTTTCTGGCTCTTGCAGTTCTTATTATTGGATTCTATAAATTAATTATATGTTTTTTTCTAATACAATATAGGCCTTACCATATATTCACTATATTTAGAACACACCCAGAAGGTTCTATCTAAATTCAATTTTGTTAGGACTCATCTACATTTAGCCATCAAATATTTTGTACACTAATATTTTCTTTTGTCTGTGTTCTTCTTTATTGTTATAATTTCTAGAGGTTATAGAGATAGTTTCTTAAACCTCTCTGGACTCTTAAGTCCTAATTTCTGTGTGTGTCATCCTCTGCTGGACTCGGGGATTTCATAACCAGTCTTCTCCGTTGTCCCTTTTTTTTTTTCTTTTCTTCTCCCCCTACCCTTTCGGCGAGTCGGGACCCAATGTTTATTTATTCTCCCCCCAAACCTAGTCTTGTTTTTTAAACTCCGTTAAAATGCCTTTGACCTTCGCTTCCATGAACGTCAAAGGTCTCAATACGCCTCAGAAGCGATCATTACTATTTCGCTCCATTCGTGGCCTTAAAGCCGGCATTGTATTCCTACAGGAAACCCACTTTCGTACCTCCTCTCACCCGTCTCTTCAATCTAAACATTTCTCAAATGTGTTTTACTCCTCCAGCCCGACTAAACATAACGGAGTAGCTATACTAATCAACAATAAACTACCCTTTGTTCAAGACTCTGTCTTTATTGACACAGATGGCAGGTTCATTATTATAAATGGTAAATTGGGACATTTAGCATTGACTATAGCTAATATATATGCTCCTAACACAAACCAAATTTCCTTCTTCAACTAATTTTTTTCAACTCTAAATAAACAAAGGAAGGGTTGTCTCATTGTAGATGGGGACTTTGATGCTGTTTTCAATCCAAACCTAGATAAATCACACTCACCAAACCGTCCCCAAGCACATCAACTTAGTAAATCTCTTAATAAACATCTATGAGAATCGGGACTTTTCGACACTTGGCGTGCATTTAACCCCTCCTCTCGTGACTATACTTTTTTTTTCTCCCCCTCATCAAACCTATTCTAGAATTGATTTGTTTCTTTGTTGCACCCAACTTTCAGAACACTTAATTGATTCCTCTATCCTTCCCAATACATGGTCGGACCATTCTATTCTTACAATTGCTTTCAATCTCCTAGAAACACCTATGTCTAAACATCCTTGGCGCTTAAATGAAACACTTCTGAAAATACCTCAATTTCAAGAAAATATTGGATCTGCACTGGCTGATTATTTTTCTACTAATAAAGCAAGTTCCCCCTGTTCACCTTTAGTTTGGAAGCCCCGGTTATACACGGACGTATAATTAGCTATGCCTCCTATAGAAATAAGACTAATAAACGTCAATTTGCTCATTTGACTGAAGAAGTTCAAAGGTTAGAAACCTCCCACAAAAACAATCTTTCTTCTCACCTTTATAAAAAACTTACATCAGCTAAAAATTATCTTAACGCCCTTCTGGCGGAAAAAACGGAGAAATCCCTCCGCTGGCTTAATCAGCGTTTCCATGAAAAAAGTAATAAGGCGGACGCTCTACCAGCCAATAGATTAAAAACCCGGAAAGCTGAATCTGCCATTCAAGCCCTTAGGGATGACAACGGAGAATCTCAATATGACCCAGTTGCCATAAACACTATTTTTAAAACTTATTATAGCCACCTATATAACCTCTCAGGATCAGTGTCCAGATCCCAATATCGACCCTCAAACTGTAGATTACTTATCCTCATGTGATCTCCCCTGTATTGATCCACAAATGTCGGGAACACTTGGACTTCCCATTACAGAAGAGGAAACTTGTAATGCCCTGAAAACACAAAAACCATCTAAAGCACCTGGCCCGGATGTTCCCAATATCCTACTACAAAACGTTCCAAGCCTCTTTAATCCCATATGTTACATCCCTCTACAACCAGAGCTACCATCACGGTCATTCCCAAACCAGGTAAGGATCCGCTCCTCACCTCCAATTACCGACCCATTTCATTACTTAATGCAGATTTAAAAATCTTCGCTAAGATCCTCGCAAACAGGTTTAATCCCCTTCTACCCAACCTTATCCATCCGGACCAGGTGGGCTTTGTTCCGTCCAGGCAGGCACTTGATAATACTAGATGAACAGTGGACATTATTCACTAGATAAATAATGAACTTCCTTCTCTTTTGCTTGCTCTAGATGCGGAGAAAGCCTTTGATAGTGTTACCTGGTCATTTATGATGCACACGCTTACTACTTTTGGCCTCGGGGGTAAATTTCTACAAGCTATTAAATCCCTTTACTTTAACCCAACTGCATCTGTTCTTGCTGGGGGGATACTTTTGGATCCTTTTTCTATAACCAATGGCACCCGACAAGGCTGCCCCGTTATTGCACCTTATTTTTGCATTGATTATAGAACCGCTGGCTAGGAGAATATGGGCTAACCCTGACATATCTGGTGTAACTATTGGAAACTCTCAATACACTCTCTCTTTATTTGCTGATGATATTCTTCTTACTTTGACTAAGCCACTCACCTCTCTACCAAACTTATTTCGCGAAGTGTCCCTATATGGAGATCTGTCGGGCTACAAAGTCAATCAAACTAAATCTGAAGCTCTCCCTATTCATCTCCCGGGTGATCTGAAATGACTACTGCAATTGAATTTTAATTTCCATTGGAGAACAGACTCTTTGCGATATCTTGGGGTTAATATTACTAAAACATATGATTGCCTATATAAAGCGAACTACCCTCCTTTGTTTAAAACAATTGAACAGGATATTCTACAATGGAAAACTTATTTTATCTCATGGATTGGGCATATTAATGCAATAAAGATGAATGTTCTACCAAAATTGCTTTATTTGTTTCAGACTCTACCTGTGGCGATACCAACCCAAATCCTCAACGAACTCCAATCTTCATATTGTAAATTTATATGGAACTATAAAAGACCCCGTATATGCCGAGATATCTTAGCCAGACGATCATCAGATGGATGTCTAGGTTTGCCTCTTCTACTACACTACTATAAAGCTTTTCAGTTGAATCAGATGGTAGCCTGGCATGCTCCTAGTTTTACTAAACGATGGGTTGACCTCGAGAATGATTTAGTTGGTTTTGATTCACTCTCACATTTGCCTTGGTTACCTTGCAAATACAGACCGCGTACCGCCCTCTCCATACCAACGGTAGCTCTGACACTCTTCATATGGGATAATCTTAATAAAAACTCTCTCTCTCCACCTACCCATCTCCTCAGACCCCCATATGGAACAACCCTTCCTTCCCACCAGGCCTCTCATCTACCATGGCATCTGCCTGGTCCAGGGTGGGTATTACCCGCCTACGTCACATTATAGGACAATTCGCCCTCAATCGTTTAATGATATTCAGGAAAAGCACGGCATCCCCAACTCGTTACACTACCAATACCTACAAATTCGCCACTTTATCACCTCTTTATTTTCCAATACCTCACCTCGAAATCCTTCTCCTATAGAAAGATACTGCATTCACCGATCTACTGACAAGGGTACTATGGACCTTATTCAGAGGTGGCCGTATGGTCTACGACCGCATGGCCGCCTTGATGTTTGGCCAGTGCGCATGTGCACGAGGGAGCCGGCTCCCTCGTGCACATTTGTGAGACCCGCTACGACCGACAGCGCCGGTCGTAGCGGGTCTCTTTACGAAGGGGGCGAGCTGTCGATGTTGATTGACAGCTCGCCCCGTTTGGAAGGTGGGCCGGGGGGGTGGCAGCCCAAATGGAGGCGTTCCCATGGGAACACCTACCATTTGGGGGAGGCCCCACTGACATCACTAGTGATGTCAGTGGAGAGCTTCCGGCTCTGACAGAGCCAGCTCTCCGGGGCTTACGACAAGTGAGACCCTACCCTAGGGTCTCGTCGTAAGCCCCGATGGTCGCGATGTTCTCTGACCATCACGACCATCACCGGAGCGGTCGTTAGAGCTGTGGGTGTAAACCCACAGCCTAACGACCAAAACAGAGGCGGGCGGTCAGGATACAAGCGGCCGCCCAGTTTCTGAGCGACTGCTTGCATCCTCCGACCGCCTCTGAATGAGGCCCTATATCTTTTCTTTACCATTCTATATTGGCACCAGAATCCCCTTTACCCTCGACACACGAACTCGCATGGAAAGCAGATTTAGGACACCCATTGGGCAATGACACTTGGGAGGCAATACATCTCACCATTTCTAAATGTTCCATTAGTGTGGCAATCAAAGAAAACTCATATAAAGTTCTCACTAGATGTTCTTTAGTCCCAGTACGCCTCCATCATATGTATCCCAACACCTCTAACCTGTGTTGGAGGCAATGTGGTCATGTCAGCACATTTTTTCATATTTGGTGGTCATGTCCAAGGATAGTCCCATTCTGGAATATGTTTCGCTCACTCATATCATCTGCTGTTAACCTACCTTTCTCTCTTTCCCCCGCTAACATTTTACTCTGTGTCCTGGTTGATCAGGTTTCCAAAGTCGCTAACAAACTAATTCTCCAGATCTCCTGTGCAGCCAAATACCAATTGGCACGCAACTGGAAAAAAAAGCACTCCAACTGAATCAGAACTTTTAAATAGAATTTGGTTTGTATCTAAAATGGAGTATACTACCAGCCTATTGAATAACTCAGTGCATAAATTTCATTCAATATGGTCTCGCTGGTACTCTTCCCAAGCCATTCCTCTTCCAGGTCTTTCATGAACCACATCCCCTATTTCTGCTCCCGATGTTTTCATTTATCATTTTACATCGTGTTGTCCCGACTCGCTTACACACTCCCCCTTCCTCCTTATTAATTTCTATACTTTCCCTTCATCCCAAATATTCTCTGACTGAACTTATGGTTTTTACCACATCTTACCAATGTTTTTATGAATACTTAAGATAACATTTTTCTCAATTTCAAATTAGCTGAAGAATTTTTTCTATTATGATGTCACTGGTGCATTTTTTATATATGACTCTATATATTGTTATTGGATAATGTATCTATTATGACACCAAATTGTCCTGTTGTTTACCTCTAATAATTCTAATAAATGATTTAAAAAAAAAAATGTAAAGTACACAGACAACTATATAATCTTTAATGTAAAATATACATTGCCTTATACTGTATACAAGAACTAAAGTTTACATATGTAAGTACTGCATATATGTACAAATCCCTGTCTCTTGATAGAACTTGATGCAGCTGAGGGCAAGCTATCATCAACTGTTATCAGCCATTTTCAGGCTAAAATTTATACAATTTTCAAAAGAGTGGAAAAGTGGAGAAGTTGCCTATAGCAGCCAATCAGAATGAATGTACTTGATAAATACTAGGTAAAAGCTGCTTCCTGGTGGGTTGCAGGTGAAAATTTATCTCAGCACCAGCAGTCAGTGTTAGGCATGACAGGCTTTACCCTGATTGCAGGTCCCTTCACCTGGAACCTACCATAAAACTGTTCATAATTAAAGCCCTTCATATCATAATGGGGATTTAAGAAATGTTTGACATGGTAAATAGGATAAAGGCTATTTTTAAATGCATTAGTGTCTTTAGAAATGAGAAAGGAACATGTGGGGCAGACGCATGAAGATCTGGGAAGTGATAGAGTGCAGATTGATAACCAACCAGCCACTCAGTTCCTAACTGTTATGTTACAGGCTGTGTTTGAAAAATGACAGTTGGGAGCTGATTGGTTGGTCGTTTATCACTCTCCAATTTATCACTTCCCAGAGCTTCATACATCTGCCCCTATAAGTGAGTTATTTAGTCTACACTCACCCTTTAGGAGTGCTGTCCCTTCATCCATGAGCAAGTGGAAGTGCATTGCACTGTTTGCAATGATCCATGTGACAGTTTGATTCGTGATGCAAATGACATACCTCCCAGCCCCTCCCCCCTTTAAATTCAGCTCTGCAATCTCTCCTAACAGCAGTCGGCTGGCAGAGTGAGCTAGGTGGGTGCAGGAGAAGCAGGCCCAAGAGGAGATCCAGACCCGATAGCAAAGTTACTTACTGCAATTATGCCCATGGAAGCCATTTTGTGGGCGATCTTCACCCACTCTGGACTCCATGATTTTTTTGCAGTGTCAAGTTCATTGTCTGGTGGGCACAGAGCACCAAAAAATTGCTCTTATGGCAAGACCTAGCCCACAACGACAGCCCACTTTACTGGGGAGGTACCGTAATCTGGACTAGCCTCCCAGATATCCCATATTTTCCCATAAGGGTAGGTTGTCTGGGGGCAGGATAACTTGTGACCCTTTTCTTCATTGTGTGATGCCACAATTCACAATATTATGCCGTGGGGTGTGGGGCTGCAATTAATCAATTTACAGAGCCACGCCCCTCAAAAGTTTCCCACCTGGATCTCCCCTCCAAGCTCTCCCATTGAAGAGTGCAAAATAAAATCAGCAAATATTTAGAAACATTTTTTAATTTAGATGGCCCAAATGTGCTAGTAGATGCAACTGTAAAGTGATGTTTTTATGCTGATTTGTCCAATTCTGTCGCTGATAACAAGCCCAATAAATGTCACACAAAGTATCTGAACAGGTGTGCCCCTCAGCACAACCACAAACATCTCAGTTCTGTAATTAAGATATGGCTATAAATACAGTGAGCTCAGAGACCCTCGTTGGTTTTGTTTTCTGCTGCACATGCTATGTATACACAGGAGAGAGAGATTCAAGAACACGATTGTCTTGTGTAGTATGAAATCAATCTCTGGTTTAATGGTGGCAAAGTATATACATTTATAGCTTCTGGAGTACACATCTGCTTTCGATTACATTTAGTAAAAAACACAGGGCTGGGTAAAGATTTGGAATCGCATACCTTACCAAATATGTACATATGCTTTTCTGTGAATATATGATTGAGTCTGCACACGGAATTAACGCTTTCCTGCCCTATGCATTTACTTACAATGAATACGTGGCATACTTGAAAAGACTTTTAGGATACAAATGAATTCTATATTTCACATTTTCCTCCTTTTCAATTCAAATCTTACATACTATTGTTTTTTCTAATTTACCTAGCCATGACCCATCCCCTACGTATTTGGTCCCTACTTCACACAACAAGTTACCCCTAATGAGGTAGCTGCATGGGGCAGTGCCCATTCAAGACCATATAGGTGATTAGTCCCTATAGTCCTGAATCTTCCATTTCATCCATATCCTTGTAGAAGTCTTCTATTTTTGCCATACATTGTTCGCACAAGTCTCTGCAAAGCAATGGTTCTCTTGTCTTGCAGATTACACAGAAGTTCTGGACGTATTCATGTAGCAGGATCATAATTGTCTTTGATATTTCTTTAGATGCTTTAAACCTAGAACAGTAATCAAGTGTAAGTATTTTCCTTAGTAACCATACAACAAATCTAACAACAAAATAAATGATTACTACTAATGCAAATCCTTTAGCTATTAACATGAGGATACCTGAAAGCCAACCTCCTATCCCCTTGAACCAATTTGCTTGATTCAACCATGAAAACCATCCATTACTATCAATATCATACTCTGGATCATTAGGACTTCATCCCAACTTACTGGGGTTGGCACATATGGCATGGTTTTAGCTGAAATCGGGGAATGTGTACAAATCCAACAATCAGTGAGGTCAATACCTTGCATTAATCAATAGTGCATTTGCAAGAACTTGTTATCCCATATTTCATTAAGCTGTTCATGCAATTCTCTTTTAACTCTTACCAAGGATTGATTAGCTCCATTTGTACTATTAAAAGCATCATTACCCCTGTTTATCAATTCCTCAAAATTCATTGCTAAAATAAGTATAATAACCTTAGCAGAACATAGAATACATCCCCACAAGCCTCTATTAGGCTTGGGGCCTAAAAGCATATATTTATTCATTTTGCTCCAACTCCCCTTGTGTAAAGATTTTGCAATGGGAAGCGTGTATCCACGTAATTTTCTCTGCCACCTTCACCGCTGTAGGAGTTGTCAGGAGAACCTGGTAAGGACCCTCGTATCTGGGCTCAAGGACCTTCCTCAGATGTCTTTTGATGACTACCCAGTCTCCAGCTTATGAGAACTACAGTCTGCGTTGGGATCTGGAATAGATGAATACACTTGATGGTGGATTTGAGTTAGTTGTTTCTGCAACTGTATCATATAACCAGTCAGATCACCATGTAGATGTTGCAACTGCTGAGGAAAGTAACAACCAAGTTTGTATGGACTACCAAATGGTATCTCATATGGTGTCAGCTTAGTCTTTTTCAATGGGGTATTTCTTACAGAATGTAGAGCCATTGGAAGGCATTCTACCCAAGTTTTACTTGTTTCTGCCATTAATTTTTGTATCTTCAGTTTCAGGGTGCCATTTAGTCTCTCCACGCGCCCGGAACTTTGCGGGTGGTACGGCACGTGAAGGTCAGAGACTATCCCTAGGTCACTCATTATGTGTTGTGCAATTTCACCTGAGAAATGAGTACCTCTGTCATTTTCTATTGTCTCTGGTACCCCATATCTGCAAATGACTTCTTGGATTAGCTTTTTTGCTACTGTTTTAGCATTTACTGCCCTACAGGCTCAGGCCTCAGGCCAGTGACTGTAAAGATCGGTTGCCACGAGGACATAGACATACTCCGAGCAGGGAGGCAGTTGGATAAAATCTATTTGGATTCTCTGAAAAGGAATAAATGTCTGTGGGGTGCTTTTGAGTGGTAACTTGACAGCTTTGCCAGGGTTGTGAAGTGCACATACCACGCACCCGGACACAAGAGGGATTTGTGCCATCACTATGTAGAGGCTCCTGGGCAGGCAAGTGAGTCCTTTACATGACCATTCTCCTTGTATACACACAGCTCCTTGTTTCTGCCAGGCTTTCAACTCATCTGTAGAGGCCTGTTTTTGGAACTGTAAGAGAAGGTCCTAATTCACTTTAGGGGATTCTACAGCTGATGCTATAAGAGCAGCTGATTGTGGTGACTGTTGTAGGGGCTTAAGGGCTCATTGGCAGCAGTATCCGCACATGCATTTTCCTTTGCTTCTGGCGTCTGTTCCCTAGTGTGAGCTTTGACCTTTATTACTGAAAGTTGCCTGGGAACCTGAAAGGCCTCAAATAACTGTCTAATCAAGTTTGCATGTTTTATTGGTTTACCTGTAGACCCTAAAAAGTTCCTACTCTTCCAGATTGGACCGTAATCTTGAGCGATCCCATAGGCATAACTGAAATCAGTGTAGATGTTTACAGTCTGTCCCTCAGCATAAAGGCATGCAGCCTTTAATTCCTCTAATTCAGCCTCTTGGGCTGACATGGTAGGTGGTAAAGGTTCTTGAATGATTGGCTCATGTGCAGTAGTAACTGCATATCCCGTATGTGGGTGGCCATCTACATAATACCTTGAACCATCTACAAACAATTCTAATTGTGCATTAGGAATTGGCATGTCTAATACAGGAGAGATCTGTGCGATTTCCTGTTCCATAAGCTGAATACAATCATGCTCGCAGCATGTGTCTGAAGAAAAAAGATTGTGATTTTCAGTTTCCTTTCTGCTATCATTACTGTCACTGGCAGCACTACTATTAATTAGCATATCTGGTGCTGCTAGAGTGTCATTGTCTCCTGTTTCTAAACTTCCTCCTTTTCAATCTTTCGGAAGTAATGACGCTGGATTCAATACCATGCACCTGTGTATGTTTACATTACACAGGGTAAGTAAAGCTACTTCATATTTTGTGAGTCTAGCTGCAGATAAATGTTTAGTCTGTGCCTGATTGAGTATTTCTGTAACGGCATGTGGCACTTGCAATATTAATGAATGACCTAACACAATATCTGGTTTTGTCTAGTAAAATGGCTGCCGCAGCTACGCACCTGATACAGGTTGGGGCAGCTCTGATGACTGGATCTAGCTGTAGGGAATAGTAGGCCAAAGGCTTCTGCCTAACCCCATGTTCTTGTGTCAACACCCCTTGTGCGTGGCCCTGGACCTCATGACAGTATAGTGTAAAAGGTTTACTGTAATTGGGTAAAGCCAGGGCTGGAGCAGATATAATGTCTTTCTTTAACTCCTGATTCTGCTCATCTGTCAATTTAAGAGGGCCTTACTGCCTATCACCTTTTAGTGCTATGTGATAAGCCCTAAAAAGGCTCTTAACTGTTTCAGTGCCTGGGGTGGTTTTACATCTAGTATAATCTGTTTTCTCTCTTCCAGGATGTGCTTAGCCTGGTGGGTTATACAATGGCCTAGGAATTGTACCTTAGGCTGTGCAACTTGTATTTTGTCTTTTGACACCTTACATTGTGCTTCATGTAGGAATTTCAATAATGACATTGTCTCTTCTATGCACATTGTTTCACTATTGGTACATAGCAACAAATCGTCTACATACTGGATGAGCACTGTTTTTGGATCTATTGGTACCCATCCTTTTAATACCAGTGTCATAGCTTCTGAGAAGGCACTAGGTGAAGTGGCTCCTCCTTGTGGTAATCTTGTCCACGTGTATTGTTGACTTTTGTGAGTGAAGGCTAACATTAATTGATTTTCTTCCATCAGAGGGACTGAGAAAAAAGTGTTCACCAAGTCTATGACTGTGAAGTGTGTAGCAGAGGGAGGGATCTGGTTTAGCAGCGTATGTGGATTTGGCACAATAGGACTATCAATTACCATACGCTTGTTAACCTCCCTAAGATCATGAATTAGTCTGTAAGATACAGGTTCATTATCCTTAGATTGTTTCTTAATTGGATACAATGGAGTGTTCCATGGCGATCTGCAGGGTTTTAACACTCCTGCTTGTACATATTGTTGTATCTGTGTTTCTATTGCCTGTGTCTGGCCTTCGTTAAGGGGGTACTCTTTCATTTTCACAGGCGTTGCTGTAGGTTTCATTTTGATTGCTACTGGATCTACTGGTAGGAGTCCTACATCCATTTTTCCCTTTGCCCATACCCCTGATGGTACCCTTGCCTCAATTACAGACAATAAGGGTTCCTCCTTTTGTTCAGAGGGTAAACATGTCATTAGGGATTGTGCAGTGTCATAGGCCATAGTTTGCAACAATCATGCTGGTGTACTTAACATAGCTTCCCCATTTCTGTACACTATGCTAGCTTCCAGAGCTGCCAGTAGGTCAGCTCCAAATAAATTCACTGGTGAATCTTTTGAAATTAGAGACTGGGTTGTTAGCAGTACTCCTGAGTCTAATTCAATCTGTACAGGTTTGGTTTTAGGGAGGCTGATAACTTGGCCCCCCACTCCCACTAAATTAGTGGAGCCTGGTCCCTTATACTTGGGTTCAACTATATTTTCTTTTAAGAGACTTGTAGCAGCCCCAGAGTCTATGAGACAGTTTATCTTTTTATTTCCCAATTTAACAGGTATCATAATTTGTGGTCCTGTTGGGGAATTACATGTTAAGGGACAAATTAGACTCTGGGGGCCTGTTTCCTATTGCTGGCTAAGATTCACCAAAAGGTCTTGGGTCAGGAGTTTCTTTAACTTGGGACAATTCCTCTTAATGTGTCCCTGCTCCATGCAATTGAAACAAATTTTTTCATGTATTCTGATCTTTTAGATTGCTGACCACTAGGTCTGCCTGATGGCTTGGTGGTCTATAGCCCTGTTCCTTGTTACCCTTCTGATTTAAATTAGGGTAAGAACATGGGCTTGGTCATGGCATCTTTTTTCCTATTGTACTTTTCTTGCCTTTCCTTAGCATTATCTTCTATAGACCTAAGTATTTGACTAGGTCATTTAGAGGCATGGAGGAATATCTGGCCTACAGACCTTTAACTGTCGCATTAATTCAGGATTCATTCCAGCAAACAAAGTTAATTTCAGAATCCTTACATGAACAGGGTCTTGTGTGTTAAACCCCTGGTTTATATGCCTCTTAAGGAGTTGCTCATAATATTCCACCACAGATTGACCCTTAGTTTGGTTATCTTCTATAGCGGGCATATTAGCAGCCTCTCTCTGGGCCCAAACTCTGCAACTAGCTACACAACTAGCTACACATTCAGTCCCGCTTTCTGCTGTTGTCTGGCCTGCTATGTTTGGTGGATTAAAATCATTATCGCCATTTCCTGCTCTAGCCTGAGCTACTTCATTAGCTACATGTACTCCTGATGCTGTTTCAGTGAGATCATGCATATCTAACCATGTGGCATTATGAACACTTCTAATCCATTCCATATACCTGAGAAAACCCATAGGATTGTTTCTGGGGTCTGGTAAATCTTTTATGAACCCCATTGCTTCCACAGGAGTCCAAGGCTTATAGGAGGAGGTGGTACGTACTACATTACCATCATTGTCTCTTGACTGTGAGACTGAGACTGGAAATAATGGTCTAGTGTCATAAGGTGGTGGGGCAGTAGCCCTTTTAGGTTCTTCAGAGAAAGGGTCTCTTCTATTACTTCTTAGAACCTTACAAGTAGTACATTGTTTATCTTGCCAATAATGGCAGACTCCACAGTCACATCTCCAAGTATACTTAGCTGGATTTCTGATGTGATGCAATATTTGTTCTGGAGTCAATGGGTTTTTTGGTCTTAAATTATCAATCAATCCTAACCCACAGGTTGGACATTGTTCAGACCATAGGGCCTGACAATTTTTACATATTGTATCCCCTGGGACATTACAAAATCCACAAGCAAGACACAACCAATTTGGATATTTTTTTGATATATTGCCCTTCTAGGTGGTATGGGTCTAATTGGAGTGGTTCTGTTGACCCCTAGTGTGTCAATTAGTGACAAATGTTCCATCTGCATTTCAAGTGTGTCATCTGAACTGTCTGTTCCTAATTTACTACATCTTTCAATCCAGTTATCTACCTCATCTTCTATACCGTTTCCTTATCTGCGATCTATGCTCCCTTCTTTAATCAGAGAGGTTTTTAGAAACAAACCAATACTCACCTAATCCTGCCTTTTTAAACACCTTCACAAAACTGTTGCCCTTTGTATAACCATATAGTTTCTTTATCACCTGCAGGGCAGCGCCCTGAGGCACTGACTTACTGTCAGTATTTCCCATTTGTTAAAACTGTCCCTCGTTCTAATAAGTTTATAGTCAAAATCCCTTGTGACCTATATCTGTGGAACCTACTGGTCCCTAAGTATCCTGACTATATGTCTAATTTATGGACTTCCTTATTGTGAAGGGTCTATTGGCTAATTGGTGCAGTTAACTGAATATTATTCCCTCTAATTTATCTGGTTACTGTTAATTTTTATTAGGGTCTATCTCTTTGTTCTTTTGATAACTAGATATAGCAATAGACTGTTCTAAAAATTTCTGGTCCCTCTTGTCAAAACCCAGTGGGTGTTGACTGCAGATCTAATGGACTTTCTTTGGATTCGTCTCTATCATAACCTAACCCACTCAATGATAAATCTATAGGATATACTAATGGTACTCTAACTACACATTTCTAAATGGGTTAAATACATTTTCATAGACGTACAAGACAAACAAGACACTTCCTTGACCTGGTATGCCTCATATGGGTCATAGATAGGAACTGCAAAAAAGATAAGCATTGAGGCACCTACCTTTATACAACAGGACTTCAATCACCTGACATTACAGCACGTCCTTTCTCCCAAAGCATGCAGACCTGAGAATTGCCCCAGCATGATCCAGTGTACACCGCGCAATCATGCCAAGGTTCTGCACACTCTGAGGATGAACCACCGACAATGTTCAAACATACAAATTCACACAGATAAAATATCTCTCATACATCAGTCAGGCCTAACATAAAACAACAAATGACAGATTGGTTAGTACATTTCAGTAAAATAATAAAAAAGAGCAGTGAGGGTGTCTACAAATACCCAGTGTGATCCCAGTACAGAACTACGTGTGATAAAAGGCAGAGGAATCAGAACGGAGTACAAAAATACTCACCACCCGGGATTGGTATTCTGATGTCTCTCCTCTCAGACACGCTTGTTGTCCATCCAGTGATCAGCTTGCTGGATATCTCGGTGAAACCTTTAGTTGTCAGTTCTGTATTTAAGCTATGGCTATAAATACAGTGAGCTCAGACACCCTCGTTGCTTTTGTTTGCTGCAGCACATGCTATGTATACACAGGAGAGAGATTCAAGAACACAACTGTCTTGTGTAGTATGAAATCAATCTCTGGTTTAACGGCGGCAAAGTACATACATGTATAGCTTCTGGAGTACACATCTGCTTTCGATTACATTTAGAAAAAAACCATAAGGCTGGGTAAAGACTTGGAATCGCATACCTTACCATATATGTACATATGCTTTTCTGTGAATATATGTCTGAGTCTGCACACGGAATTAACTCTTTCCTGCCCTATGCATTTACTTACAATGCATACGTGGCATACTTGAAAAGACTTTTAGGATACAAAATGAATTCTATACTTCCACACATCCCTAAAAAGCTTTCCACACTTTTATCAAATTTTAGTAATCTTACATCATGGAGGAACAATTGTTCTGATCTGCTCCACAAAACTTTGTGCTCTGGTGCACAAAGTTTACTACTACCCGTGACCTGAGCAAACTCCCAGTACAATCTTGCTCCATAGAAAATTAGAAAGAGGTGCGCTGAAGAACCAAAGCTGAGTTAGTACTACACAAAGACATTTTGCTTTCTGTAAATGAACTCCACAATATGTGCATGAATGTTCATCCTACAAATCTGCAGCAACTGTATGATGCTATCATGTCAACAACTCAACATGGACTAGAATCTCCAAGGAATGTTTCCAGCACCTTGTAAAATCCATGTCACAAAGAACCCAAGCTATTCTGTATTTGTTTCTCTTAAGGAACTCTATTTAACGTTAAATTAGTCCATAAGGATGATTATTCCCCTCTCCTTCAAAAAAAAAAAAAGAGACTCCTCTATGGTTCATACAGTGTCTCACAGGGCCTAAATGTGCCCTGTGCCAGCTTCACCCCCTTTGTGCATGATGTTGGTTATAGGTGGCGGGGCCAGCCAGCACCCAAAAGCGCAGCAGTGCAATGAGCCTCTAGAAGACGATCCCTGCAGCTGTATACATAGAAGGGTGCATGCCTTAAGCATCCAAAGAACGCTACGGATGGCACTGCTGCAACGTTACTGGCTGCAGAGTGCCATTCCAGGCCATAGAGCCCTGTAATCTGTGTGGCGGCATCGGTCACACACCCCTAATTATGGCCCTGGATTCATGCTATCTATGCGGTACATATCCACATATTATATATGTGAAGCTTTGTAGAACAAATAGTGGCAAAGTGAAGGGTTTACTTCCAACTTGAAGGTGGTTGTTGTACGCTGCTGGCATCTATAAAGCGTCTGGGATGGGTTACCCAGGCATGCTGAAAATGTAGGAAATGCTGAAAATGGAAGAGAAAGGGAGATGCTGATGCTGTTACACCGTAGTGGTTGCCCTGCCACAGTGTTGCATGACAGCAATGGATCCTCATTATAGTGTTCTGCGATGGGATCGGTATGATGATATCCTGCCAGACGTCAGCCCGGCGAATGTAGTACCGATGCCGGAAGCTCGACAGGACTAGATCCCGACATGGTAAGTATCTAATCAATCTGTAACCTTTTCCCCCTAACCCTCCTTTAGGGGTGCCTAGCCCTAACCTCCCCCCCAAGTGCCTAACCCTAGCCTCCCCCCAGGGGTGCCTAAACCTAACCCCCATCCCCGCACCCAAACCTAGCCCTCCCAGGGGGGTGCCTAAACCTAACCTCCCCCCCAGGAGCCCCTAAACTAACCCTCCTCCGCAGCGGTCTGCTGCAGCCGCCCGGCTTAGCTTCATTCAGTATGCCGGACATTGGTCTCACAGCGTAGGGCTAATGATAGGCATCGGGATTTTGACGCCTATCATTAGTACCTTGCCGGGATATGGCAGTCGGGAAGCCGGTGGTCAGCATTACGACCGTTGGCTTCCTGACTGCATAATGCTGCGATTTCCTGGTCAGAACATCAGCAATAATATCCACCAGTCATAAAATCTCATTATGGACACTAATTGCTCTGTATTGTACCACAGCAGTGCAATTATACCTGAATGTTTCTAAATTCATTCATTAACAGTTATATCTAAAAACAAACAAAAACAAACTGAAATTAATGTTATAAAATGCAATAGTGACAGGTGGAACCTTATTTGAAAACAAATGGCCTGAAACAATTTACTTCCCATTTCACAACAGTAATAACTTACAGTAACATTAGTATTATAGCAACACACGCACGCACGCACCATACAGTAGATAACATTTACTAAATAAAAAAACATTCTAAAAGTCTGAATAAGTCTGGATAAAAGATTAACGCTGTGGGTCTGATTTAGAGATGGACGCTGCGATTACACAAGCAGCAAGTCTGCAAATCTATGGTAATGTCAGAGCACCAGGGATTTGTACAGAGTTGCATACCGGCTGCATCTCTAATCCACTGCTTGTGTACAAAGATGAACCATTGGTCGCACATAGGTCGTCCTATAGCTGCTCAGAATGTCAGCTGCCAGAGCTTCGGCAACTGCGTGCACAGACGCAGTCCTAGATTGAGACACGCCCATGCAACGGCTGCAACATGACTTTGGGGTCTAGTTACTAAGCAGTGTTAGGAGACTGAGTGAAAAGTGATAAGTCTGTGATAAGGTGCCAGCCAATCAGCTCCCAACTGTCATCTCACAGGCTGTTTCAATAATTACTGTTGGGAGCTGATTGGCTGGCACCTTATCACAGACTTATCACTTTTCACTCTGTCTCCTAACACTGCTTAGTAACTAGACCCCTTTGACTCACAACCCCCCTCCCTTACCTCCCACAAATGGTCAATGACTGTCAATCACTCTGCATCCAAATCATCCCTGTGATTGCTGTTGGTAATCCAAGTTGGCGTGTGTGTAGTGTGACTCTGGCACATGCTCAGTACAAAAATAAATCGCTCAACTCTGCAAACATCGACACTACATCCACTTGAAGCCATATATAATAATAACATAGCACCTTGAGATGTTTTGTTTTTGATATTTTCCCAGTGGTTGAAAATAAAACAAAAGTTCACATACAGCAATGAAATGTTCCATTAATCCATAACACATGTGAATATAAAAGACCAGGCAAGTTTCTCAACTTGAGAATTGAGGTTTTCATGGATAGAGCTCCTGAAATATAAGAAATTCCTTGTGACTCCTCAAAACTGCAAATACATATTTTAAGATATTGGGACATATTTTCCAATTATTGGGTTTTAAACCCAATGATTCTTTTCTTTAAATTATTTACCTCCCAAATGTATTAAAAAAAACACATGCATGGACAAGGGCTCCGAAACACCTTTGTAAGAACAGATATGGATCATCTTGTGGTCTATCATTTTGTTGGCTTCAGTTTTATATGCTTATGCCCTTATTTGAAAGCACTTGCTGTGTACCAACATTACCGTCAGTAGGCCCAGATATGAGGCATTATAGGATATTGTACACTTTCTCATATGTTCTTGGCTGAAAGCAGCCACTGAGGGACATGTCATCAAGTAATTACATCCTGAACCACCAGATTATATATCCGGGCAATGGTGGCATAATATGCAGGAAATGCCGGTAAATGGGGATGATATTGCAGTAGCTCTTTTATCAGATAACTTTCATTTTAGGGGTATTGGTCCTTTAATGATAAAGTTAAGTTAAAACCACAGTATTCAAAAGTTATTCAATATAACTATTCCGATCACAATGTTTTATACCACTAGATTACAAACATAGGAAGTTACTTAGATTATTTTCTTTTGCAGCCAATAAAGCATCAGATATCCTACAAGAGGCTCGAGTTATGATGATCCCTAATAAAGTCTGCAATAGCCGCACATGGTACAATGGTGCAGTAGGAATACACAACATATGTGGAGGGTATGAGCGTGGAGGCATTGACAGCTGCCAGGTAATAATTATGTACAATTAATATTGGGCAAGGTTGGTTTCCCTACTTTACAGCTCTAGGGTTTGTGATGAAGATAAATTTGGATAACAGGTACTTCAGAGGATGCGCTACCCATTTAATTGATAAAAATACTAGTTACAAATTTTGTCATCAGGTTTCTGCATACGGGATCGCAGATGTAGGCAGATACATGTCCTGAAAATAGTCATAACATACCCGTGCTTTTGCAGCTACTCCGTTACTTCCAGGGCCGGCTCCAGGGTTCTGAGCACCCTGTGCCGGCTCTTGAGAGAGCACCCTAACCTCGAATTTGGGGGCGTGGCCTAATTACCATAGGCCACGCCACTGTGTGACGTTATTTGGAGGTGTGACCGCATGGCACGCCTCCAAATAACGTCAGGCTGGGGGTAAAGCCCAGCACTCCGTCACTGGCTGGGCTTCCCCCAGCCCTCTCCTGTCAGTGAATGGTTGCCGCGTGCATGCGCTTCGTCGGTGGGGGACCCCAGCCTCCCGACTTGACCACCCGCGAGCCACTTCGGCCCGCGGGTGGAACAGCGCAACACTACTATCCCGCTGAAATCGGGATGCTGGGGAGGGGTTACTTCCCACAAAGCAATCTCAGTCTGTCAATCACTTGCAAATAAACCCTCACTACAACCGTAGTCACATTTGATCCCAATTCAATCTTCGCACCAGTGCATTGTGGCTAATGGCCTGATTTACGCAAAGCCGGTATTTTCGCAGAATGAGCGATTGTTTGCAAATGTGCATACGTGAAAGCCACACTGTGCATGCGCAGCTATTGCATTGCGATTACTCTCGTACAAAGGAACCATTCCAAAAGTGAGTGACAGGTAGTCAGCATTCGGGGGTGGTAACAGGGGGGTGGTTAGAAAAATACAAACATGTCGAACCATTTAATCACCATTTCAATTAGCCATTGCCATCTTCTTCACAGCATGAGAGCTCTCTGCGTGTCAGGAGAGCTGCAGTGTTTGCGGCTGGTCAGACTTGACTTAAAAGCTGCATGACTGCCCGATGTGCATCGATGGTACTGATGTTTATGCTGTTACATGTCATAATTAGCATATATTAGCAACTGCAATCCGTGAGAGAATGCAGTTGCGATTGCATTAGCGTAAATCTCAGAATCAGGACCAAAGAAATATGTGCAGTTGGGCTGCTTAAGTAATCGGCATTGCAGACATATCTGAGCGAGGCCCAAAGTTACCAAGTATTTCTATTGATTATTATATTTCATTTTCCATGTAGGGTGACAGTGGAGGACCATTAATGTGCAAACAACCAAGCTCTAAAGTCTACACAGTGGTTGGAATAACAAGCTGGGGAACTGGCTGTGGACAAGCAAGAAAACCAGGTGTCTACACTTCCACTCAACACTATCTGGACTTGCACAGAAGCTATGATGTCCAATTTTACAGCCTCCAATGCCAGAAGCTTCTTAACATCAAGGAATTTATTTACTAAAAAGTAGCCTTGAAATGCCAAGACATAGGATCTCATTCAGAGTCGGTCGAAGTGGCCGCACGGTCGTACGCCAACGATGTTCGCTATACTGCGCATGCGTAAAGTTCGCAATGCGCGTGCGCAAACTAGCCGCTACGATCAGAAATTTCTCTCTCCTTGAACACAGCCAGGTCGGTAGTTTGAGTGACAGATTGAGGCGTTTGTGGGTGATAACAGGGGAAGGTGCTTGAAAACGGGGAAGTGGAGATCCGAACGCAGGCGTGCCTAATTATGCGAACGGCGTTTTATGGGAGTGCATAATTAACAAAGTAGCGTCATGGCACATGTGACATGGGAGGTTTTTACACTGACATGATTGTAGAGGTTAAGAGAGGGTATGGTCAACCTTAAGCTCTACGACCAGTTCCGATGGTTCCCGATGGTATCAATTAATCCTTATATGCCCGGAGATGACGTGCAATGCGTACGAGAAGGGGGCGTATTTTTTTTTTATTCCGGCCGCTTCCTCCCCTTGGTCGGCCAGCTACCGATCCGAACTTAGGGACGCAACTTGCGAGGGAATCATTTGCATATCCGGCCCCTTTTCCCGTACGACCGTGCGGTCGCTTCGACCGCCTCTGAATGAGGTCCATAATTCTGCAGGCATTAACTGCAGGCAGTGTTCAAAAAGCTGCTGTTAAGTAAACAAATGCCCAAACAGTTACTTATAAGACAGTTCAATCTGTCTTATAAGTAAAGTAAGTAAGTATTCAAAACCATGCGAAAAGAGCAACCTGTGAAGTCGGAACAGGTGGCTTTTCGCGGCTAATTGAATACGGGCCCAAGTTGCTGTACTGCTGAGTCAGACGGAAGTTCAAAAACGGATGCATCAGCAGACTGGCCTTGTGTTCCTAAATGCAAGTGCAGACTGCTCCATGCATGCGCATCTTGACAGAGGATACATGAGTGGGTGGTTCATACGTGCATAGGTGGATCTCTGTCCGTGAGATGGGAGTTACTTGCCGGCGACTGGCAGCTACCATGAAACAAATGGAAAAGATCGTCTTGTGGTAGTGTTATGGGAGTGTTGTGGGCATGTTGCCACACATCGTTGACATCTCAATCAGATCTCCACTTGCAGTTGAGTGGGTGTAACTGGGCGTTTGCCCATAGGCCAAGTTTTTTGAAGGCGTGTAATTGTGGACATTGATGAGTGTAAACAATGCAGAGATATAGGGCTGGTGCAAATGTGCACTGATAGCTACAGTAGATGACGGCTGATTTCATAAGCTGAAGGAAAGGGGCAGTGTGATGGCATGCCTGCGACCAACTCTGTATGCGGTTGAAGACCTGCATTTTTGCAGAGCATAAATGCGGCAGCATCTGTAGCTGATTTACATGCAACTCTGAACCAGGCCCCTAGGGGGTATATTTATTAAAATTAGAGTTTTTAGAAGTGGAGATGTTGCCCATAGCAACCAGATTCTAGCTATTATCTTCTAGAAGGTGCTAGTTAAATGTTAAGTAGAATTCTATTGGTTGCTATGGGCAACATCTCCATTTCTAAAAGCTCTCACTTTAGGAAATATACCCCTAGTGTCCAAACCACAGTCAAAACAGATATAAGTAAGTTTGTCTCCCATACAAGCGGTCTGTCAGTCTGTGGGATTGTTATTGGCATTCCATACTTCACTAGAATGGTAGAATCAAATTTGGAGATTGTTATTCATATACGCATGGTTGTGATGGTGTCTAATAGTTCATGGAAGATATGGAATAATGTAAGTAAAGAGCCATAACCATATCTCCCAACATGACACTCTCCACAAGCATAGGCGAAACTAGAGATCTGGTAATGGGTGGTCCCAGTTTTAGCACCATGTCAGATATTGGAAAAAAAACACCAGAGGCGTCCTTCCCCATGGTGTCAAAAGGCGCAGGGATGTATGTTGTGCGCGCAGCATAGCCGGCTCCCTCACACTGACTGTCAGGAGGCGAGTGCTACATTTAATGCTACAGTGCAGCACCCGGCTCCTGTCACCTTGGTGTCACCCCTAGGCTGGTTTTTGGGACTCCAGTCAGTTTGAAAAGCTTTTCTTACCTATATGGTGGTTTCTCTGCAACGGGAAACCTCTGAGGAATTTGAGCCTCACTGGGCTGCGTCTTCAGCCGGTATTCGCTATTCATGTAGGAGATCACATTGTCTGGAAGATGCCTGTTTAGGTAGAAATATAACCCATGTCATCATCATAACCAGATAATATATACTGTAGTAACAGAAGCTTTTGTGCAGGAAAAATTTGAATTTCTCTGATCAAACTTCTGTGTCTCTCCACGATCCCGTGTTACTCCAGACCGCCCAATGTCTCCATCCCCAGGCCCATCTGTGGTTCTCCAGGCCTCCATGTCTCTCTGTCTCCAGGCCCCAACCCCAGTGTGTGTCTCTCTGCCCCAGTGTGTCTCTAAGCCCCATTTCCCCGACCCCAGTGTGCGTCTCTCAGCCCCATTCCCCCGCCACAGTGTGCGTCAGCATCATTCCCCAGCCTGTGTCACCCCAGCCCTGTGTTAACTCCAACCCACCCCAGCCCTTTGCAGTCAGCTCCAACCTCTCCCCCAATCCCCTGTGCAGTCAGCTCCAATTCCCCACAGCCCTGTGCAGTCAGCTCCAACCATACTCCCCAGCCCACTGTGCAGTAAGCTCCAATCCCCCCTCGATCCTCAGCCCTGTGCAGTTATCTCCAACCAGGGCAGCCATCAGGGGGGACTGTTGGGACTGGAATTCCATGCCTGAACAGTCGGGGGGCCTGTCCGGCATCTGCTACTGCCCTCGCACCTGCCTGCCACTACCCCCCTGCAGTGAAAGGTCCAGAGGGGGGGTTCTGGCCGCTCCTACCTGCAGCCACCCATGCAAGTGCCCACCAGTATCCCCCCCACTGCACAATACAGTGAGTGAGTGACTCGTTGTGAGTCACTTCTCACCCAGCCCCAGCTGCGCCTCCCTCCCGCATTAGCCGATGTGCCCACTATCTTGCCCCCAATAGTTTTTTTTTTTTTACACTGAAGCAAGCGCAGCATGACATCATGACATCACGTCACGTTGCTAAATGAAAGAGAGGAGCCGCGACAGGTGGGTAGTGTAAGGAGCCGGCATCCGGAGCATAGAGGCTGAGACAGAAGGAGCGAAATAGGTAAGTTAAGTGTACGTGTGTGTCTTTGTCTGTGTCCTTTCTCCCAGACATGGGCCAGGCCATTTTGATGGCAATGGATACAGACAATGTATACAGTTGATGGGACTGAGGGAGAAGGGGTGTCAGTCTGGGGCCCCATCATTTCTGATGGCAGCCCTGGCTCCAACCTTCCTCCCCAGCCCCCTGTGCAGTCAGCTCCAATCCCCCCTCTTACTGTGCACAGCTCCAACAATCCCCCCTCATCACTGTGCATAGCTCCAACAATCTGCCCCTCCCCCCTCAACACTGTGCACAGCTCCAATACCCCCTCCCCCTTTAGCACTATGCACAGTTGCAATCCCCTTCCACCCCCCTCCCTGCAGTCGCCGTCAGCATTTAGCTGCTGCTCATCTGTTTTGTTGCTTGTGTGAAGATCAGCAGCTCCCCCGGTGGCCTTTTTTTTTTTTTAAATGAAATGGGCTAATGGGTGGTCCTGCGCACCCCCAGACCACCCCCCAGTTTCGCCTATGTCCACAAGGGACACAGGGCCTGATTCAGACCCGCTCGCTAGATGCATTCGCACGCAGCCGCTCTGCTGCTGTGAGAGTCTATAATAATTTATGGTGTTTATTTAAAACATACTGTATGATTCATCAGAAAAAGCCATTTTCCTTTACACAAATATCATGAGATTGAAGCACATTACGGTATACTGAACAAGCAGCTGAAGGAGAGCAGCAGCTGAATGATCCCAGAATAGGATACTAAGTCTGGACACTGAAAAAAAGACAAACTGAAGATGCATTGACACATCCTATGTACTTGTTAAACCAATCATATGTATTCTTTTCTGTCAAACCATTTTTGGCAAATGTTTGTGACAGCAGTTTTCTGAACTTATAAAAGACGTGCTAAAAGGGGATGTACCTCTGAGAGCTAAGTGGAATTCATCACAAGTGTGTAGAGTTTCCTTATCTTCCCAGCCGACTGTAAGGAAAATTAATAAAATAGGAGCAGCGTTTCTCATACCATGATCCAGGGGTAGGAAGCCACGTCACCCCAACATTTCTGGGGGCTCGTCCGGGATTGTGTTTTCCACACACCTGGCATGATGCTACGTATGCTGTAGCTGCTGCATTAAAGACTGGTGCTATCCAGTGCTGGAGCACCGTGTTTACCATGGCCTCCTTTGAATTATGCACTGGACTGTGGGCCAGCTGGGTCATGAGGGTATATAAGGTCCTTGGGAGGCACCACCTGGTGGCTTTAGCCCAATGCATATTAACACAGGTGGCTCCCTCTTTCTCCCAGCCTCTTTTCGCCTTGAATGGCTTGTTCTTGAAACTGGTGTAAAGCCTGTATGTCCAAGGGGTGGTCTTTCTTTGTGTCTGTTTCTATACCATAGAGGGCTGGGATAGCTAACAGGGCAACTTGATTAGCCGCAGCATCTGCTTTGGCATTCCCCTTGGCCTCAGCTGTTTTCTCCTTGGTGTGTGCTTGCACCTTTAAAATGGCTACTCTACTTGGAAGCTGTAAAGCTGCAAACAACAATCTAATGAGCTCAGCATGCTTAATGGTTTTACCAGCCAAGCCCATAAAATCCCTACTCTTTCAAATAGGCCTGAAATCATGGGCCACACCCCAGGCGTACCTGGAGTCAGTGTAAATGTTTGCTGTCTGATTTTCAGCCATTATACATGCCTCAGTGAGTGCCCTCAACTCTGCTTCCTGTGCTGAGCAGGAAGGTGGGAGTGGTTGCTGAATCAATACCTCATCTAAGGTGGTGACTGCATACCCTGTTCTTGAGGACCCTTCATGATAATATTTAGGGCCATCTACAAACAACTCCCAGTCTGGATTAGATAAGGGAATATCTGTTACATTTTCTAGTTCCTTCATTTCCATAAGTTCAAGACAATCATGGTCAGAAAAATTTTGATTTGTATTTTTATGTGACTGTATTTGCAGTACATTATCCCCCTCATCATCCTCACTGTTGTGTTCCTTATTGCCATTACCTGGTATGTTATCAACAGGTGTATGTATGCCTCCCTCACTATTCCCCTCTTTTGAATCCTGCGTTGGAAGCAATGTAGCAAGATTCAACACCATGCACCTCTTAATGGTCACATTGGTAGGGCTTAGTAGGGCTACCTCATACTTAATTAACCTGGCTGCAGAAAGATTATTAGTTCTGGCCTGGTTAAGTATTTCTGTTACTGAGTGGGGAACCTGTATGATCAATGAGTGGTCCAGCACTAAATCTGTTGCCTTGTCTTTAAGCATAGCTGCAGCTGCTACTGCTCTTATACAAGAGGGTATTCCTTTGATTATACTATCAAGCTGCAATTAATAATATGCCAGGGGCCGTTGTTTACCACCATGTTCCTGCACTAATAGCCCTTCAGCATGTCCTTGTGTTTCATGACAGAATAACATAAAAGGCCTGTCATATCTGGGTAATCCTAGTGCTGGTGCTTGGGTAACTGCAGTTTTTATCTGCATAAAAGCTTTCTTCTGTTCTGATGTTAATATTACTGTTTTGTCTTTTGTATCTGTTAACGCATCATAGAGGGGCTGCATTATGAGGGATGCGTTGACAATCCATTCCATCAATACTCTATTAGAACTAGAAATGCTGTGAGTTGCCTGGTGGTAGTGGGCTCTGGCACTTTCTGTATAGCTGATATCCTATCTTGTGTCAAATGTCTTGTACCTTGAAAAATACAAATGTCCTAAAAAGGTAACTTGTGCTTGAGCTGTTTGCAATTTTTCTTTTGACACTCTGCAATGTTGTTCACACAGAAAAATAAGTAATGATTTGGTTTCACTTTGACACTGTCCCTCTATATCTGCACACAGGAGCAAATCATCCACATACTGCAACAACTGGGTGGTCTCAAACTGTGGTCCCCACCCTTGCAGAATGATGGACATTGCCTCTGTAAATGCAGATGGAGAGTTTGCCCCTCCTTAGGGTTTTCTAGTCCAGCAATACTGTTTGCCCATACTTGTAAAAGCTAAATAAAGCTGACACTCTGAAGTAAGAGGTACAGAAAAAAATAAGTAAATAAATAAATAAATAAGCCAAGTCTATTACTGTGAAATGAGTTGCTGTTGCTGGCATTTGGTTTAATAAGGTGTGTGGATTAGGCACTATAGGTACGTCCACCACCAACCATTTGTTTACCTCTCTTAAATCATACACCATCCGCTATTCCTATTTACCATCTGCCCCCACCTTCCTTTTTACCAGAAATAAAGGGGTGCTCCATGGGGACCTACATTCTCTTATAACCCCTGTTTTCTGATATGCAGCAATCTGCTGCTGTAGGTCCTTTCCCTGATCTCTGGTCAATGGGTATTATTTAATCTTTACTGGCACTACACCTGGTTTTAAGGTGAGTGTAACAGGTTGTACAGTAATCCCACATCTGTTTTACCTTTAGACCATAATTTTTTTTAGGGACTTCTGAAAGCCAGTCAGGGATCATCACTTATATCTGTGTCTGTTGTTGCAGCAAATATATTGCTGCTGCTAGCTGACATTGAAGATCCTGCCCTGTACTTCCTTTCATTACCATCCCTGTACTCAATGGTAGCTTGTAATTTATTAAGGATATCTGCTCCTAACAAATTAACTGGACAGGATGTGGAGGTCAGGAATTCTACAGGGACTTTAATTTTTTTTTTCTCTTCTGACCCCACTGCAACTTTTATGGGCTTTACTAACATGTAAGTATACGGTATGTCCTGTTAGTCCTGTTCCAGGAATTGTCTGATTTGTTACATATTTCTTGGGAACATCTTCTGCCCTTAAAATGGTACGGCTTGCGCCAGTGTCTATTATACAGTCAATTTGTTTCCCCCCCAGGTAGTGTCAATTGTATTATTCCCTTGGGATCTGAGGTATTAATAATGGATTGTGGGGGACCTGACACTGGACAGCCTATTTCCTATTGGCTATGTGCTGTTTGAACCCTTACTCCAAATTGCTCCCTTTTCTCTGCCCATTCCTTATATTTCTGACAATCCCTTTTCATGTGCCCTGCTTTATGACAGAAGAAACATAACCCTTTCCTTTTTGCTTCTTCTGGAGATACTTTCCTATTATCTCTGGTCTGTCTAGGGTCTATACTGAATTTGGGTTCTTACTCTTATCATAACTGCTGCATTCTGGGGATTTGGTTCAAACACCTCCTGTGTAGTTACAGGATAAGCCTCTACAGATGTGTTTTGGTATGGGGGTGGACCTGTCCCTTTCTGAAAATACATCTGTTCACCCCCACAGTGTTCACAGCCACAAGGTTCATCATTATTGCCTATGGCTTGCTTCTTGCACACCTGTGTCCTGTGTCTGTTTTATTAAACATTCAAGGCATTAAGGTGCCTGACCATCCTAGGGCTGAAATTTCCTCCTGCATAAGGCAGTGGATGAGCTGGTGGTGTAACTGGTGATAAGTGTGGAGGTGATGGATAATGAGGTGATCTGGTTAAGCCTTGTTGATCACAGGGTTCCCCTGGCCAGGGCACTTGATTCCCACAAAATGGACAATTAGTGTTAGCATTAGGTACACATTTACCAGATCCTGGGCATTTCCTGCCATCTCTTACTGGTGTGGTAAATGGAGCCAAACTTGGGTATTTTGGGCTTAAATCAGGGGCTGTTAGTGATGCCTGTTGATTTACAAAAGGGATCACTGGGACAGGCCTCACAGTATTTGGACCACAATCTTCCATAAACTCAGTGTCTTGTGGTACCTCCTGTTCTTTATGTATTTCTTTGGCTACCTTTAACCAAGCCTGTACTTGCTTGCCTACTTTCTTACACTCTATCCAAGCCTTGTTTTCTTTTGCAAAGGTTTCCCATCTTACAGGATCCAGGGAACCCACACTGGGCATCCCTGCTTTCTGTAATATCTTTTGAATATCTTTATGTGCACTTTTCCCCTCCCTGGATTCGACTAGATCCGCAGGAGCACATGGTAATTCTTTTACCATGCCTGTACTGCCCTGAGCCCCTATTATGGGTTACCGCTCCTAGTTTTTCCTGAATCCCCTGAGGAATCTTTATTTTATTCAAAAGAACATTCACTTATTCCTGCGTTCCCACTGGGTAACTATACAACAAAACCTGTCTTATCAGCTTCAAATATCTATCAGCTGGCAACCCCCTAATAACTGGACAAGCTACTACTGAACTATCCCTGCACAAATTACTTGGTAGCTAATTTATTAGTCCAGCCCAGTCTTTATCTATCCTGGTAGCCAAATATGTTGATACCCTTTGAGGCAAGTATATACCACAGGGATCCTCTGATTTATTACAGCTATTAGATCAGGACTTATAAATGATCTGGTTTACTGTAATGTCACCACACAAGTACACCCCTCACACTTTAGTTATATGTGGTTCATATATTAGACTCTGGAGACCTGTTATCCAGTACGGTATTCCCAATGTCACTATAACACTCCCACAGATTATGACCCACTGTTCTAATCCTTTTGGCATGCTACACAGATGAATAACATGTACATCCCTCCAGCCCCAGGCGCCCCTAGGGGTACCAACGAGGAAACGTGAACTTTTGCCGTGTTTAGGCGCTAGGTGTCACTTTTTACAGCTACTATGAGAGCAAGGAGATCAGTGAATGTCTCAACCCATGGGTCACACCTCTCAAAAGACAGGACAAGCCTCTAATAGCAGATGAGAGGTGCAGTCTTTGGTTGATCTGGTTCCTTCATATACATCTCACAGTTAGCACACATACAATCACACTCCTTTCACTCACTTCAAGACAAGACAACTTATACTTTAAAAGAGCAGGTTTGGCATACAATATAATCATAAATCCCCGATTAGCCCATCCATACTGAACCCCACAATACTAATTAGGAAGCGCAGAAGAGAGCATTGAAAAGCGCAAATGCGCATTTGTTTTTCAATACTCACTGATCGGAATTTGCTTCTGCAGTTCCAAATTTTCAAGTGGACATCCATCAGTACAGACAGGCAGTTGGGGATCCCAAACGAGTCCCCCAGAAATGTTGTGTATTGACAACTTTTGCACGGGTAAAGTTCATGTGTATAATGTCACACAGAAACAGGTTATGTGTAAGTACTTCATCTTACCAGTCCCCTTGTAGACAACTACTGGAGGCACTCAGTTGTGGACTCCCCAGATGAGAGGTACATACATAGACACCAGTAATAGGACACATGACCTATCCCTATTCACTGATACCGATGATGGATAAGTATGTCCTCAACAGACACAGCTATATGAGCCTTGTTAGAACACCCAACCAGTGTATGCAACTGGGAATTGCATGATAAAGAGGTGGATATGTTTATAGAGGTAAAGCCTCAGGTTGTATGCCTAGTCACATATGATATGAATACAACTTCCGTCTATAATTTACCAAATCCTTTCTGGATGCTTATTTAATGTTACACACCTCAGGTTGAAGAACACTACTCATGTGATCTATGCCAAGAGACAAGAAGATGTACAGTTTGAATTTCAGGTGACAGATACCTCCCCATAACCTTACAGTTAATCTCCAAAGTATCTTTAATGCCATTAATAATACAGAAAAACTTGCTCACCACTTACAGAAAGTAAACTATTCTGCCCATCATGCACAAATGCAGACAATTGTAGAAGCAGAGAAATTAGTGGAAGTAGCCACACAATTAAAAGATAATTTACAGCACCATTGATGGGATGTGTTCACAGGTAACTCACCTTCAGTCAAAAGGATGTTTAGTGGTCTCATTCACCCAGTAATTGTTATAATCATCGTATTAATTTTGTTCATTTTGTGGAATTGCTATCTACCTTATAATTTTAAGAAAATGGTAAATAAAGCATTTGCATCGGTAGGGACTCTCTTTGTCACTGTGCCTCCGAGTGGGAAAAGTGTTCAGCGTGTGAAAGAATTACATTGATCACACCTGAGAGGAAATGTGTTTTCTGTAGTACTGATGTTGGAAGAAACCCCTCTTTCTAGGGAAAGATGCGCCGGGATTCTTGGTATTAAGGTGATGAATGATGCTTGCATCTACTTGCATAGGATGACTATTGAAGTAATATAGTTACTATGAAAGCCATGACTCCAGTAAGGGAAAGATAGTATGTTTTAATAAAAAGAGGGGATTGTGAGAGTCTATAATAACTTATGGTGTTTATTTAAAACATACTGTATGATTCATCAGAAAAAGCAATTTTCCTTTACACAAATATCATGAGATTGAAGCACATTACGGTATACTGAACAAGCAGCTGAAGGAGAGCAGCAGCTGAATGATCCCAGAATAGGATACTAAGTCTGGACACTGTGAAAAAATGACAAACTGAAGATGCATTGACACATCCTATGTACTTGTTAAACCAATCATATGTATTCTTTTCTATCAAACCATTTTTGGCAAATGTTTGTGACAGCAGTTTTCTGAACTTATAAAAGACGTGCTAAAAGGGGATGTCCCTCTGAGAGCTAAGTGGAATTCATCACAAGTGTGTTGAGTTTCCTTATCTTCCCAGCCAGCTGTAAGGAAAATTAATAAAATAGGAGCAGCGTTTCTCATACCATGATCCAGGGGTAGGAAGCCTTGTCACCCCAACACTGCTAATATATGCTAGGGAAGCTATCGCACGGCAAGACATGAGGACGCCCACTATGTCTTAGCGAGCGACGGGAGAGCGAATGCAGGCCGGTCCAATGACGCCCTCTTTACCTTCACAGTACACGTCATCTCTAGGGAGTGTGTATAACAATCAGTAAAATCAAGAACCATCGGAGGCATATGCAGTGCTTGAGGTAGACCCTACCCTACTGCAAGCACTGTGAGTGCTTCAGTGTTTAATGAAGCCAGGTGACGTGTACAATAATGCTGCCTCGTAATTATGGATGCCCAGGAAATGCCGTTTTGACGCTCAGACACGCCTGCGTTCGCACATCCACTCCTCCGTTATCATCATGGACCTTCTCCTGTCACCACCCACAAACGGCACATTCTGTCACTCAAAGAAGCGGACAGTTTGTGTACTTCGAGTGATCGCTTCCCAATTGCAGTGACTGGCTCACGCACTGCAATGCAAATGCAGCCTAGCGAGTGGATCTGAATCAGGCCCACAATGCTCTGGTCCTTGACTTTCCTGGTAAGAGGCGGGGCTGCAGCGCAGATCAAAATTCAAATAGGGGAGCCACACCAACTGTCATTTGACACACTGCCAAACATCACTGGCTGGGACTCCCTGGCAGTTGGTGTGAATCCCCTATATGAATTTTGGACTGTACTGCAACCCCACCTCTGGAGCCGCCACCAATCATAAATTACCAGGGAAGTCCAGGACCAGAGCATTGTGTCCCTCCTGGAGAGGGTTATGTTGGGAGGTATGCAGAACACATTAGAGTAGGCCTGCGTCCACTGTCTCCCATTGCCCAGGAACTACTAAAACAGGGCTGACCTTCGATGTGTGAAATCATCGATGGCTTCCCTGTAGATGGTTACACAATATCAATCTTCACCACCGATGGTACCATCCCTACCTCAGAGTCTCCCTGAGCAACAGCTGCTCGCATCCAGCTGTCACATGTCTAATCACCAGACACTGGTCATGCGACCTGCTGCTGACCTCTTAAGTAGCTGCAGAGGCTGCTGGAAATTGTGGTCTGCCTGCATAGTGGTATCTACATGTAATGTAGCGTGTTGCACTGTGTTAAAATGTAATACCTTGCATAGCGGGATAATACATAAAACTAGAGTCATTTTGCCATCATATTTATAATGCTTCACTTAGTTAATATCTTTAAATAATAATAGTCTTCGCACCCTCTCTTCAGAAGTAACAGTTTAAAAAAAACAAATTGAATAAAACTTTTGGTAAATTTGATTATCCTGTTAAACAATAGGCTAATGTTGAAAATAAATGACAAAATATTAAAGTAAAATGAAATTAGGGTGTGCAGTCCAAGCGTCCTCCCCCTTTGTGTATATATTGTACACCTGTGGGATGAGACTCCTCCTGCTTGGTATAACCTCCCCTCTCATCTGTTCTTGGGTGTTTTTAATCAGCACAGGTTCCTACATTGCTGCCTACATATTATAATCATACTTGCCTACCCTACAGATTCGGCCGGGAGCCTCCCAAAAATCGGGGGGGAGCTCCCGGCCCCCTGGAAAGGCAGGCAGTCAAGCCTCACAGCGGCCACTGATCCTCCCGACCCCCCTGCGAATAACAGTTAAACCCCCGCAGCAGAGGGCGGACATGACTCACGCTTAATTGCATCATTTTGGCACCGCCCCCTGCTTCACAATGCCTGTATTATCGGCATTGGGCGGTGCCAAAATTTTGCGATTGCATGGCCCCGCCCCTGTCACGCTCACAAATGACAGTCACCCACCCAGCCACACCCCCTTGTACCAGCCATGCCCCCATGCCCTGCCGATCTCGCTGCTTCCTCCCGGAAGGAGCAGGCAGAAAGTCGGCAAGTATGATTATAATGGGCACTATATTAGGTAAATTGATATAATATGTAAAGGTGCCCATCCACTAGACGATTGCACCCTGTCCAATATTGTTAAGTGATTTTCCTTTGAAATTTCCCTTTGCATACGATCGTTTAGTCTGAACGATTTTTCAACGATTTGTAAACGATTTCACAACGATTTTTAAACTATTTTCAAATGATTAAACAATATCGTATGATTAAAATTGAGTTACAGGTTTCAGATGAGGGGTGTATACTGGTCAGATTTGTTTCTTGAGGGGTGGGTGGGCCTTTCATGAAGGAATAAATAGGTGGCGACCATTTTATTCTTTGCATTTATTCTCTGTGGTTAGTTTGGTTTGGTTTATACCTGATGAACGCTGTTGCATTGCTAATTTGCTGTGGTTTGTTTTTGGTTTGTCTTTAAACAAACTGTGCTTATTTTTGATTACCATGGATACTTCTTATCGCTATAATGTGATGACAGCATATGCTGGAGTTGTGCTTTTGGCTGAAAGGGAGAGGTCTGAGAGACCGAGAAGGGTGCACTCATGCTGGACCAAGGAGTGGCTGCTGCAGAGAGATACTCTCTCTCAGATGCCACTACTGATGGGCCTTCGTGAGAACAACCCTGATGACTTCTGCAACTATCTGCGTATGGATGACGTCACATTCTGGGAGTTATTAATTTTAGTGACATCCTACATCCAGAGGCAGGATACGAGGATGCGGAGGGCCATACACCTTGAGGAGAGGCTGATCACTACCCTGCGGTTCCTGATTTCAGCGCAAACTATAGGTCGCATCATTCCCGTGACCTGCAGAGCCATGTTGCTGGTTCTGAAGGTTCAGTATTTCAAGGTAATAATAATTTATATTATCTCTAAATTTAATATTCTGCTACCCCTCCCCAAATGTGAAACATGTGCTGTCCACATACTATATGCTTGCAGGTCCTTGCTGTCTGTCCTAATATGTGATAGTTCATGTGCTGGCCCTCTACTATATGCTGCTGGCCCCCACTCTATCCCTCCCTAAATGTGACACATGTGCTGTCCACGTACTATATGTTGTAAACAAACTACATATGTCTTATAATATGTCAAATAATATTTGAAACCACTGGTATAGTATATGTTTTGCTACACTGTTTTTTTTGTGTTTGGTATTCATTTTGTTTTTCTTTTTTTATAGTTTTCCTCTTCCATTGAGGATTGGCGTTTACTTGCTCAAGATTTTGATGACAAGTGGAATTTGCCAAATTGTGGTGGGGCAATTGATGGGAAAGACGTGCGCATTGTCCCATCAGCTCATAGTGGATCCCTTTATTATAATTATAAAGGGTATTTTAGCATAGTGCTGATGGCCATTGTCAGTGCCAATTATAAGTTTATATACATTGATGTTGGCAAAAATGGAAGATCCTCAGATGGTTGGTTCTTCAAGGACACAGTTTTCTACAAGCGTTTGATGTCTGGGAACCTCAATTTACCACCTGACTCCCAGTGCAAACATCATTTGAATTACGTCTTTGTTGCTGATGTGGCCTTTGCTTTAAACAAGCATGTTATGAAACCCTATCCACAAAAGGGGTTTCAATTTGGAAAAAATTATCTTTAACTATCATCTATCAAGGTCTAGACGCACAGTCGAAAATGCTTTTGGGATCATGTCTAGTAGGTTCGGCATTTTCTACACTACAATAAATTTAGGAGTAGAGAAAATAGAGTGGGTAGTGATGGCATGCTATGCCCTACATAATTTCTTGCGTTGGAAAAACACTCCCACAAGACCATTACTAACCTCAGTTTGGGAACTGCTGGAAAACGTGCTGACCACTGAACTGTGGCCCTCTGTCTCCAGTTCTCGAATCCTCATGGTGGCCTCAGGACGTGTCACAGAGGTCAGGGAAAAGTACATTAACTTTTACAATGGTGAGGGTGCAGTTCATTGGCAACACACTTGCATATAAAAACTGCATTTTACTTTACACCTTGTATTTCAAATAAAGAGATGTTTTTTTTCAGCCACATACCATGTGTCACAATTTTATGTGTTATGAAAGTAAATGTGAAACTATATAGTATTAATATACCTTTTTCAATTTGTATTAAAAGTGAAGGATGGATATTAAATACTTTACTTTAGTTTTATAAATTGTTATTGCCATAAGAAAATACTCACACCAGTTTTGAGACCTGTTTTTTTTTTTTTTTTTAAATGTGTTGTGTATTTTATTTCCTAAATTATAGCTTGCAGCAGGCATTGGCATTTTCATATGGGAGCAGCTTTAGGGTTAAAAATCTGGCATTTTAGAAAATGTATAAAAACTATTTTAAATATTCTAACACATTGACCAAACCACACCCCCAATAGCCTACAAAACCCCAAACCAACTCTCCCATTACCCTAATAACACCCCACCCGAAAATCCTTTATACCAATAACCCCATTTTGACCTCAGCACACCATTAAATGCCAGTTTATTATCAAAAACAATTACCATGTAAATAAGGACACCACGCAGTGTTTTTGTTTTACATTTTTTTTATTTTTATAGTTTTTTTCGAATTAAGTTTCTGGACAGGATTCACCAAAATATACCAGACCAATGAGTGCCTCGACAGCAAGGACTATTCCAATAGAAACAGAGAATCAGGCAGTTCAGCAACTAGTCAGGTACAGTAGAGACTATTTCAGTGATGCCAACATCAACTAAGTAAAGGGAAAGATCCAAAAAATAAAAACTGTGTTTACCAAAAGAGAACAACAAATACACATATGTCACAACGTTCAGTAGACAGGGGTACATGAAGTCCAAAAGCATTTGTCATGGTACTTTGACCTTACTGAAGGTCATTCCGGAGAATAATCCAAAGAAAAAGGAATAAACTGAGTTTTGCGACACTTTAAAAAACCGCATTAAAAAAATCATAATTCAAAAAATGAAAATCGCCCTGTAGAGTGGTCTGTGCAGTCTGCCATACAGATTGCACACCACTCATGGAAGTGCTGGGCAAGGGAGCTGGTGGCGCTGGGCTATACGACGCTTGGTAGGTGTGGGGATGTGACGGAGGAGGATTTGGCATAGGGGGATACAGAGCTTGATGCTGTGGGACGGGGAAACTGCCTGAGGCCGAGGGGGTTGAGAGGTGCCTACTGTAGGGTATAATCCTATGTTCAAGTCTTTTACTAGTTCGCCTTCAAGACCTCGAAACATAGCATTATACACTATGCATTTGAAATGAGTAGCCTGGCTTGGCGCCATGGCCCTCATTTCATGGGCAATGTTCATACCAAAACATGCTTCTGCATCCGGGGGCTTCAGAAGAACCTCCTCCGCGTGTTGCAAAAAAAGTTCACTCCTTAACGGTCCAGAGGATGGAGTCCTGGCAACAGTCTTCCTTTTCTTGGCGGGAGCCTTGGAAGATGGCAGCTCTATAGGAGACTCCAACACCTCTGTGGGCTCGCTGGAGGGAGGGACTGGATCGACGTCCAACTCGACTAACTAGGAAAGAAAAATGTATTCGTTTTAAAGTTTAAAAATCAGCAAATACTTACCAAATGACGAAAATTCAAGCATAATAACTTGGTGTTAAAAACAGAAAAAGTGGATATGTTTTTAAAGATAAACAAACACTTACCAGATCCTGACTCCCTGGTTCTTCTGTGCGGACCCCAGCCGCCTCTGGCTCCAGCGAGCACCATGATTGTCTCTTTGCCTCCTTCTCCAGGACAAACTTTAGCAGGTCGTAGTACCATAACTTTGGCTTTTGGACCTCATCTGCCTCTGCTCCAGAATGTTGCGACTCCATGTACTTGTACTCCTTCAGGAACACAGTTCTTAGGTTCTGGATCCTCAACACTTGGGTAACACTTGATGTCGGCATTACTTTCAAGGTCTCTACTATAGGTCAGCAGTTGGTTTAGTGTCTGATTTTTTAAGTCTCTAATAGTCCTTGCATGTGACTTTCCAGAGGCACTCACTGACCTGGTACATTTCAAAGAATCCTGTCCAGAAGGTTCGGTTTACACCAGACATTCTGTATAGAATCAAGAGAAACAAACATTTAGAAAAGTAATTCCTTTTTGCATAATAACAAATTTTACAAAATCTAAACACTTAAAAAGGCTGGTTCAGCGTTGCGCCACCTCATGCCCTATTTCAAAAGGGCAGAAAGCACCCCGGGCTTTGGTGCAGTGCACGGCTAAAACAGCCTACAGGTTCTGTCCGGTAGGCCACAGTGTATTGCGGATGGTGCACAGTGAATGTATACCGTACGCATGCGTCGAACATCCATTCACAAATACTGCAGCGTAAGTCTGCTGCCCTGCATTTTTGTAAGTACCTGGAACGCCCCCAAGAGGGAGGAAAAGGGAATGCAGCAAAGACATGCCCCCTTTTCCTTGAACACAATATAAATATATCTATATATGTACACTATATATTATATATATAGTGATAGAAGCACTGGTAAAGTGATTAATGGCAGGTAAGTTTGTCCTAGGTTTTTGGCCTATGTGTTCTAAAAAACCCCAGGAGAAGTCTGTTTTGTAAACAAACCAGAGTTTTTTTTTATTTATAAAAGCCGGTTTGGTTCCAGGGGGTGTGGATGTGAGGAGAGGGAGGGCTCCATCCACAGGCCACACCAGGTTTTGGGCCTTTCAGCCTGGTAGCAGACTCATTAGGGCTTACACCTGGAACTGGCTGATATAAGCTGTGTTAAGTTGTAGCTGAGTGTCTCACACCTGGGGAAGTAGGCATACAGGCTAGCATGTCCAGAGACACTGTTATGACAACCCTGTAAATACTGTGCAGGTGCTGTTGTTAACGGTGTGGGCAGTAGGCCCTACCGTCCTCGTAGTGAGGGTACCTACTGTTTAGTTATTGCCCAGATGGGCTAGGATTTTGGTTTATGATTTGTTATATTCATTTGGCACAATAAAGCCTGCGCCGACCAGTTTGTACGAGACCCCAGACTTGTGTCCTGTTTCTACGGCTAATGTGTGTGTAAAGAGGGAGTCCATCTACCCCAGGAGAGGGACCCATATCCCGACTGTCACATTTGGTGGAGAACGTGGGCATACACCCTGAAATTGCAGCAAGGAAAAAATTTGTACGTTTAAAATTTAAAGTGACAGACACCAATTTTTTGTGGTGGATATAACGTTGAAGTCCATGGAGGTGGCACCCGCAGATGCTTAGAGAAGCCAGATTTTGCTTCCAGCCCACACCTAAAAGCAGCATGGAGGACATTGTAAAAGCCTTGCTTCAGGTTATGGCCGCTCAGCAGAAAGCTACCAGAGCTCAGCAAGAGTCCACCCAGGTGCAACTGTTTGCCTTGGAGACAGCCCAGAGGCATCAACAAGTCACCATCGAGGAAACCCGCCAGGCCTTAGCAGAAAACAGCCAGGCCTTAAAGGAGGTGGTACAACACCTAGTAGCCCGGTATGGAGATGCTCCCACTGGTCCTCCCACCACCGCTCGCTCCATACGCGCTAGTCACTTCCTACAGAAGATAACTTTGGGTGATGATGTGGAGGCGTATCTCACCGAGTTTAAGAGAACAGCAGAGAGGGAGAGTTTGCCCAAAGAACAATGGGCAAATCTGGTGGCACCTTTCCTGTCTGGAGAGCCACAAAAGGCCTACTACGACTTGTGCCTAGCTGATGCAAAAGACTATGAAAAACTAAAACGAGAGATCCTAACTCGCCTAGGAATCACCATATTCGTTCATGCCCAACGAGTCCACCACTGGGAGTTCCAAATGGAAAAGCCTCCACGCTCACAGATGCATGACCTCGTCCATCTTACCACAAAATGGCTGCAGCCCGCAACGTTAATTGAGGACCACAGATTGTGGAAAGGGTTATCATGGACCAGTATCTGCGATCACTACCTGCAACTCTGCGTAAGTGGGTGAGCCATGCGGACCCCAAGACAGCAGACCAGTTAGTTGAATTAGTGGAGAGGTATGTCGCGGCTGAGGACCTGTTGAATGTGCCCCACTGAGCCCAGTTGGCGCAACGGCGACCTCCCATGGACATGAGTAAGACTGTTCCTGGGGACAAGGGTGCTGGGCGGTGGAATGTACTTAAGACTGTGGGTTTGGAACCTGGAGATAGGCCCACCAGGTCAGGAAGGTTCCTACCCCGTAAAAGACTAGATAATAATGTAATTTAGTGTTTCCAATGTGTTGGTTTGGGCCATATTGCTGCTACTTGTTCACTTACCCCTCTGAACCCATGCAGTGTGATGCTGCTTATGTCAATCGCAGAATGTCGTACTTTGCACACCCAGCTTGTATTGCTGGTGACAGGCTGAGACAGAAGCAAATTTGTATGGTCACTATAGAAGGCAACCAAGTGGAGGCTCTGTTAGATTCTGGTAGCCTGGTTACACTTATGAAAGCGGAGCTGGTGAACCCCTTAAAGCGTTAGGGAAAAACTGTTGGAGTGACCTACATACATTGGGATACTCGGTATTATGTTACTGCAGAAGTCCGCGTTAAGTTTCCGCCGATGACATAATTTTCGCCTGTTTTGCTTTCACACCTTATTCAATTTGAAAGACTTTCGCCTAGGCGGAAAGTCAATGCAATGTAATAGGCGGAAAAGTATCGCCTATGAATAGCAGGCGGAAAAAAGTGCAGAATTGGGGTCTTGGGGTGTAAGGTTGCGGGAACCCCCGTGCAGCCTTCAGACAGTCCCCCAAAGGTAATCTGTGTCAAAAATGTAAAAAAAAAAAAAAAAACACTTAAGGACACCCTAAAAAATGACTTTGAAAAAGGCGTGTGTGTGTGTGTGTGGGGGGGGCGAAAAAAAAATTGTTGGGGTACAAAGTTAAAAACTAGCGAACTTGATTCTGGGTTCTGGGGGGGGGGTCCAGTTCTCGAATCCTCATGGTGGCCTCAGGACGTGTCACAGAGGTCAGGGAAAAGTACATTAACTTTTACAATGGTGAGGGTGCAGTTCATTGGCAGCACACTTGCATATAAAAACTGCATTTTGCTTTACACCTTGTATTTCAAATAAAGAGATGTTTTTTTTCATCCACATACCATGTGTCACAATTTTATGTGTTATGAAAGTAAATGGGAAACTATATAGTATTAATATACCTTTTTCAATTTGTATTAAAAGTGAAGGATGGATATTAAATACTTTACTTTACTTTTGTAAATTGTTATTGCCATAAGAAAATACTCATACCATTTTTGAGACCTGTTTTTTTTTTTTTTTTAAATGTGTTGTGTATTTTATTTCCTAAATTATAGCTTGCAGCAGGCATTGGCATTTTCATATGGGAGCAGCTTTAGGGTTAAAAATCTGGCATTTTAGAAAATGTATAAAAACTATTTTAAATATTCTAACACATTGACCAAACCACACCCCCAATAGCCTTCAAAACCCCAAACCAACTCTCCCATTACCCTAATAACACCCCACCCGAAAATCCTTTATACCAATAACCCCATTTTGACCTCAGCACACCATTAAATGCCAGTTTATTATCAAAAACAATTACCATGTAAATAAGGACACCACGCAGTGTTTTTGTTTTACATTTTTTTTATTTTTATAGTTTTTTTCGAATTAAGTTTCTGGACAGGATTCACCAAAATATACCAGACCAATGAGTGCCTCGACAGCAAGGACTATTCCAATAGAAACAGAGAATCAGGCAGTTCAGCAACTAGTCAGGTACAGTAGAGACTATTTCAGTGATGCCAACATCAACTAAGTAAAGGGAAAGATCCAAAAAATAAAAACTGTGTTTACCAAAAGAGAACAACAAATACACATATGTCACAATGTTCAGTAGACAGGGGTACATGAAGTCCAAAAGCATTCGTCATGGTACTTTGACCTTACTGTCATTCCGGAGAATAATCCAAAGAAAAAGGAATAAACTGAATTTTGCAACACTTTAAAAAACCGCATTAAAAAAAATCATAATTCAAAAAATTAAAATCGCCCTGTAGAGTGGTCTGTGCAGTCTGCCATGCAGATTGCACACCACTCATGGAAGTGCTGGGCAAGGGAGCTGGTGGCACTGGGCTATACGACGCTTGGTAGGTGTGGGGATGTGACGGAGGAGGATTTGGCATAGGGGGATACGGAGCAGGTGCCGCAAGCACTTGCAGGTGCTTGCGGAAGGTGGATTTTTCACGATTTTTTTCAACTTCACTTTAGCAACTTTTAAATATGCTGACCCCCATTTTCAAGAACCCCAAATTTGCTGGGATAACTTATTTTCTGGAAAATATACTCCTGAATACTTTTCTGCATCACGTACTGAAAAACGCTATTTAGCAGCTATTGAGCCCATTTAAAAACCCCAAATACCTTCAGCAAGCCAAATCGGGGGGTACCATAGGGTTCCCCAATCATCCACCGGGTTTTCACCTTTCGATTTGTTGTATGGGCGACACCCCAGGGGGTTACTAGACATTGCCAAAGAGATGTGGGAGGGGCAGTCCAGTCCGTATAAAACTGTTATTGAGCACGTTTCCCAAATGCAAGAAAGAGTGGTGCCGATAGTGAAAGAGCACTTGGAACAGGCCCAACAGGCACAGCAGAGGGTGTACAACCGCAATGCTCAGTTACGTGTCTTCGCTCCTGGGGACAGAGTGTTGCTATTAGTTTCCACAGTAGAAAGTAAACTTTTGGCTAAGTGTCAAGGACCCTTTGAAATGCTAGAAAAAGTGGGGGAAGTTAATTACAAAGTTTACCAGCCTGGGAAAAGAAAGCCAGAACAAATATACCATGTAAATCTTATAAAACCCTGGAAGGATAGAGCAGCTCTGTCAGCCGTCCGAGCCCCTCCAGTAAACCCAGGGCCCTTGGTTCTCGAAGTGACAGTAGCCAAAACCCTGTCAGCAGTTCAATAGCAGTTCAATAGCAGGAAGTTAAGGAATTTATCATCAGAAATAAGGTCTTGTTTTCAGACATACCAGGGAAAACCGCGGTTATTATACATGATATAATCACTAACCCAGGGGTTAAGGTTAACCTAAAACCCTATAGGTTACCAGAAGCCCAAAGGGAGTCAGTATCTAAAGAAATTAAAAAAATTTTTAGAATTGGGTGTAATTGAAGAGTCGCATAGTAAGTGGTCAAGCCCCATTGTGCTTATTCCAAAGCCCGACGGGAGTGTGCGTTTCTGCAATGAGTTCCGGAAATTGAACAGTGTGTCAAAATTCGACGCCTACCCAATGCCTAGGGTGGATGAATTAATTGAAAAGCTAGGAACAGCCAGATATTTAACCACTCTTGACGTAACCAAAGGGTATTGGCAAGTCCCATTAACTGAGAATGCCAAAGAAAATACAGCTTTTTCAGCACCAGAAGGGTTGTTTCAATACAAGATGTTGCCCTTTGGGTTACATGGGTCACCTGTGACCTTTCAAAGAATGATGGATAGGATTCTAAGGTCCCATAGGCAGTATGCTGCTGCTTATCTAGACGATGTGGTCATTCATAGTCCAGATTGGCAGTCTCACTTGCCTAGAGTACAAGCAGTGTTGGACTCCATTTATAAGGCAGGATTGACAGCCAACCCAAAGAAGTGTTGTATAGGGATAGAATAAGTAAAATATCTTGGATACACCATTGGCAGAGGTTTGATAAAGCCACAGCTTAATAAAATTGAGGCAATACCAGACTGGCCAAGACCCCTGAATAAGAAGCAGGCGAGAGCCTTCTTAGGGATTACTGGGTATTATAGGAGGTTTATACCCAATCTTGCTACCATTGCAGTCCCACTGACTGACCTTACCAAGGGCAAACAGAAAGTCATGGTGGAATGGAGTCCTGAAGCAGAAAAGGCTTTTCAGGCGTTAAAAACAGCATTGTGTACCCAACCCATTCTGGTGACTCCTGATTTTGACAGGGAGTTTGTGGCGCAAACTGATGCATCAGAAGTAGGTATAGCAAGGATGGTGAGGGACACCCTATTTTTTTACCTAAGCAGGAAATTAAATGTACATGACAGAAACTATGCTACAGTTGAGAAGGAAGCGTTGGCCATAAAATGGGCCTTCTCAGGTACTATTTGGTGGGAAGGAAATTCAGGCTGATCACTGACCATGCCCCTTTGAAGTGGATGTCAGAGAACAAAGAGAGCAATGGGAGAACAACAAGGTGGTTCTTGGCATTACAAAACTAAGTTTTCAGTAGAACACAGGTTAGGAAGCCAGCTGGCCAATGCAGATGCTTTATCACGTGTGTATTGCTTTGGGGTTTCAGTTGTTCCGCCCCACAGGTCAAAACAAAGGGGGGGGGATATGTGATAGAAGCACTGGTAAAGTGGTCAATGGCAGGTACGTTTGTCCTAGGTTTTTGGCCTATGTGTTCTAAAAAACCCCAGGAGAAGTCTGTTTCGTAAACAGACCAGAGTATTGGCTTTTGATAAAAGCCGGTTTGGGTCCTGGGGGTGTGGATGTGAGAAGAGGGCCACTCCAGGTTTTGGGCCTTTCAGCCTGGTAGCAGGCTCATTAGGGCTTACACTTGGAACTGTCTGATATAAGCTATGTTCAGTTGTAGCTGAGTGTCTCACACCTGGGGAAGTAGGCATGCAGGCTAGCATGTCCAGAGACACTTATGACAACCCTGTAAGTACTGTGCACATGCTGTTGTTGATTGTGTAGGCAGTAGGCCCTAACATCCTGGTAGTGAGGGTACCTACTGTTTAGTTATTGCCCAGATGGGCTAGGACTTTGATTCATGATTTGTTATATTCATTTGGCACAATAAAGACTGGCGCCAACCAGTTTGTACGAGACCCCCAAACTTGTGTCCTGTTTCTACACCTGCTGTATGTGTAAAGAGGGAGTCCATCTACCCCAGGAGAGGGACCCCTATCCCGACTGTCACAAAAAATATAATTTTGACAAAACAACGGCGCTCAAATATAATCTGACAAAAAGACAGCAGGTATTCATTCCTGCTTAGTTATTGTCTGATTACATTTCAATATTGTTGTTTTGCCTTTAGTTTCTATTATTACCCACTAATGTAGTCAATTATGGAGTGTTCTGATGGAGCCGGCCACCCGGATTTATAATATATTATATAAATGAAAGAACTGTAGATAGTCAAATAACTCTATTCATCTGCTTAGGTGGCTAATCATTGGGATGCCGCTGCATTTGTTCACCTAAGTCTTTGAATCAAGTTAAACTCTGTATTTTCATTCCAATATTTCAGATCCTTACGCCCCCTTTATCAAGGTATATATGACACAATAACAAATATACATTAGACCTTACCTTATATTAGGGATGTGCGCCGGACCATTTTTGCCGGATAAGATTCTAATTCGTCGTCCAGCTTTGGATTTGGTTTAGCCAAACTGCGGTGACTGGCTTTGGATTTGGATTTTTTACAAAAAAAGCTAAAATCACAAACTGTTTTTTTTTTCTTCCTAGAGTGTTATTAACCTTAAAAACATTAATTTCCAGTCATTTACAGTCAATTTAGACCACCTCACAGCTAATAATAACATTGTTTTCAACATTATTGGCCAAAGGTTGCAGTGAGCTGACTGGTTACCAAGCGTCAGAGCAGTGGCACAGACACCACAGTTTAAAGCACATCTATGACACATTGCCACACAGCAGTAGCAGAAATGAAAGGTAGTGCAAGATGGAATTGTCCTTGGGCCCTCCCGCTCACCCTTATGTTGGATATTAAATAGCACATGCACACTTTAAACAAGCATTTCAGCGACAGGGACTACTACTTTGTGGCTGAAGTGCTTGGTTTGCTTGGGCCCCCCCAAAAAACCTACCAATCGGCTAAAGGCAACAGGTCTATAGTGGCAAGATGTCACCATCATTGCCATCCTCACCCTCATCAGTGTGCACATCATCCGATTCCTCTCATAATATTAATTCATCCCAGCTGGAATCCACCATTACAGAAGTATCTGTACTGTGACGTGATTGGCGGGATAGGTTTTCCTCGTGAAATTTCCAGTTCACTTTAATGAACATAATTTTTTCTACATTTTGTGGAAGTAGCCTCCTACGACGTTCGCTCACAAGGTTTCCGGCGGTACTGAAAACTCTCTGAGTTCACACTGGAGGGTGGGCAGCTTAAGTAATGCAAAGACAGTTAATACAAAGGTCTCCAAATTGCCTTTTTTTTCTTCCAATGTTCTAAGGGACTCTGGGCCTGATTCAGACCCGGTCGCAAGCGCTGTGCGCTCGCAACCGGGTCGATGGTGGGCCAATGCGCATGCGCACGATGGTTCCGGCCCCGTCGTGCGCATGCGCGAGACCCGGATAGTGACGGGCACTCCGTCGCTCTGGGTATCGCAACAAAGGGGGCAGGCTGTCGATGTTAAGTGACAGCTCGCCCCCTTTGGTGGGTGGGCCGGGGGAGTGGCTGCCCAGATGGAGGCATTCCCATGTGAACGCCTCCGTTTGGGGGTGGCCCCACTGACATGAGATTTCGTCTCTGTCTGTGGCTTGCGGCAACGAGACCCTACCACAAGGGTCTCATCGCAAGCCCGATGGTCTTGACCATTGTGACCATCTTCCTGGCCGCTTGCTATAGCTGTGGGTGGTCACCCACAGCTATGCGAGCGGCCAGGAGGCCGTGCTGAAAAAAAAAAAAAAAAAAGACCGGCCCTGATTCAGAGCGAGTGCTCTGTCAGAGCGACCGGCTCTGAATCAGGCCCTCTGTGACATGTCTACTTGTACAGTGTCCTCAAAATAATCCTCCACCATTGGTTATCGTATTAGATGGAGTTACGGTAGAGGTGTCATGGTGTTGGGCAATTCTTTTAGACCCGACCAGATGTCAAAATGTTAACTTGACTTATCTGCATCACCACTGGGTCTTTTGGGAATGGCAATTTTTTTTCTGGCTGCTGCTGGAGAAACTGAAGGAGGAGACGTCATCGTAGTGCCATGTGTCACTTCAGCTGCCAACTTGCTCACCAGGAGCACTTTGGATCTTTGAAGATCTGGGTCAGTTTTAACGAAAGACACAGCATATGACTTAAACTGAGGATCAAGCATGGTTGCTAAAATATAATGATCAGAATTCAAGATCTTGGCCACCCATGGATCCTGGCGAAGCGAATAAAGGACTTGATCTATCAGTCCAGCATACTTTGCAGAATCACTTTGTTTAATCTCCTCCTTCAATTTCTTCAGTTGATTTTCCAAAAGCCTAATCAGGGGAATCACCTTACTCAAACTAGCAGTGTCGGCACTCACTTCACATGTGGCAACTTCAAATGGTTTGAGCACCTTGCACAAGACAGAAAGTACTCTCTACTGTGCTGGGCTAAGGTACATTCCCCCTCCTCTCCCAATGTCATAGCTTGTCGTATAGCTATGGATGGCTTTTTGCTGCTCCTCCATCCGCTGAAGCATATAAAGGGTGGAGTTCCACCTCGTTACCACTTCTTGCTTCAGTTGATGGCAGGGCAAATTAAACTGCTCTTTCAGGTGATGCAATCTCCTGCACGCTGTTGCGGAATGCCAAAAATGTCTCAAAATTTTTCGGGCCACAGACAGCATCTCCTGCACGCCCCTGTCATTTAAAAAATAAAAACCCTGCACCACTAGGCACCTCAATTAACTGTGTAAATCCCACTGCATTAATTGCGGATATTGGATGCAGATCTAATACTAGCATAGCTATCATGGCGTCAGTGATCCGCTTTGCGACAGGGTGAGAGTTGTCATACTTGCTTCCCCTTGCAAGAGATTCTTTAACAGTCAATTTTTTTTTGGTAAACTACTACTAGTAGTCTTCTTGGTCCACTTCTGGGATGAAGATCCACCCTCAGCAGCTCCAGCAGGCCTAGCGCCTCTGTGGGATTTCTGATATTTGTGTTTGTGAATGCACAGTTTGATCTACTGCCTTAGTGGTTTAAAGTTTTTTGTACACTTCTTCTAATAGCTCTTTCATTGTCATCAGGAGAGGCAGAAGATGCTTCACTGACAGGTGCAGAACCATCACTAAGAAATAAAGGCCAAGGTCTAAGCCTTTCCTTTCCACTGCGTGTGGTAAATGGTATATTGCCATTTTTCTGTAGTAAACTTTAGAGAGGTTTATTTGTGTTTACCTGTGTGTGTATTTTATAAAGCCTTTACGCCCTTGAGCAACAGCTTTAGATAATAGTGAATGACTATTATCGTCATAATGACTGGTTCTAGCAGCTGCACTGACAGCATTTTCTTGCTGCTTCTGCTCTACACTCGGTTGGTTGTCATGATCCATAATGATGAAACCACACAGAGGGCTATGGCCCACAAAGACATGGTGCTTGTATATTTATACACAGGGGGCTATGGCCCACAAAGTCATGGTGCTTGTATTTTTATACACAGAGGGCTATCTCCCACAAAGTCACGGTGCTTGTAGTTTTATTACAGATGAGCGGGTTCGGATCTCAGAGATCCAAATCCATCCGAATTTCAGGGATATGGGGCGATCCGAGCCAAGCTCGCCTCCCTGCCTGCCCTGGATTCCTCACCCGAGGCAAAACCTTGTGATACCGCTGTCAGGTCGCGAGGATTTGTATTGAGCGGGCTTAACATTGATTGGCTGAGAGAGTCATCTGTCACGGCTCTCAACCAACGCCGACGTTCACCGACATATCGCGGGTACACACTGCCCGAAGGGCTGCAGACACAGTGTCCGATCAATTGATCGGCCAATGTATCTGTCAGTGTGTACCCAGCTTAACTGACTGTCTTTCTGCCATATTAAATGTCCTCTCATCACCTCATGTTTAATCTCTCAAAAAAAACAGAGCTAATAGTATTGCCACCAAACAGAAGTTCCCTTCCTGACATCCTTTTTGAAAACACATCAACCCTACTTCTCAAGTATGCTGCCCAATTGTTACCCTTGACCCAGAACTGACCTTTGCTCCCAAATAATTTTACACAAAAGAAATATTCCAGAATACGCACCTCTCACAGAATGAGTGTAGGAATTAATGTTTTTGCAGTGCCTTCTCTCTGGTATTGACTAGTGGAATAGCTTACTTACTGGTATCATCCCAAACAGACTTCACCCCTAAAATAATTCTAATTTGAATGCAGTGGATAGACTGATTTTCCTCAAACTGTTCTTCTGCTGCTGCTCCGCTCTGACTGTCCTTACATTAACTACCTGTTAAACCAATAGAGAATACATCTGCTAACATACTATGCCATAAATGACACTACACCAACATACATCTCTGCTCATCTCAAAATGTCTCCTAGCTCGACCAATCCGCTCTGTACAAGATCTGCACTTCTCACACGGATTACCAGCTCTCGTTCAGTTACAGGACTTTTTTCAGGCTGCACCCTCTCTGTGGAATGCCCTCCATCACACAGCCAGCTTTTCTTCTAGTCCAGAAGCCTTCAAGCATTCCTTGAAAACTCACCTCTTCATGAAAGCTCATCAAATTCCAAAGCCATCCACATAATTCTACCCATTACCTCCTCTATACAGTCCATAGGCAACTTTACATTTGTTCTCTTTGTACACTCACACAATCTACTGTCCCAAGGCTAACATTGCTATGTGACTGATCATGTAGCCCACCAAAAACCACTGCAATCTAGCTGGACCATTATGCAATATGTAACTCTTATTCTTGTGCATCATATGCCCATTTCCCTATAGATTGTTAGCATTTTCCTTCTGTTATTATATTACCCAGTCTTGTCTTATTACTGTAATCATTGTAAAAGTGCAACAGAATAAGCTGGCACTATATAAATAACAATACAGTGAGCTCCAGTGCATCACTTGGAATTGGCTCTCTTTTACTCCTTGAGTACCTATATTAGAGAAGTATGGTTCAGTTGGCTTATCTACTCTCCTGAAAGCTCTGGGACACATTTTTCACATAGTCCCCCGAAGCACAGGGTGGATCTCCCAAATCGGACCCACTCCCTAGTAGGGGTGAGCGGGTTCGGATTTCTGAAATCCGAACCCCCCCGAGCCCCCCCGATCCGAGTCCGATCCGAATCAGGCTCGACTTTTCCCGCCTGACTCGGATCTGAAATCGAGGCAAAACGTCATCATCCCGCCTTCCGAGTCTCGCGGGTTTTGGATCCTATATAAGGTACCCACGTCGGCGCCATTTTCTCACTTGGCTGTGGACAGTGAAGAGGTAGGGTGGGAGTTAGGGCTGTGTAGTGTAGTGTAGTGCTGCTGTTGTCCACTACTTCAAAGTCCATAGGGGCTGGCTGTGTTGTGCTGTGCTGCTGTTGTTAATAGGGGCTGTGTCCACTACTTCAAAGTCCATAGGGGCTGGCTGGACTGTGTTGTGCAGTCAGTTCTCCATAGGGGCTGTGTCCACTCCAAAGTCCTGTGCAGTGTCCCAGTCCTAAAGAGGTGCTGTAGTGTTGTTCAGGGGGTGCTCTGTCCATCAGGGGTGCTCCCCCCAAGTGCTAAAAAAATAATATATTTTCTGTGTTTGTGAATTGTGTGCGCAGTAGCCGCACGTGCATCAACAAAGTAGTGCCAAGCGTGCGCCTGTGTCATAAGTAAAGGGCCGGCTGGCTTGACCGTTAAAGGGTGCTGTAACCCCCGAAAGTACACTCCAGTCCAAACCAAAAAAAAATTATTTTCTGTGTTTGTGAATTGTGTGCGCAGTAGCCGCACGTGCATCAACAAAGTAGTGCCAAGCGTGCGCCTGTGTCATAAGTAAAGGGCCGGCTGGCTTGACCGTTAAGGGTGCTGTAACCCCCGAAAGTACACTCCAGTCCAAACCAAAAAAAAAATTATTTTCTGTGTTTGTGAATTGTGTGCGCAGTAGCCGCACGTGCATCAACAAAGTAGTGCCAAGCGTGCGCCTGTGTCATAAGTAAAGGGCCGGCTGGCTTGACCGTTAAGGGTGCTGTAACCCCCGAAAGTACACTCCAGTCCAAACCAAAAAAAAAATTATTTTCTGTGTTTGTGAATTGTGTGCGCAGTAGCCGCACGTGCATCAACAAAGTAGTGCCAAGCGTGCGCCTGTGTCATAAGTAAAGGGCCGGCTGGCTTGACCGTTAAGGGTGCTGTAACCCCCGAAAGTACACTCCAGTCCAAACCAAAAAAAAAATTATTTTCTGTGTTTGTGAATTGTGTGCGCAGTAGCCGCACGTGCATCAACAAAGTAGTGCCAAGCGTGCGCCTGTGTCATAAGTAAAGGGCCGGCTGGCTTGACCGTTAAAGGGTGCTGTAACCCCCAAAGTACACTCCAGTCCAAACCAAAAAAAAAAATATTTTCTGTGTTTGTGAATTGTGTGCGCAGTAGCCGCATGTGCATCAACAAAGTAGTGCCAAGCGTGCGCCTGTGTCATAAGTAAAGGGCCAGCTGGCTTGACCGTTAAAGGGTGCTGTAACCCCCAAAGTACACTCCAGTCCAAACCAAAAAAAAAATTATTTTCTGTGTTTGTGAATTGTGTGCGCAGTAGCCGCACGTGCATCAACAAAGTAGTGCCAAGCGTGCGTCTGTGTCATAAGTAAAGGGCCGGCTGGCTTGACCGTTAAGGGTGCTGTAACCCCCGAAAGTACACTCCAGTCCAAACCAAAAAAAAAATTATTTTCTGTGTTTGTGAATTGTGTGCGCAGTAGCCGCACGTGCATCAACAAAGTAGTGCCAAGCGTGCGCCTGTGTCATAAGTAAAGGGCCGGCTGGCTTGACCGTTAAGGGTGCTGTAACCCCCGAAAGTACACTCCAGTCCAAACCAAAAAAAAAATTATTTTCTGTGTTTGTGAATTGTGTGCGCAGTAGCCGCACGTGCATCAACAAAGTAGTGCCAAGCGTGCGCCTGTGTCATAAGTAAAGGGCCGGCTGGCTTGACCGTTAAAGGGTGCTGTAACCCCCAAAGTACACTCCAGTCCAAACCAAAAAAAAAATTATTTTCTGTGTTTGTGAATTGTGTGCGCAGTAGCCGCATGTGCATCAACAAAGTAGTGCCAAGCGTGCGCCTGTGTCATAAGTAAAGGGCCGGCTGGCTTGACCGTTAAAGGGTGCTGTAACCCCCAAAGTACACTCCAGTCCAAACCAAAAAAAAATTTATTTTCTGTGTTTGTGAATTGTGTGCGCAGTAGCCGCACGTGCATCAACAAAGTAGTGCCAAGCGTGCGCCTGTGTCATAAGTAAAGGGCCGGCTGGCTTGACCGTTAAAGGGTGCTGTAACCCCCGAAAGTACACTCCAGTCCAAACCAAAAAAAAAATTATTTTCTGGGTTTGTGAATTGTGTGCGCAGTAGCCGCACGTGCATCAACAAAGTAGTGCCAAGCGTGCGCCTGTGTCATAAGTAAAGGGCCGGCTGGCTTGACCGTTAAAGGGTGCTGTAACCCCCAAAGTACACTCCAGTCCAAACCGAAAAAAAATTATTTTCTGTGTTTGTGAATTGTGTGCGCAGTAGCCGCACGTGCATCAACAAAGTAGTGCCAAGTGTGCGCCTGTGTCATAAGTAAAGGGCCGGCTGGCTTGACCGTTAAAGGGTGCTGTAACCCCCGAAAGTACACTCCAGTCCAAACCAAAAAAAAAATTATTTTCTGTGTTTGTGAATTGTGTGCGCAGTAGCCGCACGTGCATCAACAAAGTAGTGCCAAGCGTGCGCCTGTGTCATAAGTAAAGGGCCGGCTGGCTTGACCGTTAAAGGGTTCTGTAACCCCCAAAGTACACTCCAAACCAAAAAAATATATATTTTCTGTGTTTGTGACTTGTGTGCACTGTGGCTGCACGTGCATCAACAAAGGAGCAGCGCCAAGCGTGCGCCTGTGTCCCATAAGTAAAGAGCCGGCTGGCTCATTTCTTAAAGGGTGGTGTAACCCACAAAGTGCACTACTCTCCAGCAAAAATAAAAAAATATTTTCTGTGTTTGTGTGCGCTTTAGCCGCACGTATATATATCAATATAACATAAATGGAGGACCAAACTTTCTCTGATAAAAATAAAATAGGGAAAGATCAAGAACCACTTCCTACTAGTGCTGTTGCTGCTGCTGGGAGTTGTTCATCATCCCAGAGAGGAAGTAGGAACATCACTACTTTTACTAAACAATTGACCCTCCAACAGTCCCTAGCGATGAGGATGAAGTACGACAGCAGTCATCCTGAAGCGAAACGTATAACTGAGGCCTTGACTGCTATGTTGGTGTTAGACGTGCGTCCGGTATCCGACATTAGTGCAGTGGGATTTAGACAATTGATGGAGGTAGTGTGTCCTCGGTTCCAAATCCCATCTAGATTCCACCTGCATCCTCAAAGCAGCAGCGACAAGCGTGCGTCTGTCTGTTAAAGGGTGGTGACACCCTCAAAGTGTGCTACACAAACAATTAAAATATTGTTCTTTTTTTTTCTGTCTTTGTGAATTGTGTGGGCTGTAGCCGCACCTGCATCCTTAAAGCAGCAGCGACAAGCGTGCGTCTGTCTGTTAAAGGGTGGTGACACCCTCAAAGTGTGCTACACAAACAATTAAAATATTGTTCTTTTTTTTCTGTCTTTGTGAATTGTGTGGGCTGTAGCCGCACTTGCATCCTCAAAGCAGCAGCGACAAGCGTGCGTCTGTCTGTTAAAGGGTGTTGTAACTCTCAAAGTGCTCCAAAAAATCAAAAAAATTTTTTTAATGTGTTTGTGACTTGTGTGCGATGTAGCCACACTTGCATCCTCAAAGCAGCAGCGACAAGCGTGCGTCTGTCTGTTAAAGGGTGGTGACACCCTCAAAGTGTGCTACACAAACAATAAAAATATTCTTCTTCTTTTTTCTGTCTTTGTGAATTGTGTGGGCTGTAGCCGCACCTGCATCCTTAAAGCAGCAGCGACAAGCGTGCGTCTGTCTGTTAAAGGGTGGTGACACCCTCAAAGTGTGCTACACAAAGAATAAAAATATTCTTCTTCTTTTTTCTGTCTTTGTGAATTGTGTGGGCTGTAGCCGCACTTGCATCCTCAAAGCAGCAGCGACAAGCGTGCGTCTGTCTGTTAGAGGGTGGTGTAACCCTCAAAGTGTGCTCCACAAACAATAAAAATATTCTTTTTTTTTTTCTGTCTTTGTGAATTGTGTGGGCTGTAGCCGCACTTGAATCCTCAAAGCAGCAGCGACAAGCGTGCGTCTGTCTGTTAAAGGATTACATCGGTGACAGCATCCAAGTAGGCATGTCAGACAGTCCGTACCTGTACTGGCAGGAAAAAGAAGCAATTTGGAGGTCCCTGTACAAACTGGCTCTATTTTACCTGAGTTGCCCCCCCTCCAGTGTGTACTCCGAAAGAGTGTTTAGTGCAGCCGGGAACCTTGTTAGCGAAAGGCGTAGGAGGTTGCTTCCACAAAATGTGGAGAAGATGATGTTCATAAAATGAATGATCAACTCTTCCAGGGAGACCAGCCTCCAGAACGTACAGAGGGACCTGTGGTTCCAGCAGGGACGAATTAATACTCTGTGAGGATGAGGATGTACATAACACTGAAGAGGGTGAGGAATCTGTGGATGAGGAGGATGAGGACGACTTCTTGCCTCCGTAGAGCCAGTTTGTGCAGGGACAGATTAATTGCCAGCTTGTTTTGTGGGGGCCCAAACGAACCAATCATTTCAGCCACAGTTGTGTGGCAGACCCTGGCGCTGAAATGATTGGTTTGTTAAAGTGTGCATGTCCTGTTTATACAACATAAGGGTGGGTGGGAGGGCCCAAGGACAATTCCATCTTGCACCTCTTTTTTTTCTTTGCATTATGTACAGTTTGGGGCCTAGTTTTTCAATGCCATCCTGTCTGCCACTGCAGTTTCACGCCTAGATGGGTCACGTGTTTGTGCCGCCCACTCGTGTCGCTTAGCATAGTCATCCAGCTACCTCGGTGCAACCTTTTGGACATAAAAACACTATTGTGAGGTGTGAGGTATTCAGAATAGACTGGAAATGAGTGGAAATGAAGGTTATTGAGGTTAATAATAGCATAGGAGCAGAAAAACCTACAAATTCTGTGATTTTAGCTGTTTTTATGCTTTTTTTCAAAAAAATACAGATCCAAAACACAAAACCCAGAACCCAAAACATGGAAGGGTGGTTTTGGCAAAACCAATCCAGATCCAAAACACGAAGAAAGATCCAGATCCAAAACCAAAACACAAAACACGAAAGTGGCCGGTGCACACCCCTACTCCCTAGTGAAGTGGACAGGATGGGGAGATAATAGCGGGAATTGCAGGTAGGCATCGGCGCCAATAGGATGCAATTCTACAAGATGACATTTTAGCCCCGCCCCCTCCCATGGACCACAATTCACAGCATTTTCCCATGATGAGGGCGGGGCTTACTTAATTGAAGAGCTTATCCCCGTAGTGGTCATCTGCATCTCCTCTATGGGCTTAAAAAAAGAAGTCGGCAGGTATTTACTGCGTCCTCCGCAAAATCAAGATACTATATAACAATGTAGGCTTGGTTGCCTCACTTATAAAATTTTCAGGAAGAGGAATGTTGTATATGAATAAACAATACCTGTACGAATTATATTATTCACTGAGCTATTGCGGTTCCTATGCATTATGTAGTGGCATAAACAAGTGGTTAAACAATTTAAAAGGGATTAACCATTACATGTCATTAAAGCATTTGCCTTACTATTAGCCACTTTTAGATATTACCATGACCTTTTACAGGGATTCCTTCTCAGAAATTTTAACAGGAGTCACCTGTGGCTTAAGCTGCCCATCCACTAGGCGATTCTGACAGGAGACTGCACAATAACAACATCGTTATAGCACAATCGCTTGCAAATCGCTCATGCATTGGGCATGTTTTGGTCGTAAACAACCAGCGATGCGCGTGCCCGCTGGTCGTTTCCGACATCTATCATCGCCCGTACATGCTGGTCAACCTGACGATGCAGTCAGGTTCAGCATGTGCGGGGATGATGGATTTGCCTAGACTGACGAGTGAATATTCAGTGTAGGCACATCACTAGACATGGAAACGACAGCACGATTATAAGGTCGTAATCGTGCTCTCGTTTCTATGGTCTGCTAGTGGATGGGCAGCTATAGACTAGGCCTGTGCAACCTGTGACTTGCCAGGTTTTGTCAGCTGGCATGTTCTGCCAACTGACATAACCTAAGAGCCTCAGGTTGTACAGGCCTGGTCTAGAGACAGAGCAGCCATTTATTGGTTTAAGGAAAATAAATACATTTACATACAAAATAAATAGTGTTATATACTGGTATCGTAAAACTAATTCTACTTTTAGCAGCTAATACATACTGTACCATATGGCACTCCCAGTATGCAGAGGAACATCAGGATGGACATGAGCAGGTACAGTAAGGAGATCCACCAGCCACAGAAAAGTACATAGAGAAAATTACCAAATGTTATAAGGAAGTATATGGGTTTAAAAAAAAAAAAAAGGGGAGTTAGGCAAGTATATTATTTTTATTATGATATGGTTCTATACTGGATTATACGAGAATGATGGTATGAATTCAAATTTATACAATATGTGCATTGTACACCAATGCGCACAGAGCATGCATGTTTGTAAGTGCTGCAGGGGAGAAGACATTTTCATACTATGAACACCTTCATGTCTAGGACCTCACAACACACTTTAAATCACAATACTACCAAAGATAAAGGGCACAAAATGTAAAGACGAAAATTTCCCATATACTGACTACTAGGATGGTAAGACAGCTCTTTGTACACTGACCAAAATAAACACTACACCCAGCTATCATGTGCCCCATATCATTGTATTTGCCAATCACAGGTGCAAACACCATTGATACATGGACAGTACTGATCACTTACTGTATGCTTCTACACCCAGGCATTAGATGGCAATGTAACCAATACGTACATTACACTGATTGATTCTGCATGCAACGCATAAATAACACAATTTAAATGAACTTACAATATCACCATTTTAGATTTTATTCCAAAACACAATTTTAATGGAAAAGAACTGAAGCAAAGATTGCAGACCATTTTGTTTCCGGCATCATTGTGCATTTGGGCAAAGAGGTATTTGTGTTAAGGGGCACATCAACTAGGTGACTAGTGAAGGACTGAACGATAACAATACCGTTAATTAAACTGTGCAGTGCCCACACTGAATGATATATTGTTCAGTGGAGGCACCCTCCCCTCATCCCTGAACATGGTCAATCTGTCATCATCAGCAGATTGAACGGCATGTTCAGGTGATGATTAGGGGTGAGCGGGTTCGGATTTAGGGGTGAGCGGGTTCGGATTTCTGAAATCCGAACCCCCCCGAGCCCCCCCGATCCGAGTCCGATCCGAGTCAGGCTCGACTTTTCCCGCCTGACTCGGATCTGAAATCGAGGCAAAACGTCATCATCCCGCCTTCCGAGTCTCGCGGGTTTTGGATCCTATATAAGGTACCCGCGTCGGCGCCATTTTCTCACTCGGCTGTGGACAGTGAAGAGGGAGGGTGGGAGTTAGGGCTGTGTAGTGTAGTGTAGTGTAGTGCTGCTGTTGTCCACTACTTCAAAGTCCATAGGGGCTGGCTGTGTTGTGCTGCTGTTGTTAATAGGGGCTGTGTCCACTACTTCAAAGTCCATAGGGGCTGGCTGGACTGTGTTGTGCAGTCAGTTCTCCATAGGGGCTGTGTCCACTCCAAAGTCCTGTGCAGTGTCCCAGTCCTAAAGGAGTGCTGTAGTGTTGTCCAGGGGGTGCTCTGTCCATCAGGGGTGCTCCCCCCAAGTGCTAAAAAAATAATATATTTTCTGTGTTTGTGAATTGTGTGCGCAGTAGCCGCACGTGCATCAACAAAGTAGTGCCAAGCGTGCGCCTGTGTCATAAGTAAAGGGCCGGCTGGCTTGACCGTTAAGGGTGCTGTAACCCCCGAAAGTACACTCCAGTCCAAACCAAAAAAAAAATTATTTTCTGTGTTTGTGAATTGTGTGCGCAGTAGCCGCACGTGCATCAACAAAGTAGTGCCAAGCGTGCGCCTGTGTCATAAGTAAAGGGCCGGCTGGCTTGACCTTTAAGGGTGCTGTAACCCCCGAAAGTACACTCCAGTCCAAACCAAAAAAAAAATTATTTTCTGTGTTTGTGAATTGTGTGCGCAGTAGCCGCACGTGCATCAACAAAGTAGTGCCAAGCGTGCACCTGTGTCATAAGTAAAGGGCCGGCTGGCTTGACCGTTAAGGGTGCTGTAACCCCCGAAAGTACACTCCAGTCCAAACCAAAAAAAAAATTATTTTCTGTGTTTGTGAATTGTGTGCGCAGTAGCCGCACGTGCATCAACAAAGTAGTGCCAAGCGTGCGCCTGTGTCATAAGTAAAGGGCCGGCTGGCTTGACCGTTAAAGGGTGCTGTAACCCACAAAGTACACTCCAGTCCAAACCAAAAAAAAAATTATTTTCTGTGTTTGTGAATTGTGTGCGCAGTAGCCGCACGTGCATCAACAAAGTAGTGCCAAGCGTGCGCCTGTGTCATAAGTAAAGGGCCGGCTGGCTTGACCGTTAAAGGGTGCTGTAACCCCCGAAAGTACACTCCAGTCCAAACCAAAAAAAAATTATTTTCTGTGTTTGTGAATTGTGTGCGCAGTAGCCGCACGTGCATCAACAAAGTAGTGCCAAGCGTGCGCCTGTGTCATAAGTAAAGGGCCGGCTGGCTTGACCGTTAAAGGGTGCTGTAACCCCCAAAGTACACTCCAGTCCAAACCAAAAAAAAAATTATTTTCTGTGTTTGTGAATTGTGTGCGCAGTAGCCGCACGTGCATCAACAAAGTAGTGCCAAGCGTGCGCCTGTGTCATAAGTAAAGGGCCGGCTGGCTTGACCGTTAAAGGGTGCTGTAACCCCCGAAAGTACACTCCAGTCCAAACCAAAAAAAATTATTTTCTGTGTTTGTGAATTGTGTGCGCAGTAGCCGCACGTGCATCAACAAAGTAGTGCCAAGCGTGCGCCTGTGTCATAAGTAAAGGGCCGGCTGGCTTGACCGTTAAAGGGTGCTGTAACCCCCGAAAGTACACTCCAGTCCAAACCAAAAAAAAATTATTTTCTGTGTTTGTGAATTGTGTGCGCAGTAGCCGCACGTGCATCAACAAAGTAGTGCCAAGCGTGCGCCTGTGTCATAAGTAAAGGGCCGGCTGGCTTGACCGTTAAGGGTGCTGTAACCCCCGAAAGTACACTCCAGTCCAAACCAAAAAAAAATTATTTTCTGTGTTTGTGAATTGTGTGCGCAGTAGCCGCACGTGCATCAACAAAGTAGTGCCAAGAGTGCGCCTGTGTCATAAGTAAAGGGCCGGCTGGCTTGACCGTTAAAGGGTGCTGTAACCCCCGAAAGTACACTCCAGTCCAAACCAAAAAAAAATTATTTTCTGTGTTTGTGAATTGTGTGCGCAGTAGCCGCACGTGCATCAACAAAGTAGTGCCAAGCGTGCGCCTGTGTCATAAGTAAAGGGCCGGCTGGCTTGACCGTTAAAGGGTGCTGTAACCCCCGAAAGTACACTCCAGTCCAAACCAAAAAAAAATTATTTTCTGTGTTTGTGAATTGTGTGCGCAGTAGCCGCACGTGCATCATCAAAGTAGTGCCAAGCGTGCGCCTGTGTCATAAGTAAAGGGCCGGCTGGCTTGACCGTTAAAGGGTGCTGTAACCCCCAAAGTACACTCCAGTCCAAACCAAAAAAAAAATTATTTTCTGTGTTTGTGAATTGTGTGCGCAGTAGCCGCACGTGCATCAACAAAGTAGTGCCAAGCGTGCGCCTGTGTCATAAGTAAAGGGCCGGCTGGCTTGACCGTTAAAGGGTGCTGTAACCCCCGAAAGTACACTCCAGTCCAAACCAAAAAAAAATTATTTTCTGTGTTTGTGAATTGTGTGCGCAGTAGCCGCACGTGCATCAACAAAGTAGTGCCAAGCGTGCGCCTGTGTCATAAGTAAAGGGCAGGCTGGCTTGACCGTTAAAGGGTGCTGTAACCCCCGAAAGTACACTCCAGTCCAAACCAAAAAAAAATTATTTTCTGTGTTTGTGAATTGTGTGCGCAGTAGCCGCACGTGCATCAACAAAGTAGTGCCAAGCGTGCGCCTGTGTCATAAGTAAAGGGCAGGCTGGCTTGACCGTTAAAGGGTGCTGTAACCCCCGAAAGTACACTCCAGTCCAAACCAAAAAAAAATTATTTTCTGTGTTTGTGAATTGTGTGCGCAGTAGCCGCACGTGCATCAACAAAGTAGTGCCAAGCGTGCGCCTGTGTCATAAGTAAAGGGCCGGCTGGCTTGACCGTTAAGGGTGCTGTAACCCCCGAAAGCACACTCCAGTCCAAACCAAAAAAAAATTATTTTCTGTGTTTGTGAATTGTGTGCGCAGTAGCCGCACGTGCATCAACAAAGTAGTGCCAAGCATGCGCCTGTGTCATAAGTAAAGGGCCGGCTGGCTTGACCGTTAAGGGTGCTGTAACCCCCGAAAGTACACTCCAGTCCAAACCAAAAAAAAATTATTTTCTGTGTTTGTGAATTGTGTGCGCAGTAGCCGCACGTGCATCAACAAAGTAGTGCCAAGAGTGCGCCTGTGTCATAAGTAAAGGGCCGGCTGGCTTGACCGTTAAAGGGTGCTGTAACCCACAAAGTACACTCCAGTCCAAACCAAAAATAAAATTATTTTCTGTGTTTAGCCGCACGTATATATCAAATCGATATAACATAAATGGAGGACCAAACTTTCTCCGATAAAAATAAAATAGAGAAAGATCAAGAACCACTTCCTCCTAGTGCTGAAGCTGCTGCCACTAGTCATGACATAGACGATAACATGCCATCAACGTCGTCTGCCAAGGCCGATGCCCAATGTCATAGTAGAGGGCACATACAATCCCAAATGGCAAAGTTCAGGAAAATGACCTTGAAAAAGACATTTAAATCAGCTGAAGAGAAACGTAAACTTGCCAATATGCCATTTACGACACGGAGTGGCAAGGAACGGCTAAGGTCGATCCCTAGTATGTTCATGACTAGTGGTTCAGCTTCACATGACGATGGAAGCCCTCCTCCCACTAAAAAAATCAAAAGAGTTAAGCTGACAAAAGCACAGCGAAGAACTGTGCTTTCTAAGAAGATATCACAAATCCCCAAGGAGAGTCCAAGTGTGGTGGTGGTTGCGATGCCTGACCTTCCCAGCACTGAACGGAAAGAGGTGGCTCTTTCCACCATTTCCACGCCCCCTGCAAGTGCTGAAAGGAGCACCCACCGTCCACTTGCTGATATGCAAATTGAAGATGTCACTGTTGAAGTACAACAGGATGAGGATACTGGTGTAGCTGGCGCTGAGGAGGAAGTTGGCGAGGAGGATTCTGATGGTGATGTGGTTTGTTTAAATCAGGCTCCGGGGGAGACAGTTGTTGTCCGTGGGATGAAAAAGCCCATCACGGTCATGCCTGGGCAGAAGACCAAACATTCCACCTCTTTGGTCTGGCAATATTTCTATCCAAATCCGGACAACAACTGTCTTGCCATATGTACCATATGTAAAGGTGAAATAAGTAGGGGTAGGGACGTCAACCACCTAGGAACATCCTCCCTTATACGGCACCTGCAGCGCGTTCATAAAAAGTTACTGTCAAGTTCAGAAACTTTGGCTAAGACCGTAAGCAGTCCAGGGACACCTAAATCCCGTTGTCCTGTTGTATCCAAGCGCCTGCAAACCACACCGTCAACTCCCTCCTCGTCAATTTCCTCCTTAGTCAGGATCGGAAGTAGTCCTGCAGGCCATGTCACTGGCATGACTGACTCTCCTATCCGGGATTCCTCTGGAGGATCCTGCATTGCTACGCCTACTGCTGCCGCTGCTGCTGTTGCTGCTGCTGGGAGTCGTTCATCATCCCAGAGAGGAAGTAGGAACACCACTACTTTTACTAAACAATTGACCCTCCAACAGTCCTTAGCGAGGAGGATGAAGTACGACAGCAGTCATCCTGAAGCAAAACGTATAACTGAGGCCTTGACTGCTATGTTGGTGTTAGACGTGCGTCCGGTATCCGCCATTAGTGCAGTGGGATTTAGACAATTGATGGAGGTAGTGTGTCCCCGGTTCCAAATCCCATCTAGATTCCACTTCACTAGGCAGGCGATACCGAGACTGTACAGAAACGTCAGAAAAAGTGTCCTCAGTGTCCTGAAAAATGCCGTTGTACACAATGTCCACTTAACCACGGACATGTGGACAAGTGGAACAGGGCAGACTAAGGACTATATGACTGTGACAGCCCACTGGGTAGATGTATCACCTTACGCAGCAACAGCAGCAGCGTCACCAGTAGCAGCATCTCAGAAACGCCAGCTCGTTACAAGGCAGGCTACGCTGTGTATCACCGGTTTCAGTAAGAGGCACACCGCCGACAACCTCTTAGAGAAACTGAGGGAAATCATCGCCCAGACTCTCCTGGGGATTTGTGATATCTGACAATGCCACCAATATTGTGCGGGCATTACATCTGGGCAAATTCCAGCACGTCCCATGTTTTGCTCACACAATAAACTTGGTGGTGCAGAATTTTCTGAAAAGCGACAGGGGCGTGCAGGAGACGCTTTGGGTGGCCCGAAAAATTTCTGGCCACTTTCGCCATTCAGCGACTGCGTGCCGAAGACTGGAGCGCCAGCAAACACTCTTGAACCTGCCCCGCCATCACCTGAAGCAAGAGGTTGTGACGCGGTGGAACTCAACCCTCTATATGCTTCAGAGGATGGAGGAGCAGCAAAAGGCCATACAAGCCTATACATCCACCTATGACATAGGCAAAGGAGGGGGTATGCACCTGACTCAAGCGCAGTGGAGAATGATTTCCGTGTTGTGCAAGGTTCTCCAGCCCTTCGAACTTGCCACACGTGAAGTCAGTTCAGACACTGCCAGCTTGAGTCAGGTCATTCCCCTCATCAGGCTTTTGCAGAAGCAGCTGGAGAAAGTGAAGGAGGAGCTAAGACGGAGCGATTCCGCTCAGCATGTGGGACTTGTGGATGAAGCCCTTCATTCGCTTTGCCAGGATTCCAGGGTGGTCAATCTGTTGAAATCAGACCACTACGTTTTGGCCACCGTGCTCGATCCTAGGTTTAAAGCCTATGTGGTGTCTCTCTTTCCGGCCGACACAAGCCTGCAGAGGTGCAAAGACCTGCTGGTGAACACACTGTCAGCTGAAGCGGAACGTGACACGTCAACGGCTCCTTCTTCATTTTCTCCTGCAACTGGGGCTGCCAGGAAAAAACTTAGGTATCCTAAGCAACCCGCTGGCGGTGATGCAGGGCAGGCAGGACCAAGTTTGGACATCTGGTCCGGACTGAAGGACCTGGCAACAATTTCTGACATGTCTACTGTCACTGCATATGATACTGTCACCATTGACAGAATGGTGGAGGATTACATCGGTGACAGCATCCAAGTAGGCATGGAAGACAGTCCATACCTGTACTGGCAGGAAAAAGAGGCAATTTGGAGGCCCCTGTACAAACTGGCTCTATTTTACCTGAGTTGCCCCCCCTCCAGTGTGTACTCCGAAAGAGTGTTTAGTGCAGCTGGGAACCTTGTCAGCGAAAGGCGTAGGAGGTTGCTTCCACAGAATGTGGAGAAGATGATGTTCATCAAAATGAATTATCAGCTCTTCCAGGGAGACCAGCCTCCAGAAGGTACAGAGGGACCTGTGGTGGTGGATTCAAGTGGGGACGAGTTAATACTTTGTGAGGATGAGGATGTACACACTGAAGAGGGTGAGGAATCGGTGGATGAGGAGGATGAGGATGACATCTTGCCTCCATAGAGCCAGTTTGTGCAGGGACACATTAATTGCCAGCTTGTTTTGTGGGGGCCCAAACGAACCAATCATTTCAGCCACAGTTGTGTGGCAGACCCTGGCGCTGAAATGATTGGTTTGTTAAAGTGTGCATGTCCTGTTTATACAACATAAGGGTGGGTGGGAGGGCCCAAGGACAATTCCATCTTGCACCTCTTTTTTTTCTTTGCATTATGTACAGTTTGGGGCCTAGTTTTTCAAACTGCCATCCTGTCTGCCACTGCAGTTTCACGCCTAGATGGGTCACGTGTTTGTGCCGCCCACTCGTGTCGCTTAGCATAGTCATCCAGCTACCTCGGTACAACGTTTTGGACATAAAAACACTATTGTGAGGTGTGAGGTGTTCAGAATAGACTGGAAATGAGTGGAAATTAAGGTTATTGAGGTTAATAATAGCATAGGAGCAGAAAAACCTACAAATTCTGTGATTTTAGCTGTTTTTATGCTTTTTTAAAAAAAAATACAGATCCAAAACACAAAACCCAGAACCCAAAACACGGAAGGGTGGTTTTGGCAAAACCAATCCAGATCCAAAACACGAAGAAAGATCCAGATCCAAAACCAAAACACAAAACACGAAAAGTGGCCGGTGCACACCCCTAGTGATGATTGAAGTTGGAAACGACCAGCGGGAGCGCGCATCGCTGGTAGTTTCTGACATTTTAGTGCCCAATTTATGAGCGATTGAACAATATCATTAAATCGCTCATTAATATCACCTAGTGGATGTGTGCCTTTAGAGTTTTCTGTTAAAAAAAATTTAAGTGCAGACACCATGGGACACAGCAAGTATAGCAAACACACTTTGTATGTAATTGGGAACACTTAACCGTATGTTCACAAAACTGAAAAACAACAATTCTGCAAACTATGCTTAAAAAAAAAACAATCTATCTATATATGCACTGATCAAATAAAACAATGCAAAAATAAACAGCCACATTTTTTTTTAAAGTGTTGTTCATACATAATCATTAAATTAAACCATTTACATGAATTACAGTAGGTCATACCACTTGAAGATTTCACCTCACTCAGGTCAGAGTATAGTTCTTTCACAATCTCCGAACGATCCTCCCATGGTCGCTCTGTTGTATAGCTTTTACTAGTATTTAAATGTAAAAAAAATAAAATAAAATAAAAATGAATAGTTCTGAATTAGGGTTATCAATTGTGTAACTGGAGGAGATGGCAACATATCAACTGGTTTGAGCAATCAAATCTGACCGGCACATGAACACTTGCCATCTATTACAGTAGTAAATCCCAGCCGCTGTGACAAAGCGAAGTATGATGCGACTGGAGTGCTACAAAGAGGTGCTCACAAGCCATTTAGGAGAATACAGAAAGGGGCCTGTCAAAAACAGAAGCACCATGACTATATAAAAACAGCATACAGTCCTCAATATAGAAACCAAAGACATCTGCCCTTGCCATTTCCGAATGATGTTAAAAGCATTTACACCACACTAGATCCTCTTACCTGGAAAATATATACAAAAACCAGCGCTGGCTGAAAATATATACAAAGATATCTAATATAGGACGGTTTGGTCATTAAAAATATCTTTAATTTATTCCAACCAATAATAATGGTATGAAAAGAAATGTTTTAATAAAAAGTCCAAGTATATAGTATATTTAAAATCAACCACCTCTATTGCTCCTTATATAGCTTACTGGATTAGGACCTCCTCCTTATGCGGTGGGCAGCAATGTTCACCAATAGGTGTTGTGGTTCCCCAGAAGTCAATAAGCACTCAGTCCTTGTAAATTGGATGTATCTATGGACTCCTGACTCTTACTCACAGATATTTATTTGGACCATTAATTTTCCTGATCATTGAATTGCGGCTTACCACCTATGGACACCAATAGAGCACCTATTTACAAGGACTGAGTACTTGTTGACTTTTGGGGAACCACAACAACTATTGGTGAACATTGCTGCCCACCGCATAAGGAGGAGGTCCTAAACCATTAAAACGTTTCTTTGCACACCATTATTATTGGTTGGAATAAATATTAAAAATATTTTTGACAAAACCGTCCAATATTTGATATCTTTGTATATATTTTCAGCCAGCGTTGGTTTTTGTATATATTTTTCTATGATATTGTAGATGACTTACAACCCTCTTACCAGGTGCTGTTGACAGTGCACCTGAATTCACTCTGCACAATTTTCCCTCTTACCTGCAACCTGGTTACCTTTTACAAATTATAAACCGGGTCACAGTTTTGGATATTTTACCCTTATATCGTTGGCTTGGGGAATTTATTTGCATATGTGCTCAAAACCCCTCCACACTGAGTACTTCTGCGGTGAACACAAAATCAGCAAGGAAAGAGAGCACTACTGAGAATCAATGGTTTCTACTGACAGTTGTGCAAGCATTTTATATATAATTTTTATATGCTGTAACAAAGCTTGCTGTCAAGTTATGGGCATCAATGGAGACTTATGGACTGGTGTTTTATAGCAGAGTGGGACTGTATTGGGGTTCTTAATTAGTCTGTGTTTCATAGTGATGTACTCGTAGAGAGTCCTACTATATTATGGATTAAAATATACATTTTAAAAAGTTTGGGAATGTGGTTTAGTGCTTGGATGATACATTACACAATAACAGCACTCTTGTGTGCTCTTTTTGTCAGTGACTAGCAGTTCACTCGATTGTGATTAGCTGCCATTATATTCAAAGTGTTTTAAGGGATATTATAATTTATTTTCTTGCACCTTACTTTCTACTTTTTGCATTTATCAGAGAAAATGAGATACAGGTAACCTACAAGTAAAATTATGAGCAATTATGTAATAAGCCGCTGACCCAAAAGGAAAAAAAAAAACAACAGTGTTGGAAAATGGGCTTAGTAGTGTGGTAGGTAATTTGGGGGGCTGTAGGGATGGGACAAGTGTTTGGGGGATTGCAGGTGGCTGCAGCAGGTGTTTTTTTTTTTTTAAAAAGTACCCTAAACTGACAAAAATATACTTGCACCCATTTTCATGTACCCCTAATTTAACTGCAGCATTTATTTTGCCCCCCAAAAAACTTGTTTTCTATAATTTTTCCACCAATGAAGAAAAATGCATAAAACAGCCATTTCACACAATTTAAAGACCCCAAACCCTTGGATTTTGCCCAATAAACACACTTCACGCACACATTTATGGCCGTATTTTTTTTCAGGTGAATGCTGTAATGTGTCTTTTGTAACAGGTTTGCCCTAAAACCCGCATACGCAATCGCGACGAAAAGCAACACATTCAGACAAAGGGTGCGAAAAATTTGCACATGCGAACACTTAATGTTTTCACATCTAATTGCATTCCCCCCAAATTCTTTTATCCAGGAAAGTGAGACAATTTAGGGTTTGCTACCATTTTCACATATTTAAAAGGATTACTTCACATTTATTCATTCATTTTAAGATATATAATGTCAAAGCATATGACAAGCACATGTATTAAGATAGCAGACATGACCCTCCCCTCCACACCACACACATTAAAAAAATATATTACATTACATAGTGATCTGTGGGAGCCATTACAGTGGCAAACGCAGGATTTTGAAAGTGGGGTTTCCAATACTTGGTTACAAAACCAATATCAAAAAATCTAACCACATACAGGCAGCGCTCCTCGGGTACTCAATAATCCAATCTTGTTTATCTATTACTGTGCAACATTTCAGATGAATTTATTACATATTTTGGCAAAGCCTTCACGAAATATGTAATAATTGCATCTGAATCGTTGCACAGTAATAGATTAACAAGCTTGGATTATTGAGTACCCGAGGAGCGCTTCCTGTATTTGATTGTATGATCAAGACTGAGCGCTCTGCACCCCGGCTGTTGAACTTTATTTGGTGCCGTCTACTTGACTATATTTATATGGAGCTTTTCAGCTCCTCGAAGAAATAAAAAAGGCGGCACTGCAAACATTCACAGTGACATATACACGCACACACACTGACAAAGCCTAAATGCACACACTGACACACACACTCACTGCACTGACAAAGCCTACACACACACCTAACACTACACACCCACACTGACAAAGCCAACACACACACATACACACTGACGCACACTCACTGCAGACAAAGCCAACACACTGACACACACAAACTGCACTGAGAAACACACACACACACACACTGACAAAGCCTAGTGTCACACACACACACACACACACACACACACACACACACGCACACACACTGACAAAGTCTAGAGTCACACACACACACTGACAAAGCCTAGAGTCACACACACACTGACAAAGCATAGAGTCACACACACACACTTACAAAGCATACAGTCACACACACACACACACACACACACACACACACACACACACACAGACAAAGCCTAGAGTCACACACACACACACACACTTACAAAGCATAGAGTCACACACACACAGACATAGCATAGAGTCACACACACACACTTACAAAGCATAGAGTCTCACACACACACACACACACACACACACTGACAAAGCCTAGAGTCACACACACACATTTACAAAGCCTAGAGTCACACACACACACACACACTTACAAAGCATAGAGTCACACACACACTGTCAAAGCCGGCACACACACACTGAAATACACACTGACACAAACACACCTCTCACTTGACACAAATTCAGCCTTATAAATACAGCGCTGGCATGGCTTATTAAAGATCACGGCTCCCCCCACATGTAATAGATTACACCCACCTGCGGCTCTGGGAGAGAGCACCGGTCACTGAGGATTATCCGACACACGAGCTCTCAGCCTCCCACAATGTGGTGCCCCTAGGAATTTAGAGCTGCCCGGGAGGAGCTGCGCTACTGCTGCAGCTCCCCCTACAGGCAGCTCAGCCAGGAACAGCTGCCAACGCACTCCGATCTCTTTACAAAAAAATAAAACATATATTGCTAAGCTGCGCTGCGCTGCGATGTAGTGGTGGGCAGGGGGGGTTTCTAGGTACTCGGAAACCCCCCCTGCGTGCGCGTATGCATTATTAGGGAGACCTGATAATCTGGAAATTCTAGATAATGGTTTAGGACATCATTTATAGAAACAGAATTAAAATTACTAGGAACACATTTATAAAACCACACAATCTTTCCCTGCGCAGCCCTGGCATTCCCCATCTTATTTATTTAGCGCACCTCATAGTAACAGGAATATACACTTGTTGGTCTGTGTGCATGGCTAAAAAAAACAAACAAAAAAAAACCACCCACACAAATATTTTTTTTTATTTTTAAACTTTCTAGGTTATAGATTGCAGCATAATAGGTAGAGTAGTTCAGGATGGGGCCACTTCCAAAACCAATACAGGTTGAGTCTCCCATATCCAAAATGCTTGGGACCAGGGGTATTTTGGGTATTGGAATATTCCGTATTTTGGAATATTTGCATACTAGAATGAAATATCTTGGGTATAGGACCCAAAACTAAACACAGAATGCATTTATGTTTTATATACACCTTATACACACAGCCTGCAGGTCATTTTATACAATATTTGTAATAATTTTGAGCATCAAAAAAAGTTTGTGTACATACATGAAATTCATTTATGTTTCATATATACCTTATACACAGCCTCAAGGTTATTGTATACTATATTTTAATGATTTTGTGCTTTAAAAAAAGTTTGTGTACATTGAACCATCAGAAAGCTAAAAAATATTCCGTAATTCGGAATATTTGGATATGGAAACTCAACCTGTAATTATGAAGACTATGGGGAAAGGGTAGTGTGTAAATGTAAATAGATGATCAATAACAAAAAATGATTCTCTCATCTTGTGACTGTCTCTCTTGTTTGTCATTTCTAAAAATAAAGAGATTAAAAATAAAAAAAATAATTACTATAACTCACCTTGTAGTTGTTAGACAATTTAAGAGCTTCAACCTCATTCTCGGCAGTTATTGTGGTTTTTACAAGACAGAGATCACAGACTTCCTCTGATGGATGAGGACAACAGGATGGGGTGGAGGATGCCCCTATGAGAAAGACCATGATTTCCATAAGTCCTCTCACTCCCATAAAATGCTTGTTGCACATTTAATATAGACATAGGGAATTTAGCATAGAATATGTAAATTGGTGCTGTGAACACCCAAGTGGCAGAAAAAAAAAAAACACCTTGTTCCTCTTGTCTATAAGCAGATTTAGATCCAACTTAAGGGGCACATCCACTAGCAGACTGTGAAACTACTGCACGATTACGACATTGTAATCGTGCAGTCGTTTCACAGTCTGTGCTGGGCATCCACTGAACGATCAGTCGTTCAGTACAGGCACCCTCATGGCCAATCTGTCGTTATCGGCAGATTGACCAGCATGTTCAGGCGATGACAGATGTCAAAAACGACCAGCAGGAGCCCGCATTGCTCGTTTTTTTACAGTAAGCTGCCCAATTAACAAGCAATTTAACGATAATGATGTCGTTATCTTTCAATCGCTGTTTAATCGGGTAGTGGATACCCACCTTTACTTTTGCAGCTCTTTACTACCGGAGAGGCAGGATGGCGGGAACCAGGTTAAGTAAAGTAAGGGTGAGATTGTGTAACCGCAAATGGAGATAGATCTGAACAATGATGCAGATATGGCTGTTGTATATTTTGTCAGCATTCATAATGTCCTGGCCCCACCACAACCCTCCCATCTCGTAGCCTCACCCTAACCCTGCCCCTAGTGCCTAACCTCCCCTCCTGCAGCCTAACCCCGATGAACTGGGCCTGAAGCACATAAAGAGATCAGTGCGTCCATACTGGGGGGCGTGGTGTGGACGGAGCAACAAGAGGTGCTCCATCCACACCAAGGGCCTGATTCAGACCCGCTCGCAAGCGCTGAGCGCCTGCAAGCGGGTCGATGGTGGCCCAGTGCTCATGCGTACGACGGAGCCGGCTCCGTCGTGCGCATGCGCGAGACCCGGATAGCGACGGCCAAGCCGTCGCTCCGGGTCTCGTACCAAAGGGGGCGTGCTGTCGTTGTTGAGTGACAGCACGCCCCCTTTCGTGGGTGGGCCGGGGGCATGGCTGCCCAGACGGAGGCGGGCAGCCACGCCCCCGGGCAGCCACGTTCCATGGGAATGCGTAACCGTCTGGGGCCGGCCCCGCTGACATCACAAGTGATGTCAGTGGGAGTGCTTTCGGCTCTATTTGAGCCGAAAGCACTCTTCGGCTTGCAGCAACGAGACCCTACCACAAGGGTCCCGTCGCAAGCCCGATGTCGCGATGGTCTTGACCATCGCGACCATCTTCCTGGCCGCTCGCTATAGCTGAGGCCGCTCTAAAATAACAGAGGGACGGCCCTGATTCAGAGCGAGCGCTCTGTCAGAGCGTCCAGCTCTGAATCAGGCCCAATGTCCCCTGTGTTTCAGGCTCAGTTCAGCAGGTGCTCTGCCCTTCGTTGATTGGCTGATCTCCGCTGCCCTGGCCGGAGCAGGTGCTCCTCCCTCGCTATGCCCCCCCCCCCTGTCGAATGGCTGATCCCTGGTTTATTCATATAGTTGGATGAACATTTCATTGACATATCTAAAATTATATACAACATATATCATAAAATATAGGATTTTGTAATGCCTGTTGTTATAGCCAAACTATGTCATTGGGGTAATCCAAAAAAAACACAAAAAAAACGCACACCTGGTTGTCGTGTGAACCAATGAGAGTGAGGACCAAGCTGGATCCACTGCTCATATGAAAAAGACCAAGGGCAAAATTTATTTAGCGGCAGGTTCTAAACCCCAATGCTTACTAAATTTTGCCCCAAGTATGCAAATCAGACTTACAATTTGCAAAATGTATTCATTTCCATCAGTCTATATCTACCAGAGTGTCACCTTACTCTTCCACTGGCCATCATAACTTCAACTCCCAGGGGTCAGCATGTTGTTTAGTCCAAGGGTGCACAGAAAGCAACAAGTACTGGGCATTGTTGGTCAAAGGCTACCACCTCTAACCACCAAGCCTGTAGACCGACGGAGATCCTACAGGATTGTCTGTTTACTCAAAATATCAGGTCTGAAACTCTGAACACCATTTAATGCCCCTAGACAATTTTGTTAACTATTTGGCCGATTCAGACACATCGGAAAGACAAATAGTTCAAATAGTCTAGTGTGTATGCACTGTATCATACGTTGCGCCCTCCCGTGGGGTAGTCAGCCGCATCGCCTAATCTTTTGTACATGGTCAAATCAGGCGATGCGGCCGATGATCCCATGCAGCGGCACATCGGGCGGGCACCGGATCACCCAGTGTTTGCGGACTGTCCAAAATGCCAGTCTGACGGCAGGGGAGGGGGGTGGTTACCAGACAATTTCCAAGGGACTAAATCCGGAACGCATGACAACTGAAGCTTGCAGGCCTTGGGGCAGATTTTGAGTCATATGCAGCCATGTCCGTTTTTGCATCTATTGACGGACTGAGACACCCACTGTCAGTGTCCATAGACTCTGAAATACTGATATGGTGTCTCTTTAGAGGCACCATTAAAACTTGTACCAGTCCTATGGCAGGTGCAGTCTCTCAGTCACAATATGACATCCTATGTGAGCAGCTGAGCGTCTGTGTATGCAATCACTTTACCTGACATACCCGCAACACTACCATAAAGGCCGGGAGGGTGGCCAGTGTGCCCCATGGAATCAGAGAAATAGATTTGACAAAAATCCTGTTCTCCTTCATCCACAGGGGGACACTGGAGTACACTCTGGACATTCCAAGCAGTCCTCACAAGAGGGAGTTCGCTATGGCTGCATGAAGCACCCAGCACCCAAAATTAGTCTTCTTGGATGCAAAATTGTCAAAACGGAAGAATGTGACAAACATGTGCTCAGAAGACCAGGAACCAGTCCTACACAGCTCAGCAGCAGAGGCCGAGTGGAATGATCTGAAAACCTGGAAGGCACTGGTTAGCCGCAGGCAAAGTACACCTGCCGAATAACCACCCAAAGCCACCAAGAGACTGTTTGCTTTAATGCCAGCCTACTCCAAGGGCCTGAACTACATTCAAGGGATCACCAAAAGAATCACCAATGGGAAAAACAGAAACATGTTGATGTGGAAATTAGAGACGACCTTCGGCAAGGAAGGTTTTGTAAGGAGCATCTGCTGTACTAAAATATGCTAATGCTGTAGCCGGAGGGAAATGCATTGCTTAGCAAGTGTGTACAAATATGCAGCCGCCGTCGCAGATCATTAAATAATCGGGCATCTGAGTAGCCCTATGGTCATGCAGAATGGCCCCCTGAACTGAGCCATCGGAACCACTTTATATGCGTACAGGATCGCTGCCGTAAACGACATACCACGAAAACAGTCAGGGCACGCCTGCATTTTGTGTCATACTTCCCCCAAACGGTCCCTGCATGTGCAGTCAATCAATTGCCCGACTCCCTTAATATCAGATCATCTTACACCTCTAAATCAGACCCTAAGCTCAGACACTCTCCTCACAGAAGCAGCCGCTAGGAAGAAGACAGTCTTCCAAGTATTGTATTCCAAGTTCAGAGTCAAGCGATTTAAACAGAGCCGATAGCAATAGGGGTTGGAGATGAACGACTCGCTTCCTGAGTTACAGACGTTTATGCAGTAAGGCCAAGCAGCACTAGAAAAAGACTGACAGTACTGAAACCTTCACCTTCAAGGATCAGATGCAGGCCCACATCCAGACCTGCCTGAAGAAACAAAAGATGACTAGAGATGTTGTGGTAATGTGTTGCAGAGACCAAGTTGCGAGCCTTAAGCAAAGTGAGAATGAAAGAATCTGGAATTCTCTTTGCCCTTCAAATGGAGGTCTCAACCATGCTATTAAAATGTCTCCATGGCAAGGCAGGGTGGAGAAATGGCCCTTGTTGCAACAGGTCTGGACGAAGTGCAAGAGGCCATGGTTCGTTCAGAAGATCTTGAAGATCTGTGTACCACGACAGACATGGTCAATTCAGAACCACCAGAATCACAGTCGCTCAACCCGCTTGATGCATATCAGGACCTGAGGAAAAAGCAGATATGGAGAGAACAGGCAGATCAGACAAAAGAAACACTGCAGAGTTAGAGTGTCTGCTGCCAGAGCTGCCGGGTCTCTCATTGTGGAGCAGTAAAGAGGGACCTTGTGGTTGAGGTGGAACGCCATAAGATAGACGTCGGTAGGCTTCATTGTGCTACCAGAGCCTTAAAGACGTCCAGGTGAAGAGACCACTTGCCAGTGTAAAGGCCGATACATGACTTTCTGCCCACTAGAGGATGCGAGTTTCAGGATATCGAGGGACAACATCTCTGCCTGCCGATACCAAACACGCCCCAGCCTCGGACACTGGCGTCAGTGGTGACTTATGCCCAATCAGAGATTATGAACCAGCAACCGTTGCAGAGATGTTTGGCGGCTGGTCACCAGGGACAGACAACCTGAGGAGGGAGGAAAATTACTCTGGACAGGTGAAGACGAGAGCCGTCCCACTGGGACAGCAGGCCCAAATGTAGCTCCAGGGAATGGAACCTGTCGATCGGGACAGCATTCCCAAGAGATGCATGCACAAGTGGACAGAAACAGCCCCTTTCTGAGAACCAGCCTCACTAGTGACTGGATAGCCAGAATCTTGTCTGGAGGAAGAAATAGCCAACGCAAAGACATGATGAACAACATCCCTAGGAATAGCGGTCTCTGAGACGGAGTCAGATCGGACTTTTTGAAATGCTAATATATGTCATGGGTGGATTGTGCAAGTGATATGTCAGACGGACATGAGCGTGAAGGATGTCCGCAGTCAGGCCTTTATCAGATAGTCAAGGTAAGGGACGATAGTTACATCCAATGACCGAGGGTGAGCCACCATTACCTGTGGAGAGACTGGAAAGGGCTCTGTATGGAAAGTGGGCATCCAAATATCCAGAGATACCAGAAAGTCTCCTTGTTCACTGTCATAATGGAACGCAGGGTCTCAATCTCAAACCCTAAATGTGCATGTGTATTTTCAGAAAATCAAGATGAAGTCTGGGTCGTATCGAGCAGTCCAGCTTTGGAACTACAAACAAGTTTGAGTAAAAATCTTGTGATGCACCTTTTTTGGAACCAGGTGTGGGACATCCGTACTACTCTATCTGCTATGCCCCCCCTTGACCCACTTATGTGGGTTTTTGGTTTCTACCTTGAAGAATTGTTTGAGGTCATAACCTATAAGTATGTTTTTAAGTTGTTATCCCTGGCCAAGGTTATTATAGCACAGGCTTGGCTCAGGGTTGATCCTCCTCTTTTTCACAGATGTGCCTCCTTAGATACTGTTAACCGCAAAAGATTTCTATATACAGCTAGAGGAACTTTGCCCAAATTATGGTCACCATGGTACACATCTCATTATGGTCAAAAGGGTGGCGCCTTCTCCCTGCCTTACACTGGCTGATTTGGGGGGCTGCCAGCACTTGCTATTGTACTACGTTCTTTGCTGCCATACTGTTTTAAAATTTTGTTTATTACTATGTTCTGCACACATATATATGCTGCATAACAGCATGTTAATGCAATTTTTTTTATTGTTCATTCTGTGACCGTTTGAATACTCTTTGTACTGCTGTTTTTTGTTTACTGAAAATCAATAAAATACACTTAAAAAACAAAACACCTTGTGATCTCTGACCATTTGGAACTAGGATGATCACCCCTAATGAAATAAGGCTGTTCATAGCCTTCTTCAAATAAACAGTTTTTGGGAAAGGCCAGGAGACCTGTGGGAAAGAACTTCCGAGGATGAGGGCCTACAAAAATCTTTTACCTTACAGAAAGGACACCTCAAACCCAGGCATTGGTACAAGTTTGAAACCAAAATGTTTGTAAAACCAAGACGACACACGCCCACCATAGGGTCCCCTATGTAGGAAGGTAACCCCTCATGCGGGTAGCTTCTCTGAAGGTCTGGCATCTGGGTGATGGGAGGGCCAGAACTGACGGACCTTGATTTTCCACCCCTGGTGGAGGGGCACTCGAAACTATGACGTGCGAGAGGTTCATACAGAGCGAAAGGTAGGGCCAAAATAAGACCTAGGTTTGGAGACAAAGGAAGAGAAAGGTAAAAATGAACTCTTGGCCTTTGTGGCCAGAACAATTATTTTGTCCAGCTCCAGCCAAAGCAAAGGTTGGATTCAGCGTTCACCTACCATGTTCGCAGCCAAAGAGCCCTGCAACCAGCAATGGCTGAAGCGGAAACCTTGGAGAAGACCAGGTCTGCATTTATATCAGCCTCTCTCAAATAACTATTGGACTCCTTGATGTGCTCAACCAGAGGAAGGAGATCAGCCGAGGAGCACCCGAGTGACGTTCATCTGCAAGAAGATCTGCCCATTTTTCCACTGCCTTATTTATCCAAGCGGAGACCAAAATGGGTCTAAGGCAGAGGTTCCCAAACCCACAACTGTCCACGTTTTTAAGGATAGCCACACTTGAGCACAGGTGACTTAATTAGTACCATAGTCATTTGATTTAACCATCTGGACATAGCCATCAGTCTGCAGGCAGACATGCACTGTGGAGGGGATGTGGACCAGTCCCTTCCCGTTCAGGCAAACAGGCAGGCTGTATGTCCTTCCCTGCGGAGGCTCCCAGAGAGAGGGCTCCAAAGATGGGAGCCAACTCCAAGCCCCGTTCCCATCCCCCCACCGCAGCTCTAAGCCAAGTATGTAATGACTGTTTCCATGTGAAAAAAAACGAGACAATTACTAGCATGCCGATCTGTACTCCACTAGCTGGGGGATGGATACTACTAACTGCTGCTGTCTCGCCTAAGGTGAGCAATTGAACCGCAGTATCAGTGGACACTGCGCTCAAGGACCCAGACGTGACGAACGTAATGGGACCCTGGGGTGCTCCCTCCGGCAACACAGAGCCTGCCAGGCACGTAACAGGAGAAAGAGGAGAGAAGAAGAAAAAAAAAAAAGCACCTACAACTGAAACAGGCTGCCAGCAGCCCTTCAAACAAACGGATTACGTACGGGATGCCGGGAACTCGGATCCTGGCGATCAAAATCCCGACACCGGCCTCCCGACAGGGTTAGGATACCAACACCTGTCGGGTAAGTAGCCTAACCCTACCCCTACCTCCCGGCATCCCAAACCTAATTGGGATTAAGACTAATGTCGAGATTCCGGCACCAGCATTCTGTGCGCCAGCATGCCACAAGCTAGTATTTCAACTACATCAAACACCTGGTTCCAACAGGCACTTGAACTAAACTGTGATCATAGGGGTATAGCGTGGGAGATGTCGCATTCAAATTAACTAAGAGATATAAAGTAACAGGCTCCATATCACCATCCATATCCCAGGTACTCCAGTGGATGAAGAAAAACATTTTATGGGTCTTATTCATCAAACTCAAAATCCTATTAGCACTATTGTTAATGGGGCTCTGAGTCCGTGCCATTGAAGAAGCTAAAGTCAGTGTTACCAAAGGGCTGAAAGGTCCAATCATCAGATAAAATAAATAAATATATATATATATATATTTCTGAATGTAGTGCATTTTCCATTTCGCCATATACATCACAGGGTTACCACTGCTATAGCTGGAGATAACATGCTGCCAGCATGTTTCACTTACAAAATCAAAATGCGTACAAAAACATACAGTGCATCTGGAAAGTATTCACGGCGCTTCACTTCTTCCACATTTTGTTATGTTACAGCCTTATTCCAAAATGGAATAAATTCTTTTGTCCTCAAAATTCTACACACAATACCCCATAATGACAACGTGAAATATTTGAGATTTTTGCAAATTTTATTTAAAAAAAAAAAAAGACAAAGAAATCACATGTACATAAGTATTCACAACCTTTGCTCAATACTTTGTTGATGCACCTTTAGCAGCAATTACAGCCTCAAGTCTTTTTGAATATGATGCCACAAGCTTGGCACACCTATCTTTGGGCAGTTTCGACCATTCCTCTTTGAAGCACCTCTTAAGCTCCATCAGGTTGGATGGGAAGCGTTGGTTCACAGCCATTTTCAGATCTCTCCAGAGATGTTCAATCGGATTCAAATCTGGAATCTGGCTGGGACGCACAAGGACATTCACAGAGTTGTCCTAAAGCCACTCCTTTGATATCTTGGCTGTGTGCTTAGGGTCGTTGTCCTGCTGAAAGATGAACCATCGCCCCCAGTCTGAGGTCAAGAGCGCCCTGGAGCAGGTTTTCATCCAGGATGTCTCTGTACATTGCTGCATTAATCTTTCCCTCTATCCTGACTAGTCTCCCAGTTCCTGTCGCTGAAAAACATCCCCACAGCATGATGCTGCCACCACTATGCTTCACTGTAGGGATGGTATTGGCCTGGTGATGAGCGGTGCCTGGTTTCCTCCAAACATAACGCCTGGCATTCACGCCAAAGAGTTTAATCTTTGTCTCATCAGACCAGAGAATTTTGTTTCTCATGGTCTGAGAGTCCTTCAGGTGCATTTTGGCAAAGTCTAGGCAGGCTGCCATGTGCTTTTTACTAAGGAGTGGCTTCCGTCTGGCCACTCTACCATTACAGGCCTGATTGCTGCAGAAATGGTTGTCCTTCTGGAAGGTTTTCCTCTCTCCACAGAGGAATGATGTAGCTCTGACAGAGTGACCATCGGGTTCTTGGTCACCTTCCTGACTAGGGCCCTTCTCCCCCGATCGCTCAGTTTAGACAGCCGGCCAACTCTAGGAAGAGTCCTGATGGTTCCGAACTTCTTACATTTATGGATGATGGAGGCCACTGTGTTCATTGGGACCTTCAAAGCAGCAGATATTTTTCTGTACCCTTCCCCAGATTTGTGCTTCGAGACAATCCCGTCTCAGATGTCTACAGACAATTATTTGGACTTCATGCTTGGTTTGTGCTCTGACATGCACTGACATGTGTGGGACCTTATACAGACAGGTGTATGCCTTTCAAAATCATGTCCAATCAATTGAATTTACCACAGGTGGACTCCAATTAAGCTGTAGGAACATCTCAAGGATGATCAGTGGAAACAGGATGCACCTGAGCTCAATTTTGAGCTTCATGGCAAAGGCTGTGAATACTTATGTACATGTAATTTCTCAGTTTGTTTTTGTTTTGTTTTTTAATTAAATTTGCAAAAATCTCAAATGTTAAGCTGGCCACACACTAGACCAACTTTCATACAACTACGGTAGTTGATTGGTTGGAATGAAATCTGGTAAGGAACGGGAGTAATTTATGATCAGCAATTTGCTCCTATATGCCAGAAAACAGATGAAATGGCCGTCAAACAAGTTTGTTAAATGTTTGATCTAACAATTTGTTCAAACAGTTTTTGTTCATTTTCCAGCGTTTGGGAGCAAATCGCTGATTGTCATTTACTTTCATACCTTACCAGATTTTCATTCCAACCAATCAACTAGTTGGCTGGTTGGATGTAAGTTGGTCTAGTGTGTGGCCAGATTTACACGTTGTAATTATGGGGTATTGTGTGTAGAATTTTGAGGACAAAAATCAATTTATTTCATTTTGGAATAAGGCTTAACATAACAAAATGTGGAAAAAGTGAAGCACCGTGAATACTTTCCGGATGAACTATACTTAAACGGTATAATGGCTGTATTTGAACCACTGTAATGCATGTTCTGTTATCACTGCTCCTGCCTATGGACCAGTGCTATGTACAGTACTTGCTCCCCAGGCTAAAGCTGGATACACAGTGAGCGATGTGTACCCAGCATATATATCAGATACACATTAGAACGAGGTAATGGACGACGGAACGATACCTTGTTCCGTCCTTCATTACCTTGCGATATCGGCCGGTTGGACGTGCAATATGGTCGACTGGACGATGTCGCAAGCGTCCGCGGGAGCGCGCATATTGGCCGTATACTCCGAGTGATGCGGCCGATATGTCGTCCTGATTCGGCCGGAAATTACATATCGTGCAGACATCGCTCCAGTGTGTATCTATCTTAAGCTCATGGACTTCATCATGGATTGCTGCACTGTTACTCCTAAAAGTTTCACTTTGACTCACCAGGCAAAAATCTTGGGGTGAGCAGACTAATATAACGGAGGTTAGGAATAGAGCCGACGGCACATAAACTTCTAGTCAGGGAGGTTAATAAAGTTAAAAATGTTGTTGACAGTTATAGGCAGATGCGATAGGACGTTGGGTTAGGGGCAGAGTTAGGGAGAGGGTGTAGAGAATCTACTGTGGTAAAATCTGCCTCTTTGAATTGATCTGCGACCAGGAAAGTACTGTTCTTTCTTAGCAGATCTGTCTGTAGGAATAAATGTTTTTTATTCATCCCTACTTTCTCTTTCCCTACTTTATATCTTTCCCTACTTTCTTCTCCATACTTTCCCTATATCTACACTCTCTTTTCTTATTTAACTTTTCTTTCCCTTCCTGTGCCTCCTACCTCCTTGCCTTACCCTTGGTGGAGCACCATGAGCCGCCCCCAGCGTGCGCGCTCGGTACCCGCCCGTCTGTCAGACGGTGTCGGGCCCGGCGTGCTTTATCCCCCTCTCTCTCAGGTCCTGCCCTCCCGGCGTTCGGGACGGTCAGGTGAAGCGGCCCCCTTACAAGCAAGCGCTGCGGGCGCACGGCCGCGGCGGTGCCGCGAAACGCCTCAGTTAATACCTCCGCCTGCCCCTGGTTCCCCGCTGGTCGCCAGTACCAGTGCGACTAGGGACCAGGGCAGGCGGGGATCGGGAGCGGGCGGGCGTACTACAGCGCCCGCGGGAGTCACGGGTGCGCGCTCCGGCCGTTCCCGCGGCCATCAGCGGGCAGTCACACCGCCCGTCCCTTCTCCCCCAGTGGCCGCTCAGAGTGAGCCGGCTGAAGTCCGGGGGGAAGGGCGGCGGAAACGGCCACATAAGCGTGCAGGCCGGATGCCTGTCATGGCGCCGGCTTGCACGCAGGCCAATATTAATACAGGCGGGGGGGCGGAGATGAAGGGGGCGGAGCCAACACCTGCATAGTGACAGGCAGGTTAATCCTCCCCCTCTTCTGCTGCCCCTTTTTATGATGATACAGACATGGGGTCCCCCATGTCTGCAGTAGCCAGCACCTCCAGGCCTGCGGGGGTGGCAGCTGCTCCGGCGTCTGCTATGCCTGCAGGGCCTGCGGCACCAGGGAGTGCTCCTTTGCTGGATGCTGGTGCCATAGCCGGACTGCTGGTGTCTGTGGTGGGTGCACTGACACCGCTTTTGACTAGGGATGAGCGGGTTCGGTTCCCTGAGAACCGAACCCACCCGAACTTCGGGGATCCGGGGCGATCCGAGCCCAAGCTCGGATCTCCCTGTCTGCCCCGGATCCCTCTCCCGAGGCAAAACCTCGAGATCTGCTGTCGGATCTCGAGGTTTTGCCTCGAGCGGCCATTTAAAAAAAAATGCCTTTGCCTTTAATGGGCAAAGTGCTGATTGGCTGACAGAGCCGTCTGTCACGGCTCTCAGCCAATCAGCATTATGGTGCTCATTTGCATGTAGCACGGACTCGTGAGATCCGTGCTACATGCATCTGTGTGATTGACAGTGACACAGAGCACAGATGGGTCAGTGAGACCCGTCTGTGCTGCTGTGTATTTCAATGACACAGATGCACGCACGGACCAGGAGATCCGTGCTACTTGCATCTGTGTCATTGACACAGAGCACTAACGGGTCCGTGAGACCCGTCTGTGCTGCTGTGGTAAATAAAAAAAAAAAAACCTGTGTAAAAAGAGAAAAAAATGGCGTCCTCCCCCCCAAAAAAAGAGCAACCAGCCCCGGGCATTAGTGACCCAGTGCTGGGTGTGCTTAAATACAGGGGACAAACGACATAGGGGTCCCCTGTACTTAAACACAACCAGCACCGGGCTAGTCAGAACCAGAGCTGGTTGCCAAAATACGGGGGACAAACGACGTAGGGGTCCCCCGTATTCTGCGCAACCAGCTCTGGGCTCTGATCCGGTCCTGGTTCTGGAAATACAGGGGAAAAAAATGAGTAGGGTTCCCCTGTATGTTCCAGAACCAGCACTGGACTTTTTCTAGCGGGGGGCTGATGCCACAGCCAGGGGAGCCCTTTCACCGGGCCCCCCAGCCGCAGCATCAGCCCTGACCGCTAGTCAGCCCAGGCCGGGGATCCCTGGAGAGCTGGGGACCCCCCCAATAAAGGGGTCACCCTCTCCAGGGCACCCCAGGCCCAGGCTGATAGCCCGGGGCTATCCCCGCCACCCCTGGTGGCGGTGGGTGGCGGGTTGATTGTGTGGTGTGGTGTAAATAAAGAATATCAAACATTGTCTTTACAAGTAGAACTGCAAGTCCCAGCAAGCCTGCCCCGCATGCTGGTACTTGGAGAACCACAAGTACCAGCATGCAGGGCATTAAGGGCCCACTAGTACCTGTAGTTCACCTGTAAAAAAATGTTTAAAAAAAACACAGGACACACACACCGTGACAGTATAAGTTTATTAAACATACATACACACACACACACACACACACATGTACACATACTCACCTATGTAACCCTGTAGCATCGGTCCACTTGTCCGGTAAAGTATCCATAGGGGACCTGTGAAAAAAAACATACTCACCATCTCCTATGCGAGGTTCTGTCCTCTTCGTTCCAAAGTAGGCATCCCCGGACTTGGCAAAAAAAAAAAAACGAAAACGCGATCCACGAACTTAGTACCGTTCTATAGAACGGTACTTCCCGAATGAGAGCTTAGCGGCGGGGTATCACCATGGAAACCCCGCTGCTAAGCGTTCATTGGCTGAGAGAGGCCATCTCCCGTCTCTCTCAGCCAATGAACGGCTCCCTCCATTGTAGTCAATGCTGGGAGCCGCAAGGTTATTAAAGTTTACCCTGCGGTTCCCACCATTGACTACAATGGAGGGAGCCGTTCATTGGCTGAGAGACGGGAGATGACCTCTCTCAGCCAATGAACGCTTAGCAGCGGGGTTTCCATGGTGATACCCCGCCGCTAAGCTCTCATTCGGGAAGTACCGTTCTATAGAACGGTACTAAGTTCGTGGATCGCGTTTTCGTTTTTTTTTTTTGCCAAGTCCGGGGATGCCTACTTTGGAACGAAGAGGACAGAACCTCGCATAGGAGATGGTGAGTATGTTTTTTTTCACAGGTCCCCTAGGGATACTTTACCGGACAAGTGGACCGATGCTACAGGTTACATAGGTGAGTATGTGTACATGTGTGTGTGTGTATGTATGTTTAATAAACTTATACTGTCACGGTGTGTGTGTCCTGTGTTTTTTTAAACATTTTTTTTACAGGTGAACTACAGGTACTAGTGGGCCCTTAATGCCCTGCATGCTGGTACTTGTGGTTCTCCAAGTACCAGCATGCGGGGCAGGCTAGCTGGGACTTGCAGTTCTACTTGTAAAGACAATGTTTGATATTCTTTATTTACACCACACCACACAATCAACCCGCCACCCACCGCCACCAGGGGTGGCGGGGATAGCCCCGGGCTATCAGCCTGGGCCTGGGGTGCCCTGGAGAGGGTGACCCCTTTATTGGGGGGGTCCCCAGCTCTCCAGGGATCCCCGGCCTGGGCTGACTAGCGGTCAGGGTTGATGCTGCGGCTGGGGGGCCCGGTGAAAGGGCTCCCCTGGCTGTGGCATCAGCCCCCCGCTAGAAAAAGTCCAGTGCTGGTTCTGGAACATACAGGGGAACCCTACTCATTTTTTGTCCCCTATATTTCCAGAACCAGGACCGGATCAGAGCCCAGAGCTGGTTGCGCAGAATACAGGGGACCCCTACGTCGTTTGTCCCCCGTATTTTGGCAACCAGCGCTGGTTCTGACTAGCCCGGTGCTGGTTGTGCTTAAGTACAGGGGACCCCTACGTCGTTTGTCCCCTGTATTTAAGCACACCCAGCACTGGGTTACTAATGCCCGGGGCTGGTTGCTCTTTTTTGGGGGGGTGCACGCCATTTTTTTCTTTTTTTACACAGGTTTTTTTTTTTTTTTTTACCACAGCAGCACAGACGGGTCTCACGGACCTGTCATTGCTCTGTGCCAATCACACAGATGCATGTAGCACGGATCTCCCGGGTTCGTGCTACATGCAAATGGGCACCATAACGCTGATTGGCTTCCTGTCTGCCACTGCAGTGCCACTCCTAGATGGGCCACGTGTTTGTGCCGCCCCCTTGTGTCGCTTAGCATAGTCATCCAGCTTCCTCGGTACAACCTTTTGGCCTAAAAACAATATTGTGAGGTGTGAGGTGTTCAGAATAGAGTGGAAATGAGTGGAAATTAATGTTATTGGGGTTATTAATAGCGTAGGAACAAAAAAAGGCCCATTTATGTGATTTTAGCGGGTTTTTTTTATTTTTTAAGAAAAAATCCAGATCCAAAACACAAAACCCAGAACCCAAAACACGGAAGGGTGGTTTTGGCAAAACCAATCCAGATCCAAAACACGAAGAAAGATCCAGATCCAAAACCAAAACACAAAACACGAAAAGTGTCCGGTGCACACCCCTACTTTTGACCCAGCAGCCCGGAAACGCTGACACTGGAGGCCCTTCTGCGTCGGCGGCGTCCGCCGTGCAGACGCAGCTTGGCCCGCTGGTGCAGCAATTAGGCAGGATTTGCGGTCTTTCCCTCGCTCCCATGCCCGCAGCTCCTTCCGTTTCTTTCTCTCCCATCTCCCTTCCTCAGCCCAATCAGGCTACGGACACAGATAATGCGCACGATGCTGCCTCAGTCTCTTCTTTTACAGACGACAGTCTGGAGGAGTTAACAGTGGTCGCAGCCACGACCAGAAGTGCGACGGCTGAAGTCAGAGCTAACGCAGGCACTGGAGTAACCAATGCCCTTGCCAATGCTTCTGGTGAGTGTGACAGTACATCTGACTGCGGGTCTACTTCCATTTCCTCCTCCTCTTCAAGTGATAGTTCGCATAAGGCTAGGCGTAAAAGGGCAAGGTGGTCTCGTAGACGTCGCTCACGTCGTCATAGGCATTCTAGCGAACGGTTCTCCGGCAGTAGTACCAGTGTAGATCGCGGAGCGGGTCCGGAGGATGTTGTACACTGCGCTAATACAGCTGTCACTCGAGGTATGCATACCAGGGTTAAGCAGCAGATCAAAAAAGGGCGCTACGTAGATATGTTCACCCTTACAGCTACGGCGAAAAAAGCTGCTGCGACTGCAAAGGCAAAAGGGGGTATTGGTCTGGAGGCCTTTAAGTCTTACACGAATTGGTTATCTGGGTTCTGCGTGTTCTCAACTTGCTATCTCAAAACCAGGCCTTCCGAGTACCTTAATGTTATAAGATATTTACACCTGATACACGGCCTATTCAAGGCCTCACGCAGTACGGCGTGGCGTCAATACGACGAAGAGTTTCGTCAAAAGCAAGATCGGGTCAAGGTCATGGAATTGGGTTGTAAAGATGTTGAGGTGTGGATGGAGGTGACACAGCCTACACGCGTCCTTGCTGATCAGTCCCCTGGGCGGCCAGTTCAACCCTCGTCCCCCTCGGCACCAAGGACAGCCAATGGAGGGCAAAACAAGCGGAAGTGTTACGCATACAACAATGGGAATTGTACCCTTGGTAATAGGTGTCGCTTTCGACACCAGTGCCTCCGCTGCGGCGCGGCACACCCCAGTAAGGACTGCTCCCGCGGTTCAGGAGGAGCTAAGTAAAGGTATCCTGTGCGGGACGACGCCGCCTTTTTGAGAAAGGGTTTTGCAGAGGGATTCTCGCTTCCAATAATATGGCCTGTCAGTTCCGGGTCCCCTAGGAATTTACGCTCGGCCTGCGATTTACCTCACGTGCTAAAGGATAAGGTTATGAAGGAGGTCGGGCTGGGTCGCATGATTGGACGTTTCCCGCAGCCTCCGATACCCGATCTGGTCCTTTCCCCTGTGGGTGTTGTCCCCAAGAAGGCCCCCGGGAGTTACCGTTTAATTCAGCACCTGTCACATCCGTCAGGCACGTCGGTTAACAACGCCATAGATGTTGAGGTCTGCCGCGTACAGTACCAGTCATTCGAATCTGCGTTAGTGTTGGTTCGCGCAGCGGGTCCGCGTTCTTTCATGGCGAAAGTGGACATTGAGTCCGCCTTCAGATTGTTGCCCCTGCATCCTGAATCATTTCGCTTCATGGGGTTTCGGTTGACGGATGGCTATTACCTGGACAAATGTCTTCCGATGGGTTGTCCGATTTCCTGCGCGTTCTTCGAGCGTTTCAGTTCCTTTCTCCATTGGTGTGTCGCGGTGGGGTCTGGGGAGACGAGCATAGCCCATTACTTGGACGACTTCTTGTGCGTAGGTCCAGCCGGTTCGCGTCGCTGCAATCGTCTCCTTTTTTCAGTGCAAGCACTCTTCTCGGAATTTGGAGTACCTATTGCGCACGATAAAACTGAGGGCCCAGCCACTAAGCTGGTTTTCTTGGGTATTGAAATTGATACCTTGGAGGGTCTTTGCTGGCTGCAGCCGGACAAGATTCGTCGTTTGCAGGATACTATCCTCCTAGCGTTGGCAGGAGGAAAGGTAACTCTTCGTCAAGGTCAATCCCTGCTCGGGCTGTTTAACTTCGCGTGTCGAGTTATCCCGATGGGGAAGATTTTCTGTCGGAAGCTACAGAGGGCTTTGGTAGGGCTACGTCAACCGCACCATTTTCTGCGGCTGTCGTCTGAACTAAAGCTGGACCTGGCGGTTTGGGAGACATTTTTGGCCGATTTTAATGGAGTGCGTGTCTGGCCTGCGGATCCTCAGCCTAATGCTTGCCTGCAGCTCTTCACGGATGCTGCTGGATCATCAGGTTTCGGATCTTTTTTGGGAGGAGATTGGTGTTTTTCAGTTTGGCCGGCGGAATGGGTGCAGGCAGGATTGACCAAGAACTTGCTCCTACTGGAGCTGTTTCCCATAGTGGTGGCATTAGAGCTATGGTGTCAGCGGTTGCGCGACCGTTCCATAGTTTTTTGGTGTGATAACCTGGGGGTAGTACATGCGATCAATAACCAAAGATCGTCGTCGCTACCAGTGTTGCGGCTTCTTGCTTGGCTGGTTCTGCGCGCTTTGCAGTTTAACATATTGTTCACAGCTCGTCATGTGCCGGGTACTGATAATTCCATTGCAGATGCGCTCTCCAGACAGGATTGGCGGAGGTTCCGCGAATTGGCCCCGTACGCGGCATTAAAAGGTGAGCTTTGTCCATTTCATTGTTGGCAGATCATCAAACCAGAATGGAAGATCTCGCACGTCGGTCCGTGGCCCCACGGACGTTGACGGCCTACCAAACATCTTGCCAACAGTGGGAGAAGTTTTTGCAAGGACGGAGTTAGTCAGGTAGCTCTCGTTATACTAATATGGTTGCTTTTGTTTGTTTCTTGTTCGATTCCGGCAGGTCGCGGGCTTATGTTGCCCAGAGGCTTGCTGGGATTTCATTCTTTTTGCGCCTAGCGGGGCAGAGAGACATAACTAAGGGTTTTTTAATACAAAGGGCCCCTTAGGGGTTGGTCTCGCGTCAGGCCTGCCATGGATGACCAGCGTCATCCTATTGGTCCTGATTTGTTAGCGCGTCTAGGTGAAAGTTTGACGGGCATTTGTTCTTCGCAATTCGAGGTTCTGTTGTTCCGCCTCACTTTTGCGATGGCCTTTCATGGGGCCTGTGTCATAAGTAAAGGGCCGGCTGGCTTGACCGTTAAAGGGTGCTGTAACCCCCAAAGTACACTCCAAACCAAATAACAAAATATTTTTTCTGTGTTTGTGAATTGTGTGCGCAGTAGCCGCACGTGCATCAACAAAGTAGTGCCAAGCGTGCGCCTGTGTCATAAGTAAAGGGCCGGCTGGCTTGACCGTTAAAGGGTGCTGTAACCCCCAAAGTACACTCCAAACCAAATAACAAAATATTTTGGTGATAAAACTCGTTACTAAATGGGGGCCTGAATGACTTATAGTGCATGCATGGCATCGCTCTCACTAGTATATGGTATGTGTGCTGGATTTGTCTATGAAACGGAGGGATGTCAGTCCCAGGAGTTTGTCACTGATTTAGATTTGTCTGGCAATGTTTATATTTGTATTTAGTATTTACTAAATTGACAGCATTGTATGTAGGGGAATCGGAATGAAATACCGATGACTGAATAGCCGCCAGTTCTCATACCAACGCCGGAAGTCCAAAGGGAGGATATCCCGACAGCGGCCGGTAAGTGCTCTAACCACTGTTGCCAACTCTGAAATGAGAAATAAGCAACTCTTGAGTGAAAGACAAGCCCAACCCAATCTGATAAAGCCCAAAACATAAGCCCAATGTAATATGGTGGTACGGGGGTGGGGGTAATTTAATGAAAACCACAAATGTTATTGTTTATTGTTCATTTTATTAAAATACATATAAATATTTGCAAAACACAGCTTTTCCCTGCTCTACGAATAAACTCCACTGTGCGAAGTAAAGCGCAGGGCACTCGGGGCCTGATTCGGCATAGGACGGAATTGCAAAGCCGCACACAAGCAACTTTGTAATTCTGTCCTTCCTAAAATGCAAATGCAGCAGAAGGTGCCTGAAATCTCCTTGCTGCATCTGCGATCCCAGGCTGCGACCAAGGTTGCAGTCTGGGATCGCCATTGCAACCATCGATCACAGTGGTTGCACCTTTGGTCAGGCTGCGGTAGCTGAAGCTAGCCGTGTTCTGTCATCATGCAAGGCCAGGAAGTCTGCGTCCAAGGATGCAGAACCTAGCCTTGCCAGTCCCGGAAAAAGGGGGCTACATGACCCCGTTTCCGGGAATGCTGATCGTCTCTGCCCCGCAAACTCCTATGCCTGTCAATCAGGCAAATGCATACAGGTGTCTGTGCGATATAGCAGTACCTGTTCTGCACATGCACAGAATGGGTCCTGCGCAGATTCCCAAGCAAAGCAACTAGTGTGCACTGTTGAATCAGGCCCTCTGTGCGTGGTAAAGTACAGGACAAAAGAGTCATTTAAACAAACACGTCAAAACAAAATAACTGACATATGGGAAAATGTAACTTCTATTGATCGTTTAAACTAATCATTCTAGTTAACCAAATCTAGATAACTACATATACAGAGAGATATACATACAGACAGCTAAACATAAATGGATTGGTGAAGGAGCTATATAACATTTGCTCACTTTAGTAGTGGGACCTGGCTATCAAGCCCAAAAACAAGCTACCAAAAAAAAAAATAAGCCCAAAAACAAGCAACCATCCAAAATAACAAGCAAATGGGGGAAAAAACAAGCCCAATTCCGCTTGTTATAAGCAGACTAGGCAACTATGGCTCTAACCCTCCCCTCTCCCCCTCCTAACCCTAACCTTTCCTTAGGGGTGCCAGCCTAACCCTAACCTCCCCCCAGGCAGTGCCTAACCCTAAGTCCCCCCCTGGGGGTGCCTAAACCTAACCCCTCCTTCCAGCACCCTAAAACTAACCCCCTTCTCCTAGCCTAACCCTCCACAGGGGGTGCCTAACCCTAAGTCCCCCCCTTGGGTGTCTAAATCTAACCTCCCTCCCCTCCACAGCTACAAGCTAACTCTCCCTGACTTACCTTGTTTGGGATGCCAGGCGTGGGGCTTTTGGCGTGGGGCTACAGATAGGCTTCGGCATTTCAACGCTTATCTTTAGCACCTGGTCGGCCTTCCGCCATTGGGATTCCGGCGGGCGGCGGTAATTTAACCGCATGCAGAATGTAGTTGTCAGTGATCACATATTTACCAATCATGGGCGTTCTTTGTTATGCAGCACATCCACTAGGCGACTAGGGAAAGACAGTATAATAACAACATCGTAATCATACAGTCGTTCCCCATCCCCTGCAGTGCCTACACTGAATGGTTAGTCGTTCAGTGTAGGCACCCTCCCTCATCCCCGAACATGGGTAATCTGTCGTTATTGGCAGATTGACCGGCATGTTCGGGCGATGATTGATGCCGGAAACGACCAACGGAAGCGCGCATTGCTGGCCGTTACTGACATTATAGTGCATAAATTGTGCACGATTTATGAGGGATTGCGGGATTTTGATGTCGTAATTGTGCAATCGCTCATTAATATCGCCTAGTGGTTGTGCACATTTACTCATGGATAGACATGCTGGGTACACACTAGACTAATCTTTACACAATTGGCAGATTCCAATGCTTCTGAACGACATATTGTGCAGTGTGTACCCACTATCATGATGCCTAGGAGCTCCCGTGGCTCGTTTGTCGTATCCTCAGATCTTCCCTACATGTAGAAAGATCTGGCAGTCTCGTTAACCCCGTTGTTTTTCAAAAACTTTTTGGACCTGCGAAAAGTCTTTGAAATTGAATACGGTGTAAAACCAAAACCAGTGAAAATGACGTCATTATCACAATTATCACAAAAACTGACTTTTCGCTCCAAATTGAATTGCCCTATATAACTCAACATTAAAAACAATATAACTATTTTCTAACAAAAAAAAATGAAATAAAAAACTTCAACAACATTAAAATCATATAAAAACTGCATGAAGAGCTTTTCAGTTTTTAAAGTTAAAGGTTTTAGCCCCCATTGATTGGGGTCCACACCAGTTGTCCATAAACCTTCCCACCCCCATTTCTGGAGGTAGCCAGATATCAATTTTTAGTCCGTGTTTATTTTGAGATACATGTTTTTTTTGAAAAATCCCTTTAAATATATATATTTTTTAAATTCTTTTCTCATAGATATGGCTTTGGACAAGGACCGAGAGTTCGTGACAGGCTTCCTCGTGTTATATTGCGAGAAGGAATGATTGTGGAGAGTCAAAAGTCGCGACTACTCCAACAAGCAGAAGTTGTTATGTATCATTTCCAAGAGAAAAAGACAAGAAACAGGGGGCCTGATTCAGACCCGCTCGCGAGCGCTATGCGCTCACAAGCAGGTCGATGGTGGCCCAGTGCGCATGCGCACGACGGAGCCGGCTCCGTCGCGCGCATGCGCGAGACCCGGATAGTGACGGGCAATTCGTCGCTCCGGGTCTCGTACCAAAGGGAGCGTGTTGTTGATGTTGAGTGACAGCATGCCCCCTTTGGTGGGCGGGCCGGGGGCTTGGCTGCCCAGACGGAGGCGTTCCCATGGGAACGCTTACCATCTGGGGCCGGCCCCACGACATCACAAGTGATGTCAGTGGGACTGCTTTCGGCTCTGTTAGAGCCGAAAGGACTCTGGGGCTTGCGGCAACGAGACCCTACCACAAGGGTCTCGTCGCAAGCCCGATGGTCGCGATGGTCTTGACTAGGGGTGTGCACCGGCCACTTTTCGTGTTTTGTGTTTGGTTTTGGATCTGGATCTTTCTTCGTGTTTTGGATCTGGATTGGTTTTGCCAAAACCACCCTTCCGTGTTTTGGGTTCTGGATTTTGTGTTTTGGATCTGTATTTTTTTTTAAAAGTATAAAAACAGCTAAAATCACATAATTTGTGGGTTTTTCTGCTCCTATGCTATTATTAACCTCAATAACCTTAATTTCCACTCATTTCCAGTCTATTCTGAACACCTCACACCTCACAATAGTGTTTTTATATCCAAAAGGTTGCACCGAGGTAGCTGGATGACTATGCTAAGAGATACGAGTGGGCGGCACAAACACGTGGTCCATCTAGGAGTGACACTGCAGTGGCAGACAGGATGGCAGTTTGAAAAACTAGGCCCCAAACAGTACATAATTCAAAGAAAAAAAGAGGTGCAAGATGGAATTGTCCTTGGGCCCTCCCACCCACCCTTATGTTGTATAAACAGGACATGCACACTTTAACAAACCAAACATTTCAGCGCCAGGGTCTGCCACACGACTGTGGCCGATATGATTGGTTTGTTTGGGCCCCCACAAAACAAGCTGGCAATTAATCTGTCCCTGCACAAAATGGCTCTACGGATGCAAGATGTCGTCCTCATCCTCCTCATCCACCGATTCCTCACCCTCTTCAGTGTTGTGTACATCCTCATCCTCACAGAGTATTAATTCGTCCCCGCTGGAATTCACAACCACAGGTCCCTCTGTACGTTCTGGAGGCTGGTCTCCCTGGAAGAGTTGATAATTCATTTTATGAACATCATCTTCTTCACATTTTGTGGAAGCAACCTCCTACGCCTTTCGCTGACAAGGTTCCCGACTGCACTAAACACTCTTTCGGAGTACACACTGGAGGGGGGGCAACTCAGGTAAAATAGAGCCAGTTTGTACAGGGACCTCCAAATTGCTTCTTTTTCCCGCCAGTACAGGTACGGACTGTCTGACATGCCTACTTGGATGCTGTCACCAATGTAATCCTTTAACAGACAGACGCACGCTTGTCGCTGCTGCTTTAAGGATGCAGGTGCGGCTACAGCCCACACAATTCACAAAGACAGAAAAAAAAAGAAGAATTTTTTTATTGTTTGTGGAGCGCACTTTGAGGGTTACACCACCCTTTAACAGACAGACGCACGCTTGTCGCTGCTGCTTTAAGGATGCAGGTGCAGCTACAGCCCACACATTTCACAAAGACAGAAAAAAAAAGAAGAATATTTTTATTGTTTGTGGAGCGCACTTTGAGGGTTACACCACCCTTTAACAGACAGACGCATGCTTGTCGCTGCTGCTTTGAGGATGCAAGTGCGGCTACAGCCCACACATTTCACAAAGACAGAAAAAAAAAGAAGAATATTTTTATTGTTTGTGGAGCACACTTTGAGGGTGTCACCACCCTTTAACAGACAGACGCACGCTTGTCGCTGCTGCTTTAAGGATGCAGGTGCGGCTACAGCCCACACATTTCACAAAGAAAAAAAAAAAAAAGAATTTTTTTATTGTTTGTGGAGCGCACTTTGAGGGTTACACCACCCTTTAACAGACAGACGCACGCTTGTCGCTGCTGCTTTGAGGATGCAGGTGGAATCTAGACGGGATTTGGAACCGGGGACACACTACCTCCATCAATTGTCTAAATCCCACTGCACTAATGGCAGATACCGGACGCACGTCTAACACCAACATAGCAGTCAAGGCCTCAGTTATACGTTTTGCTTCAGGATGACTGCTGTCGTACTTCATCCTCATCGCTAAGGACTGTTGGAGGGTCAATTGTTTAGTAAAAGTAGTGGTGTTCCTACTTCCTCTCTGGGATGATGAACAACTCCCAGCAGCAGCAACAGCACTAGGAGGAAGTGGTTCTTGATCTTTCCCTATTTTATTTTTATCGGAGAAAGTTTGGTCCTCCATTTATGTTATATTGATATATACGTGCGGCTAAGGCGCACACAAACACAGAAAATATTTTTTTATTTTTGCTGGAGAGTAGTGCACTTTGTTGGTTACACCACCCTTTAAGAAATTAGCCAGCCGGCTCTTTACTTATGGGACACAGGCGCACGCTTGGCGCTGCTCCTTTGTTGATGCACATGCAGCCACAGTGCACACAATTCACAAACACAGAAAATATTTTTTTATTTGGTTTGGAGTGTACTTTGGGGGTTACAGCACCGTTTAACGGTCAAGCCAGCCGGCCCTTTACTTATGACACAGGCGCACGCTTGGCACTACTTTGTTGATGCACGTGCGGCTACTGCGCACACAATTCACAAACACAGAAAATATTTTTTTATTTGGTTTGGGGTGTACTTTGGGGGTTACAGCACCCTTTAACGGTCAAGCCAGCCGGCCCTTTACTTATGACACAGGCGCACGCTTGGCACTACTTTGTTGATGCACGTGCGGCTACTGCGCACACAATTCACAAACACAGAAAATATTTTTTTATTTGGTTTGGAGTGTACTTTGGGGGTTACAGCACCCTTTAACGGTCAAGCCAGCCGGCCCTTTACTTATGACACAGGCGCACGCTTGGCACTACTTTGTTGATGCACGTGCGGCTACTGCGCACACAATTCACAAACACAGAAAATATTTTTTTATTTGGTTTGGAGTGTACTTTGGAGGTTACAGCACCCTTTAACGGTCAAGCCAGCCGGCCCTTTACTTATGACACAGGCGCACGCTTGGCACTACTTTGTTGATGCACGTGCGGCTACTGCGCACACAATTCACAAACACAGAAAATATTTTTTTATTTGGTTTGGAGTGTACTTTGGAGGTTACAGCACCCTTTAACGGTCAAGCCAGCCGGCCCTTTACTTATGACACAGGCGCACGCTTGGCACTACTTTGTTGATGCACGTGCGGCTACTGCGCACACAATTCACAAACACAGAAAAATTATTATTTTTTTAGCACTTGGGGGGAGCACCCCTGATGGACAGAGCACCCCCTGGACAACACTACAGCACCCCTTTAGGACTGGGACACTGCACAGGACTTTGGAGTGGACACAGCCCCTATGGACAACTGACTGCACAACACAGTCCAGCCAGCCCCTATGGATTTTGAAGTAGTGGACACAGCCCCTATTAACAACAGCAGCACAGCACAACACAGCCAGCCCCTATGGACTTTGAAGTAGTGGACTCAGCCCCTATGGACAACAGCAGCACAGCACAGCACAGCACAGCACAACACTACTCTGCACTACACTACACTACACAGCCCAGCCAGCCCTAACTCCCACCCTCCCTCTTCACTGTCCACAGCCGAGTGAGAAAATGGCGCCGACGCGGGTACCTTATATAGGATCCAAAACCCGCGAGACCCGGAAGGCGGGATGATGACGTTTTGCTTCGATTTCAGATCCGAGTCAGGCGGGAAAAGTCGAGCCTGACTCGGATCGGCCTCGGATCGGGTGGGCTCGGGGGGGTTCGGATTTCAGAAATCCGAACCCGCTCACCCCTAGTCTTGACCATCGCGAAAATCTTCATGGCCGCTCGCTATAGCTGTGGGTGGTCACCCACAGCTAAGTGAGCGACCAGGAGGCCGCTCTAAAAAAACAGAAGGCCGGCCCTGATTCAGAGCGAGCGCTCTGTCTGAGCGTCCGGCTCTGAATCAGGCCCAGGGTCCGGTCTTAGGTCTATCATCTTGATGTTATAATCTCTAAACAAATTAAGAAAATATAACCTTTATTAGTTTCTTTAAAATATGGTGTACAGGGACTTCCGATGGGCGGACCAAACGATCTGGCCGCACTTTTAATGGGATCCCAAAACGGCTCCATTTAGCAGCAATACAACGCCGCCGGAGGGGCTCGCTGGACCACCTAAAGCCACCCTGAGGTCTCTGGGATAAAGCGGGTAAGAGCGGCGCATGCCCCAGCCCCCCGCGCTGCCTCACAGCACCGAAGCCCAGCCGCATCGGAAAAGCGGCGCTGCCCGCGGCCGCCATCTTGGATGGCGGCCGGGCACATTTCCACCCCTTTCCACCTATAGCAGCATCCACCCGGGTACTAACTAGACCTGAGGAGTAAGCGGGACATCTGGCCATCACCTCAGGGTAGATTCCCTGCCACAAGCTCCCCCCTGGCCCCACATCACCCGCGGCTGCCATTTTGGGACCTGGACAGGCTGCTGCATCCTGCGCTTACCTCCCTTCACAGCCTCCTCTACTTTCTGCTCACATCGGGGTGTAGAGTGGTGTGGCTGTGTCCACACACTGGGATCTCACTTTGCCCATTACCAGGATTCAAGGACTGTGCTCATAGGCCATAATATAGACTCTGATTCACAGACCCCACATCACTTATATTTAGAATACTTGGAGCTCAGTCTCGTGGCTCTAGGTTAAACTACACGCCACATCCTTATACCATGGAGAAGTTTGTGGCAGGACCGCAGCATGCACCCAAAGGTCAAACGACTAAAGGGAAAGACAAAACTGCAGCCTCATCCTCATCTCCTTGCTCTCCTACTTCACCTCCAGCTGACAACATTCTGGACGGAGCCTCTAACTCGACTCAATTTAGTACCGCCTCAGTAGCTAAAGCCCAGGAAATATCCGAGATTCTCTCTCCCTTGCTAGACAAAAAATTGCCCGGCCTCAAAGAAGCTATAGAGTCAGCAGTTTTGCAACTTAAGGAGCATGGCCGACGCTTCACAGAGGCAGAATAACGTATCTCCAATGTTGAAGACGAGCTAACAGAGGCACAAAGCATAATCCGCACACAGGAATCAGCGATTTCTGCTATGCAAGAGAAACTAGAAGACTTAGAAAATCGAAACCGCAGCAACAATCTGCGCCTTATAGGCCTACCAGAATCTGTGAAACAGAAAGATCTTATGGATTTAGTTTCTCGGTGGTTACCCTCAGAACTCCACCCCCCCACCACTCTCATCATAGAGCGAGTTCACCGCATACGCCCTGATCGCACCTCTGATCAGCGACGACCTTGACCCATCATAGTGAAGATGCTGAACTACCTAGATAAGACTCGCATTCTCGATGTTTATCGCAAATCAGAGGGTCTCGTATAACAGGGACATAAATTGTTGCTATTTCAAGATTTCTCATATTAGGTAGCGATGAAAAGAAGAGAGTTCTCCCCCATCTGCAAAGAGCTATTTGATCTGGGCTTGAGATTTGCATTAATGTACCCTGTGAAATTGAAGGTCGTGCACAACTGCGAACAGCATTTTTTCGATTCTCCAACATCTGTGAAAGTCTTCATAGACTCTTTATGTAATACTACTACCCCTCACACCGATGACGCTGACTAAGAAGATATATTCTGTCTCATATATCCACTCTAAATCATAAATATGGAGAATCCGCTACTAGATGTATATATAATTCATGTCTGTTTTCATGTTTATTACCTCTCTCGCCAATTACTGGATACATGTGGTGGAAATTTCAGGTTAACCCCTGGTTTACCCTTGTTCTCCTTTGCTTTTTCCCATCCCCTCCTTCCCCTTCTCCCCTTCTTTTTCTTTCCCCTCTCCTACTTTTCTTCTTCATTTCTCGATACTTTTGTATCTTAACTAGGGATGTGCGCCGGACCATTTTTGCCGGATTTGGATTTGGATTTGGTTCTAATTCGTCGTCCGGCTTTGGATTTGGATTTGGATTTGCCAAACTGCGGTGACTGGCTTTGGATTTGGATTTGGATTTGGATTTTTTTACAAAAATTGACAAAAAAAGCTAAAATCACATAAATTGGTCTTTTTTTTCTTCCTAGAGTATTATTAACCTCAATAACATTAATTTCCAGTCAATTTAGACCATATCACAGCTTATAATATTGTTTTCAACAATATTGGCCAAAGGTTGCAGTGAGCTGACTGGTTACTAAGCGACAAAGCAGCGGCACAACGACACAGACACCACAGTATAAAGCACATCTATGACACATTGCCACACAGCAGTGGCAGAAATGAAAAGTAGTGCACCCACCCAGTGGGGTACGGCCAGCAGAGTCACAGTACTTGTTTACAAAGTGGGCTACGGCCCTAGGAGTCACAGTGCACAATCTTATTAGCATTACACCGCACATAGGGCCTGATTCACATTACACCATAAAGTAGTGTCTCTTATTTATGTTACGACACACAGTAGTGCCCCTTTTACACAATGCCCACAGTAGTGACCCTTTTACACAATGCCCACAGTAGCGGTGTCCCTTACACAATGTCCCCCAGCAATGGTGCCCCCTATGCAGTCCCCTTAGTAGTACGGTCCACTATGCAGTGCCCCCAGTTGAATGCTCCCCAGTAGTATGCCCCCCCAGTAGTATGTCCCCCATTAGCAGGCCCCCCCAGTAGTATGCCCCCCATTAGCATGCCACCCAGTAGTATGCCCCCCCAGTAGTATGGCTCCCCCAGTAGTAGGCTGCCCCAGTAGCAGGCCCCCCCAGTAGTAGGCTGCTCCAGTAGTAGCCCCCCCCTGTAGTATGGGCCCCCCCCTGTAGTATGGCCCCCCCCTGTAGTAGGCCCCCCCAGTAGTATGGCCCCCCCAGTAGCAGACCCCCCCCCAGTAGTATAGCCCCCCCCAGTAGCAGGCCCCTCTGTAGTATGGCCCCCCCAGTAGTATTGCCTCCCCCAGTAGCAGACCCCCCCCCAGTAGTGCAGACCCCCCCCCCCAGTAGTATAGCCCCCCCAGTAGCAGGCCCCTCTGTAGTATGGCCCCCCCAGTAGTATAGCCCCCCCCCAGTAGCAGACCCCCCCAGTAGTGCAGACCCCCCCCCCAGTAGCGCCCCCGGACCTTTGACAAGTAAAAAAATAAAAAAAATAAAACTTACCTGTATCCCCGCTCCCGCGCCGTCCGCTCTGTCACACGCTGAGGAGGGAGCCGGAAGACGGAGCTCATGTGTGAGCTCCAGCCGGCTCCCTCCGTGCAGCAGCCAATGAGAGTCTGTGTGACTCTCATTGGCTGCTGTAACAAACACACAGCTGCCGCTGGCGGCTGTGTGTCTGTGTCTGTGTAGGGCAGAGCGCTATCACTGCGCTCTGCCCTACACGCGAGGAGACCTGATGTCGGATTCTCTAGTGAGAATCCGACATCAGGCGGCCGCCGTTCGGCCCCGAACGGGGATCCGAGTCAGGCGGTGAACACCCGAACAGGGTTCGGGTGGACTCGGATCCCCAATGTTCGGAGCGGTTCGGATTCCACAGAATCCGAACCGCTCATCTCTAATCTTAACGACTTCAAGTTGGCCCAACGGGCCTTATTCTTTGGTTCTTAAAATGTTTAACCACTTAACTGACAAATTCTTTTTCCAAAAACCGCTACAAAATTGTCGGTTTCTTTTATGATTGAATTAGGTCAAGAACATCATTTTAAACTTATCCGTCACTATTTTATTTGAAAAAATTTTTTTTAAAACACAGTATACCATAAAAATAGCAATTTTTATGTTATACTGTAGTGATGGCCATTGACAGCTGTACCATCGATGATTCAACCATCGTTTGAAGCCATCAATTCTTTAGCGATTGGTCGAGATCTGGGCCTGATTCTGACCCGCTCGCGAGCGCTGTCGATGGTGAGTGACAGCATGCCCCCTTTGGTGGGCATGCCAGGGGCGTGGCTGCCAGAGGGAGGCGTTCCCATGGGAACGCCTACCGTCTGAGTCCGGCCCCACTGACATCAGTAGTGATGTCAGTGGGAGTGATTTTGGCTCGGATAGAGCCAAAATCACTCCAGGGCTTGCGGCAGCGAGACCCTACCACAGGGTCTCGTCGCAAGCCCGATGGTCGCGATGGTCTTGACCATCGCGACCATCATCATGGACGCTCGCTATAGCTGTGGGTGGCAACCCACAGCTATGCGAGCGTCCATGAGGCCGCTCCAATGTTAGGTAGGAGGGCCCTGATTCAGAGCGAGCGCTCCGGTCAGAGCGTCCGGCTCTGAATCAGGCCCTCTGTGTAGACCACAACTGCCGATGTTTCCTAAACATCGATTGAGGTGCTACATTGATAGCCACCAGCAATGGCAAACCACTTGTTTTCAGTCAGAAAAGCGATGGTACACACCATCGATAGTTCACAAACCATCGATGGTCGGCTGCCATCCCTATTCAGAGGCTCTGTGATATCTATCGATATATATATATACACAGATGTATACATATATATATATGTGTGTTGTGTATATATCTATATATATATATATATATATATGAATATATATTACACATATATATATATATATATGCACACACGTGTATATATATATATATATATATATACACACATATATATATATATACATATACACATATATATACACATACACGTGTGTATATATATATATATATATATATATACACATACACATATATATATATACATACATATATACATACATATACATACATATGTATACATATATATACATATGTATGTACACACATGTATGTACATATATATATATATATATATATATATAACAAAACAATACTTGGGGCAGCACTCCACGGACTTTACAGCAACACAAAGTTTTTGCAATGTTTCAGATTTATTGAAAATCTTTCGTCAAGCCAGCAGTATACAAAATTCAATCACCTTAAATACTTGTGATCACCCCTGAATGTGACTGCAAGCGGGCGGGCATCCTTCCCCTCCGGCGCCATGCGCCATGACGTCACGCGTCATCCGTCGGGTCAGGTGACCGCACGCTGCTCAGCAAGAACGTGCAAAGAACCATCACCATGGTGACAATAAAAACAAAAGAACACAACATATACACAATCAGATAAGCGTCAGCTTACCAAGCATCGTATCATGGACAGTACATCCAAACATTTACCTAGCAAATGTTATACAGTAGCTATAAATTGCATAATGCCTATACTGGTAGACACTATTATAATGTATAGTAGCATATAGACAAAATAACAGGGACATGTGTATACCCAAGATGTTTAAAGGAATATGCTCAATATTAGATTAATTTTGCGATATCAACATATGCTAAGTAATAAAGGTTATTTTTTAACTAAACATCTAAAGGGACTAAGAATACGACATTAACTAACACTCCCCCTGAGTAATCTATTAGTATAGCATAAAGCATCTTACATAGTGGCAACTGCAGTATGTAAGAAACAGTAGGAGCTAATCCAACTGATCATTATAATGAAAGATGGGAACCAGTCCCACATAACATGAAGATACACAGTATAATTAGGCTAAAAACATGCGACATACCCAGTATAATAAGACATAAATGTTAGACATCAGACAAACCCACCATACTCCTAAAATAATTCCTAATAGGAGAAAAGTGTGAAAAAAATCAACCAATAAATCAAAGAAAACATGCCAGATTTAGGCCCTCATTCAGAGCCGCTCGCTAGCGGCCGTACGCTCGTTCCGAGCGATGTTCGCACATCTGCGCATGCGTACGGTTTTTAGTACGCATGCGCGAACCAGTCAGTGCGGCCGAAAATCGTTTGTACGCTATATAGCGAGTGCCTGCTATTTTGAGTGACAGAATGAGGCGTATGTGGGTGGTAACAGGGGAAGGTGCTTGTAAACGGGGAGTGGAGATCAGAACGCAGGCGTGCTTAAAGGTCAAAACGGGCGTTTTAAGGGTGTGCATAATTAATATAGCAGCGTCATTGACCACGTCACTTGGTTTTTTTTAACTCAGAACTGCTCGCAAAATAGCGGTTGAAAAAACCAACCACAAGAATAGCGAGCAGTTCATACGCTGTACGATGTACTCGATTAATCTAATAAATAGCGGACATGACGTATGGTGCGAGCGGCCAGGGGGCGTTTTTAACAAATAAACGAGCGTATGTTTTGCTCGCTCGTTCAAACTTAGAGGTGTGAACAGATTGCAATTTGCGAACGGATCATTTGAATAGCCACCCCTTGTTTTAGAACGAACGACCGCAAATAGCGAGTGCTCTGAATGAGGGCCTTAGTTGTTCAATTAAGCCCCCAGGGGCTACCGTATTTAAACGATGAATCCAATAGAACCCGACGGATGACGTGTGATGTCATGGTGCATGGCGCCAGAGGGGAAGGATGCCCGCCCGCTTGCAGTCACATTCAGGGGTGATCACAAGTATTTAAGGTGAGTGAATTTTGTATACTGCTGGCTTGATGAAAGATTTTCAATAAATCTGAAACGTTGCAAAAACTTTGTGTTGCTGTAAAGTCCGTGGAGTGCTGCCCCAAGTATTGTTTTGTTGGATTTGTGACCTGCCTCTGCCTGTCATAACGGAGCTTGCACCCCGGCTGCTGCACCTTCTGCTAGGAGTGCCGGTCCACTTGTTACCTATATATATATATGTACACACACACATGTATATATATATATATATATATATACACACGTACACACACACACACACACATATATATATATATATATATATATATATATATATATATTAGGGGTGAGCGGGTTCGGATTTCTGAAATCCGAACCCCCCCCGATCCGAGTCAGACTCGACTTTTCCCGCCTGACTCGGATTCTGAAATCGAGGCAAAACGTCATCATCCCGCCTTCCGAGTCTCGTGGGTTTTGGATCCTATATAAGGTACCCGCGTCGGCGCCATGTTCTCACTCGACTGTGGACAGTGAAGAGGGAGGGTGGGAGTTAGGGCTGGCTGGGCTGTGTAGTGTAGTGTAGTGTAGTGTAGTGCAGAGTAGTAATGTGCTGTGCTGCGCTGTGCTGCTGTTGTCCATAGGGGCTGTGTCCACTACTTCAAAGTCCATAGGGGCTGGCTGGACTGTGTTGTGCAGTCAGTTGTCCATAGGGGCTGTGTCCACTCCAAAGTCCTGTGCAGTGTCCCAGTCCTAAAGGGGTGCTGTAGTGTTGTCCAGGGGGTGCTCTGTTCGTCAGGGGTGCTCCCCCCAAGTGTTAAAAAAATATATTTTTTCTGTGTTTGTGAATTGTGTGCGCAGTAGCCGCACGTGCATCAACAAAGTAGTGCCAAGCGTGCACCTGTGTCATAAGTAAAGGGCCGGCTGGCTTGACCGTTAAAGGGTGCTGTAACCCCCAAAGTACACTCCAAACCAAATAAAAAATTATTTTCTGTGTTTGTGAATTGTGTGCGCAGTAGCCGCACGTGCATCAGCAAAGTAGTGCCAAGCGTGCGCCTGTGTCATAAGTAAAGGGCCGCCTGGCTTGACCGTTAAAGGGTGCTGTAATCCCCAAAGTACACTCCAGTCCAAACCAAATAAAAAAATTTTTTTTCTGTGTTTGTGAATTGTGTGCGCAGTAGCCGCACGTGCTTCAACAAAGTAGTGCCAAGCGTGCGCCTGTGTCATAAGTAAAGGGCCGGCTGGCTTGACCGTTAAAGGGTGCTGTAACCCCCAAAGTACACTCCAAACCAAATAAAAAAATATTTTCTGTGTTTGTGAATTGTGTGCGCAGTAGCCGCACGTACATCAACAAAGTAGTGCCAAGCGTGCGCCTGTGTCCCATAAGTAAAGGGCCGGCTGGCTCATTTCTTAAAGGGTGGTGTAACCCACAAAGTGCACTAGTCTCCAACAAAAATAAAAAATTATTTTCTGTGTTTGTGTGCGCCTTAGCCGCACGTATATATCAATATAACATAAATGGAGGACCAAACTTTCTCCGATAAAAATAAAATAGGGAAAGATCAAGAACCACTTCCTCCTAGTGCTGAAGCTGCTGCCACTAGTCATGACATAGACGATAACATGCCATCAACGTCGTCTGCCAAGGCCGATGCCCAATGTCATAGTAGAGGGCACATACAATCCCAAATGACAAAGTTCAGGAAAATTACCTTGAAAAAAACATTTAAATAATCTGAAGAGAAACGTAAACTTGCCAATAAGCCATTTACGACACGGAGTGGCAAGGAACGGCTAAGGTCTTTCCCTATGTTCATGACTAGTGGTTCAGCTTCACATGACGATGGAAGCCCTCCTCCCGTTAAAAATATCAAACGAGTTAAGCTGGCAAAAGCACAGCGAAGAACTGTGCATTCTAAGAAGATATCACAAATCCCCAAGGAGAGTCCAAGTGTGGTGGCGGTTGCGATGCCTGACCTTCCCAGCACTGGACGGGAAGAGGTGGCTCTTTCCACCATTTGAACGCCCCCTGCAAGTGCTGAAAGGAGAACCCACAGTCCACTTGCTGATATGCAAATTGAAGATGTCACTGTTGAAGTACAACAGGATGAGGATACTGGTGTAGCTGGCACTGAGGAGGAAGTTGGCGAGGAGGATTCTGATGGTGATGTGGTTTGTTTAAATCAGGCTCCGGAGGAGACAGTTGTTGTCCGTGGGATGAAAAAGCCCATCACGGTCATGCCTGGGCAGAAGACCAAACATTCCACCTCTTTGGTCTGGCAATATTTCTATCCAAATCCGGACAACAACTGTCTTGCCATATGTACAATATGTAAAGGTGAAATAAGTAGGGGTAGGGACGTTAACCACCTAGGAACATCCTCCCTTATACGGCACCTGCAGCACGTTCATAAAAAGTTACTGTCAAGTTCAGAAACTTTGGCTCAGACCATAAGCAGTCCAGGGTCACCTAAATCCCTTTTTCCTGTTTTATCCAAGGAATCGGTGGATGAGGAGGATGAGGACGACATCTTGCCTCCGTAGAACCAGTTTGTGCAGGGACACATTAATTGCCAGCTTGTTTTGTGGGGGCCCAAACGAACCAATAATTTCAGCCACAGTCATGTGGCAGACCCTGGCGCTGAAATTATTGGTTTGTTAAGTGTGCATGTCCTGTTTATACAACATAAGGGTGGGTGGGAGGGCCCAAGGACAATTCCATCTTGCACCTCTTTTTTTTCTTTGCAGTATGTACTGTTTGGGGCCTAGTTTTTCAAACTGCCATCCTGTCTGCCACTGCAGTGTCACTCCTAGATGGGCCACGTGTTTGTGCCGCCCACTCGTGTCGCTTAGCATAGTCATCCATCTACCTCGGTGCAACCTTTTGGCCATAAAAACAATATTGTGAGGTGTGAGGTGTTCAGAATAGGCTGGAATGAGTGGAAATGAAGGTTATTGAGGTTAATAATAGCATAGGAGCAGAAAAACCCACAAATTCTGTGATTTCAGCTGTTTTTATGCTTTTTTAAAAAAAAATACAGATCCAAAACACAAAACCCAGAACCCAAAACACGGAAGGGTGGTTTTGGCAAAACCAATCCAGATCCAAAACACGAAGAAAGATCCAGATCCAAAACCAAAACACAAAACACGAAAAGTGGCCGGTGCACACCCCTAATATATATACATATATATATAATATATATAATGGCCCTTATAAAATCAGGCATCATTGGGGAGGAGCTGAGGCCAGATGGAGTGTGCTGGGCTACCTGGAAGCAGCAGCCAAAGCCGCGGCTGCTGCTCCTTCACACACAGTGATCACATAGTGATCACTGTAGTTCCAGAGCCACAGCGGGAGGCTACCAGAGCTGCCGCCGCTGCTCCTTCACACACAGTGATCACTATGTGATCACTGTAGTTCCGGAGCCGCAGCGGGAAGGTGTCCCGCTAGCAGCCCGGATACATAGAAGCGGCGGCGGCTCTGCTCCTTCACACACAGTGATCACTATGTGATCACTGTAGTTACGGAGCCACAGCGGGAGGGTGTCTCGCTGGCGGCCCGGATACATAGCAGCAGCGGCGGCTACCAGAGCCGCCGCTACTGCTGTTTACGGAAGGGGGTGGAGATGGCTGTCCGATCACTGCTGGCTACAGTGATCGGGTCACAGCAGCAGCACTGCTGCTTCTATGGGAGGGGGGCTGCCGATGCTGCCCGATCACTGTGGCCACTGAGAGGCAGCCACGCTTGCAGAGGGACCAGAAGGTCCCTCTGATGTAGGCGGCTGAGGGAAGATTAGCTTCCCACAGCCGCCTAGTGGGCATTTCTGACTGGTCGTATCAGATACGACCATGTCAGGGAAAGCCCAGCCTGGTGTGGTCGTATCTGATACGACCGTGCCAGGCAAGTGGTTAAAAAATGTAAGGCTGCATTATGTTTATTATTTTTCATATGTTACTGTTGGTCATGTTTTTGTCTGACGCATTCGTCCACAGTAGTAATAGTAATGATTTGTTGCAGATGCTCTCTGCGTGCTGGGACTGAGAGCATCACTGTTTTTCTAGGTTTAGTTACTCAGTTATTTCACAAGACAGGCATAGGTTAATACAGTATGGCTCACTCTATTACTGACTCCACTAATGTACAGAAAAACCTTACATTTTTTACTTGGAAAGTAAAAGGCCTAAACACCCCTATTAAACGTCGCAAAATCTTACAACAACTTAAAAAATTTAAACCTGACATAGCGGTACTACAGGAAACTCTTTGGAAACAGGGTGACCCCAATATTCTTCGAGACTCTTGGATAAAGGATTACACAGCAGCATCCTTCACATCCAAGAAAAGAGGGGTGTTAGTAATATTCCATAAGTCCTTAAGATATACAATTTTAGACTCCATTCTGGATACTGAGGGCAGATTTTTATTTCTTAAACTGACTCTAGAAGGCGAACTAATTACTCTTGTCACTCTGTATGCTCCTACAGGTCATAACAATGCATTTTTTTCCGATCTATACACCCGACCAGGGCTGGGCGGAAGGAGCTCTTATCCTAGGAGGAGATTTTAACACCACTCTTTCCCCTAGTCTGGACAGAACGGGAACATCTGGTGAGTGGCGAGGCAACACATCTCCAACATTGCAGTTCCTAATCGACTCCCTATCTCTGATATAACTGTTTTACTCACACCCTCATCACTCCTCAGTTCGATTCGATTTTTGGCTGGTCTCTAACTCTTTAATCCCTAGGATTCAAACTTCACATATTGAAAACATAGTTATCTCCAACCATGCTCCTACATCGTTTTCACTACAATTATCTGCCCCCAAGGTCTCTTCTTTTAATTGGAGATTCCCTTCATATTTATTCACTTCCCCAGATGTAAAAAAATACTTAGAACAACAATTCCTCAACTATAGTAATGATAATGCCTCACATATTGATAATATCTCAATGTTTTGGGCTGCATCGAAACCAGTAGTGAGAGGACACATTCTGGCCTATGTTTCTCATAAACGCCGTCAGCTTAACTCACGCTTCTCAGAGCTAAGTAAAGCTCTTTCACAATCATATGCAACTATGCTACAGACTAATAACGAGGAGACACGGCAAGGTTATCTGAATAACAAGAGATTGTATGATACATTGTGTACGGAGAGAGCCCAATATCACCTTGATTTTCAGAAACATCGCTACTTTCGTTGGGGAAATAAAGCGGGCAAACTTCTGACTAATATAGTGCGGAGTCAAAAATCATCCCCTCACATTATATCACTTAAAAGTCCCTCAGCAACACTTCATAAAACTGAAGATATTGCAGCCTCTTTCTTACAATATTACACAGATCTGTACTCAGCACAAAATGACGACCCCGCTTTGGGGATGAGTTTTCTAAAAGAGGCTAATTTACCATCCCTCTCTGAGGAAGCCCGTAATTCCCTAACAGCCGGTCTCGGAGCTGGAGGTTTCCTTGGCTATCAAATCTCTAGCCAACGGAAAGTCACCTCGCCCAGATGGCCTTAGTGCCGAATACTACTAATTGTTGACCCCACATGTGACTCCTCATTTGGTCTCTTTATTTAATTCAATATTGACAGGGAACATGACACTACCAGACTTTAATCAGGCCCGAATTATCCTTCTACTGAAACCTGAGAAAGACCCTACATTGTCTCAATCCTACCGACCAATATCCCTACTTAACCAGGACTTCAAACTCTTTTTGGTATTGTTGCCCAACGCTTACAGTTAGTACTACCCCATCTTATACACCCTGCACAAACCGGATTTATGAAAGGAAGACACAATATACATGGGCCCTCATTCAGAGCCGTACGCTCTGAGCAGAGCGCACGCTCTGAATGAGGGCCGGCCTCCATGAAAATGGAGCGTCCTTCTGGACGCTCGTATAGCTGTGGGTCACCACCCACAGGCTATACGAGCGTGCATTTTGATGGCCGCGATGGTCGAGACCATCGCGACCATCGAATTTGCGAGCCGGAGCCTGCGGTTGAGGTTTTCAACCGCAAGCTCCGGAGTGATTTTGGCTCTATCAGAGCCAAAATCACTCCCACTGACATCACTAGTGATGTCAGTGGGCCGGCTTCTGACGGGAGGCGTTCCTGTGGGAACGCCCCCGTCAGGGAGGCACGCCCCCGGCACGCCTACCAAAGGGGGCGTGCTGTCAATCAACATTGACAGCACGCCTCCTTTGATCGGACACAACGAGCGAAGGACTTTCCTTCGCTCATCGCGTCTGGCGCATGCGCACGACGGAGCTCCCTCCGTCGTGCGCATGCTCAGTCCAGAACATCGACCCACTTGCGAGCGGACAGCCGCTCGCGAGTGGGTCTGAATCAGGCCCATAGTCATTTAATTGCAGTGTTAACTAAAGCCCACCAGATGAGAAATAATCAGACGCTCCTTGTCAGCTGTGATGCTGACAAGGCATTTGATAGGGTGTCATGGTCTCACCTTTTGCGTATTTTTCAATTACAACATTTCGGCCCTGAATTTATCGCGCTATTCAAGACATTATATCACACCCCTATGGCATTCCTAACAATAAATGGTCTGAATACCACATCACTTAGTTTACATAGGGGAACTCATCAGGGCTGCCCCCTGTCCCCTTTATTATTTAATTTGGCTATAGACCCTCTTATTCGCACTTTTTTGTTATTGCAACAGTGGCAAGGTGTAAGTGTCGGAGATAACACATTGAAAGTCTGCATATACAGACAACTTACTATTGTACTTTTGTATTCTGCCATACCTAAACTTCTTCACATCTTGAAAAATGTCCACATAATCTCCGGCTTTCTGATAAATTACAACAAAACGGAAGCCCGGGCCTTACATACAGATGCAACTAAAGTTTGGAAGGATTCTTTTCCCTTTAAATGGGCTAGGACAAATTTGAAATACCTAGGTCTTAACATTCCGACATATCCCTCAAACCTGTAGTCAGCCAATTTCCCTGACTTGATACAAAGCACACTTCTAGATTTAAAAAAATTGAAACACCAACCACTCTCATATCTCGGTAGATGTCAGTTAATCAAAATTATATCTTTTCCAAGGATTTTATATTTCTTACAGATGCTTCCTCTGCTTCCCTTAGAATCTGATTTAAAATTGATTAACAGAGCGGTCAGCAAGTTCATTTGGGCGGATAAAAAATCCAGGATCTCACTATTCAAACTTACTCAGCCACCCACTTTCGGAGGAACCAATCTCCCTTGCTTAAGATCCTATGCCATAGCGTCAACTTATCGCTGTGCAATTGACTGGATCAAGGGAACAAATGGATTTGCTGACATCCTGGTGGAGCAATCTTTTAGCACTGATGTTCCATTAGTTAGCCTATTACATTCACACCCCTCATCTTTCCCAACTCATGTAACACAAAACTTACTACTACATACTACTTGCATGGCTTGGCGACAAGCCAGAGCTCAAATGAATTCTCTCCTAGTGTTTCCCTATTTCTCCCCATTAGTCATAACCCAGGGTTTACTGCTGGGATGTTAACGCAGGTTTTTAATACCTGGAGCTTACAGGGACTTCAATATATATATCAATTAATAGATTTATCCAGCATGAAGATTTATTCCCACAGCCAATTACAGGAAAGATTCCCCCGTCTTCCAATCCCAATATTTATCTATTTCCAAGTTATATCACCGCTTTAATCCCTCGACACCCCATTTCACCTGGGAAGAGCGATTGGATGATGTGTTGTCACGCTGCCCTTCTATGTCGTTCTCCACTTCCACACTATACACTTATATACGCCGGGAAATACATTTGGAGGTGGAGACAGCTGGAGTTGCTAAATGGCGTTCTACATTTCCTTCCATATCTCTACCAACTATATTTAAATCTTTTGTTAGACTTAATAAAACAATTAATCTCTGCATTTTACGCTGAAATGCAATATAAGTTATTGCATCGCGCCTATTTCACCCCCAAATTAAGATTCCTTACAGGCGCTTCTACAGACTCTAACTGTTTCAAGTGCAAACAACTGATGCAGACCTCATGCATTGTATGTGGTCATGTGCAGAGGTACAAAGGTTCTGGTCCCTAATACACACATATATATCCACCACGTTGGGAATTAGTTTTGTATTAACACCTGAATGGGCCATGTGGGATATTATGCCATCGTCTGGGTCATTCTGTCCTTCTAGAGGTGCCCATCTGCTACTAGCAAAGATTGCAGCAGCTGCAAAGAAAACCATCCTATCCCAATGGATCTGTGCCGACACACTAACACTCGATCTTCTACACCCTAGAATATCGTATCTATTCAATATGGATTGGCTAGAATTATCTCTTAATAAAGATAAACGAGCAGAGAAATTCTTTGACACCTGGCTACCGTATGTTCACACATTACCGCCTCAGGTCAAAGATACAATCCGGGCTGCAATCCAACTTACCGCTTGGTACAATGAAGAAACCCTGTCTACAGGTTCCACTCCCTTTTAGATTTTGTAACACTATGTTCCTCATGGAAATAGATTTGGTTTACTGCTGTACACCTACTGATTTCTTGCTTTTTATTGACCATTATGTTGTAATGTTCATTGCAGTCTTACAATAAAATATGTTTAAAATATGGTGTACAGTAATTCTGGCGAAATACTAAAAAAAGTGTTATAGAGAAAAGATGTTAAAGAAATCAGAAATAAGTGGTTTAAAACAATTCCTGTGGCTGCTGGTCACTGGGGTTAATAATATATAATCAGGTTGTTTGCAGTCCATATTATAATACATGAATGTCTCCAATATCCATGAGATACCCTCTCTTCAATATATTTATCGTATCCGCATGTAATTTGCGGTGACCGGCAGCACACTGGGAACACTGACGCGCGTTTTGCCTGGGACTGCTTTTTCATGGCTTGAAAAAGCAGCCCCAGGTGAAACGCGCGTTGGCGTTCCCAGAGTGCTGCCGGTCACCGCAATATACATGCGGATATGAAGGAGGAATCACTGTTGATGCATTTCACACAAATATAGATACCTGGCGTGTATACACAATTTAATGTGTATACGCTGAGTGGGACTCATTGTTAAATATACCCTTGTGTTTTACATATGTATAGCCATCTGCAGAGACCGTGTGTATGAGAACTCCCAGTGATATGATCTTAACCAGGTAAACTACACATATCCAGGGAAACCAGTATAACACCTGACTAAATGAATATATATAAGAGCGCTTTCTCAAATTTATTATGAATGTTTACTGGTTACAATAACTACTGGTCATGAACGAAATCACGTCCTGCAGACAACATGATTACTATTAACATATGATACACGCAGCTGTTATGGATAAATATTGAAACTGCAGCAACGTGAAAGACAGGGGATAATCTATCACAAAGACTGCTCTATATACATATATATAATATATTCAATAGAGGGTAACTCATGGATATCAGAGATATCCATGTATTATAATATGGACTGCAAACAACCTGAATAATTGATTATATATTATTAATCCCACTGACCGTCAGCCACAGGAATTGTTTTAAACCACTTATTTCTTTCACATCTTTTCGCTATAAAACTTTTTTATTTTGCCAGAATTACTGTACACCATATTTTAAATAGACTAATAAAGGTTATATTTTATTAATTTGTTTAGAGATTATAACATCAAGATGATAGACCTATGAATGAGCACCAGACCCTGTTTCTTATCTTTTTCTCTTGGAAATGATACATTGCTACATTTAAATAAGATGGTCTGGTGGCACCTCCATTTATACACATATATATATATATATATATATATATATATATATATATATAAAATAAAATATCCTTTTAGAGGTTGAAAATAAAGAGGAGCATCATAGTGAATAAACGAGGATCAATAAATAATTATCTGATAAGAATAAAAATGTAATACAAAATAATATTGTCAGTGCGGTATCACCACAATTTTTTCTTGCCAAAGCAGAAGTTGTTGGCGCTGCAGGATTTGGCCGAGTTCAGCAAGCCATACCACAGAGCATTTGTGGATTGGGTCCACAAAAAAATACAAAACCTCCGCATAGTGTTTGTGAAAGAACACAAAAAGAGTGAAGCCTCCAAGGGTCTGTAGCGGGGGCAGAAGACGTCTACCACCCCACCTTGTGGTACTATGACCTGTCCTTCATACTGGAGCAAGACCCACAGCATGAATCCCTTGTGTTGATGGCAGAGTGCGAGGCAGCAGAGGAGGCCGCAGATGTTGGTGAGATGTCTGAGGCAATTTTGGTACGTAGAGCCAGTGCATACAGACCATGCTAAATGTTTTTGAGAAACACTTGCCGTAAAGTTCTGAATTGTCCACTTCACTTTATCTGAGACAGTCCTCCTGCCATGGCACTCCCCCGCTCCATTAATATAGGCCAGGTATTCTATCCTTACCTGTTTTGACCGTGCAGTGCCCGTGTATTGAAGTCCAGGTGCAGCCACAGACGACAATTGAAGTATCTCCTCTGGCTGGTCTGGATCTTCTGGCATAGCTGTGCCTGATGTGCTTTACTGGGTGGTGTTGCGCCTGAGAAAGTTGTGCAGGACACAGCATGCCAAGACGACCCAGTCAATCTTGTCCACACGCAGGTTGATGGTGGTGTGGAAGATGCAGAAGCGGTTGCTTAGGATTTCAAAGACGTTCTTAACAATACGGCGTGCCCTGGAAAGCCTGTAATTGTAGATTTGCTTCTCCTTGATCAGGCTCCTTTGCGCATATGGCTTCAAGATGTGTTTATGTACTGCAAACGTCTCGTCAGCCACAAACTCAAAATTTAGGCCATGTTTGGTTTCCTCCACAGTCGACAAGTTAAGAGTCTTGGAGGTGACCCTCTCGTAAAACACACCATCCGAAGCACGCCCATTCTTGCCAACATCAACAAAAATGAATTCATAATTGGCATTCACCACCGCCATAAGAATGATACCAAAGTACCCCTTATAATTATAATAGTAAGATCTGTTGTTGGCAGGTGAGGTTATGCGGATATGTTTCCCATTGATGTGTCCCCCGCACTACTCCCCCAGCCACTTAACCAACCTCCTCATCTCACACTATATATAGTGTCTTACTAGAGGCAGATGACGATATTCCTAAATTTTATAATTTCTAAAAAAAATATTTATTTTTGTAAGACAATTATCAACAAGTTTTATCATTTCCAATAGCTACTCTATGATATATGATGCTTCTGTCGCAGATTGAATTAGATCAATAAACACATGACATAAGGGCAGATTGATGGGACTGGGACCACGTGTTTACTGACCTATTCAAATCAGCGCCAGAACCACCATATATCATAGAGCACCATAGTTATTGGGACTGATAAAACGTGTTCATAATTTAGTTTTACTATTGTATTTGCCTCTATATTGTAAAGTATTTTAAATTTCATATTTAAAGTTGTATAATAAAAACTACAGAAATGTTGGCAGCCAAATTTATAGTTTTAAGGTGTTTTACACTTAAAAAAAGTTTTCTACATTTAAAAAAAAAAACAAAAAAAACAGTTTAATAAAAAAAACTATTTTTCTTTGTCAAGAAATAAAAGTGTAGTGCATTTAAAATAGCTTTGCAGGTCTCAGGGATGATGACGCCCAAAGCTTGAGGGACCCTCCTGTAGGCAGGTACATCAGGGTAGCCACCAGCCACTCCTCAGCAAGGATGTCCCTCCACTTCACCGCAGAGTGATGCGGCGGCCGCGGGGCATGCTGGGAGGGATTCCTCATAGCAGCGCGATGCGGCAGAAGCTCATAGACTTCTATATTGTAACGCCAGCAAAAGCTGACGTTACCCTCCGCATCAGAGCCCGGCGGCTAGCAGAATGATGCTTACGAAAAATGCGGTAAACTGGGAGATAACCGCATTTTTCGTTTACTGCATCCCACCCCAGGTGCTTTGGTACGCAAATGATATATCGTGAATGATCTAACGATTTAGAAATCATTGACGACGCACGATATATCGTTAGGTTGTTGGTCAGATTGCGCAGGGTGTATGCACAATATCGTTTGCCTGGGAGTACCGGAGAGTTCATGAAAAATAGCTGACGACAGCGTATCATTTGCGAGTCATCTTGTGTCAGGATCTGGCCTGGGATCGGCCTTTACTCATCGCTGGACTGGTGTCTTTAGGCTCCGATGCGTTCAGATGTCAGTGGCAGTGGTGGGTTATGGCTGAGGATTCTCCCCGGGGTCTGATAGGACTTTCATGCGTGTGTCCTTGCTCCTGTGTTAGCAGGCATGGGCGCAGTCGTGTTGGTTCATCTCACCTGACCAGTTTCCTCCAATGGCAGTCCTGCTTGTGTCCCAGCTGATCTCAGGATCCAATGACCAGCTGCCTAGGGTCTGAGGTTCTGGTTTTGTTGTGGACCCGGGGTGGTATTAGGAGCAGACACTGCAGCAGGTTTAAAGGAAAATGTGGAACTTTTAATGAGTGATTTAGTAGACATGAATATGGCAAAACAAAAGTCTGGATATAGCACAAAAGTGCACTTGGAAACTGTAGTGAGGCAATGGGAAAAAGTCCAGATAGTGACAGACAGGAGACAGTCCAGTATTCCAGGTTAGTGAGGTTTGGAGTGAAATGCAGGCTGAGAAATAATATCCAGTGGAATGCAAGTGGAGGCAAGGTGCAGGGTAACAGGAGACTCAGGTACTCAGGCAGGGGAGAGGTGAATGGATGATGCAGGGGAATCCAGCGGGGTAGGAGTAGGTAAGGTGAAGCAGGCTTAGGCGGCAATTCCAAAAGGCAGGTGTACGAGCACAGGAACTCTCTCTCAGCTCTCGCTGAGAAACATATTGCACTGGCAATGGAAGGAAGCTCTGAACTCCCTTAAATACCTAGTGCCCCGCCGTGACAGGCCAGAGAGAGCACGTGACACACCAGGATTGGGCGACTAGGTCACATAGCCAGAGACAAGATGGCGGCACCCATGCCGGAGTGGAACGGAAGCACCGCCAGGCCTCACCAGCCCAGAATGACAACATGCCCGCACAGGACCACGCACAGCCAATGCTCCCCGCCAGACACCAGCACCACCGCCAGAAGCCCCTTGCCACAGTGTCCTCACAGGTATCGATCGCCACGCCGAGAAACCCTGGTCGTGACGAGGGGTATTTAGGTCTGACTCCTGCAGCATGAAGTTGCTTTTCAAGTTTACCATATGACTTCAAGTAGTTATTCCTGGTGACAACCGGCTTACGTCCAGAGGCAATATTACTTTCCTCGGTGTTCCTGGTTCCCTGTGTTTTTCTTGTGACCTCTGTGTATCCTCCCTATGTTCACCACGAGTTCTTCCTGTGGATCTCACTTGCACTGCTGTGCATTCCATTCCTGTGTTTCCGTAGCAATCATTAGTTATCCTGCGTGTCTCCAGTTTCAAGCCTGTGTACAATCTCCAGTTCTTCTGCTAGTGCATCCAGAGTCGCACATTAGTTTACAAATACACACTCCTGTGTACGAATCTCAAGTCATCTGCCAGTGTGTCCGGAGCCGCACCTTAGTGTACAAAATACACCTCCTTGTGTACTTCGTCCCCACGTTCTATACAAGTCCTGTCTACTCTCCCAGTGCGCCCCCAAGTGGCCTCATCGTATACTGTGTTTCAGTCCTTTCCATTTCCTTATGCTACTCCCAGTGTTCCCTGTGTTAGTTGTATTCAATATATTACTCCGGTCTCTTGTCACTCCCAGCTACCTGTTCAGAGGGCCGCGACCTGCTCACTTGGTGCGGAAAAAAACAATATCCCAATTATAGGGGTCACTGGAGAAAACCACCAAGTGAGTTAGTGCCAGGGTTCAGCCATCTCTTACCTCCATGCCGGCTTCCCCTGACTTCTCATGCAGTCAGATGTCTGTGTGTCGGGGATTTTAGTTCCCGACATGGGCGCAGCCATGACAGGTCCTCTCATGTGACCCAATGGTAGCATGGTGTGGGTCACCTGACGCTATCCACCAATGATCTACTACATCAGGGTATAAAGGAAGTTGCCTGAGCAATGTTGTCATTTACCAGTATCTGCTGATGCTACTTCATTCCAGGTCCTTCCCTGTGTTACTCCTGTGATTACTACTGAAGACTCTTGTGCTCCTGTGTGTTCAGAATATCTCTAGTGTGCTTGCAGCAATTTCCAAGTCATTGTGCTCCAGTGTGTTCAGAATATCTCTCCTGTGTTGCAGCAATTACCAAATCATTGTGCTCCAGTGTGTTCAGAATCTCTCTCCTGTGTTGCAGCAATTACTAATTCATTGTGCTCCAGTGTGTTCAGAATATCTTTCCTGTGCTGCAGCAATTACCCAATTCATTGTGCTCCATGGTGTTCAGAATATCGCTCCTGTGCTGCAGCAATTACCCAATTCATTGTGCTCCAGTGTGTTCAGAATATCTTTCCTGTGCTTGGAGCAATTGCCACTCCCCAGTGCTAAAGAGCGTCCTCTGACATCCTCATTGTGCCACCGTGCATCCGGGAACCTCTCTTTAATATACATTGCATGTACAAACTCTCAGCGCTACTGTACGTCCTAGACTCTCTGGTGCTTTTTTTGAAGCTATACAAGGGTATAGCATACCCCTACAAGAACATCCTCTATGGCACAGGTTCTCAAACTCGGTCCTCAGGACCCCAAACAGTGCATGTTTTCCATGTCTCCATACTGAATCAAGTGAAATAATTAGCTCCACCTGTGGACCTTTTAAAATGTGTCAGTGAGTAATGATTACACCTGTGCACCTGCTGGGTGACCTGCAAAACATGAACTGTGTGGGGTTCTGAGGATCGAGTTTGAGAACCACTGCTCTAGTGCCACAGTAGCAAGGTTCTCTATTCCCGCGAATACCAGTTACCTGACCAAAGGACCGCGACCGGCCAGCTGGGTGCAGCTAAACCCATATCCCGTTTGGAGGGGTCACTGGTGAACACCTCCCGGCTGATTGGACTCCGCACCTTTGGTCAGGTCTCACCAACGACTGGTATTCGTGGATGAGGAGACCTTGTTTACAGGCCTCATGTCTCAGATTCTCTCCTCAGCCCAGAAACCTTAGCTTGCACCCCTCAATAGGGGATTCCATGCAGCGGGTCGTGACATTTAGACTCCGCACCTCTGGGCAGGTCTCGCCAAACCTGGGTTTGACCGCAATTGGGAGACTTAGTCTATCACTCCTGTCATTTACATGAAAGGTGACAAAAAAGTGCGAAGGGACTGGTATAAGACAAAGATGGGAGAAGAGATGAAATAATACACTGCACAAGGGTAACAGGGGAATCAAGTTATCTGAGATGGAATCAATTACCAAAAGAGACCAAAAAGAGATATGTAATGTATTTCATCAAATATATTAATGACCAAATGTCAAGTAAGGGTGCACCCTCGGAGCAGATTAATGGAGCATACACACGGTCAGATTTGTCAGATTTGTCAGATGAACGATTGAACGATTTGAACAATTTTACCAAAGTTTTTAACGATTTGAACAATTTTTGACTGCATTAAAATGAATGGAATCGTCCAAGTCTGACTGCAAACACATCAGATGTCAGATATCGTTATCTGACAAACGGGAATGCGCATCGTTCATCGTCCATCGTTCAGGCATGTCAGATATGTCAGATTTTCTTACAGATATGAACGACTGAACGATTTTGAAATCGTTATCGTACAGATCTGAAGGAAAAATCTGACTGTGTGTATACACCATAACAGTTATCAGCAAGAGAGAGAAAGGAAAGTACTCCTAGTAAATGGGGCACACCATAACTTTTAATAATAATCTTTAAGATACGGGTCTCTTATTCAACGAGCGAATACAAAATATACAAACATGAATACAAAACATAAATGTGAACATGAATGTGGTTTATTCAGTGCATATGTGAAACAATTTCAGTGCATATTCACCAAAGTGAATAGCGGCGAAAATAACAAAACACAAACATACAAGATAAATCATGTGTGTGTTTACACAGAATTAAAAATGCACCATAAGAACAGACCATAAATTTGTCCTATATAGGAAATCATATAATTAATGAGGCGTCCCTCAAATGACTGGGAATGTAAACAGGACAGATTCCAGTAAATAATAACATGTGTATCTAAAAGGGAAAAAAATTACTGTGCATTTAGATACACTGAGGTCTGCTTTCACCAGTCATGTAAACATCAGACTGGTGATGAGAGCCCCGTGCAATGGCACAATGAAAGATACTAGCAGGCTGTTTCTACTGTTTGTGTTTTGTTATTTTCGCCGCTATTCACTTTGGTGAATATGCACACAAATTGTTTCACATATGCACTGAGTAAACCACATTCATGTTCCCATTTATGTTTTGTATTCATGTTTGTATAGTTAGTATTCACTCGTTGAATAAGAGACCCGTATCTTAAAGATTATTATTAAAAGTTATGTTTTAGAACAATCTTAGGTGTGCCCCATTTACTAAGAGTACTTTCCTTTCTCTCTCTTGCTGACCACTTCTGTCATTTCCCTGCAAGTATCCAAAACCCCTCGGTTTCTAACTTCATCACAGGTAGTCACAGTACCCGGTTGTGACAGTCTAGTGTGTAGGCTTTAGGGGCCTATTTATCAATATTATTTTTACTAAAAAAAAAAGTGAAAAAGGGTGTTTCACATTATTTTAATATCACCACCAGGGCTATTTTCCTGGAAAAATAGATTCAGGAACTGCAGGTGTAGCTGCCATGAGAAATTGTGGGGCCCGGGACTGACAAAATAGGCAAGGCCCCCTAACTCCCTCCCGATCCGCCCCCCTCCCCCTATCACCAACTGTTGACCTTCTGAATGTCTATATTACTTAATAAATATTGGTCAGGCTGTCAGTTCCAGCATTAATTGGCTAAGTAAGCATACAAACTATTTAGTTGGTTTTGCAACCTTGCATAATAAGTGCTCTTGCATTTAATATAAATAATTTATAATAAACTTTCCGGTGTTTATATGCTGTCGGATTTTATTTTATATATTCAATTATTCATTTATTATAGGTATTAACTTATTAATCGGCTAAGGAGGCATACAGACAAACTAGTTCAGAGGTTCCCAAACACGGTCCTCAAGGCTCCCCAACAGTACAGGTTTTAGAGATAACCATGGTTTAGCACAGGTGACTTAATTAGTACCTCAGTTAATTTGATTTAACACCTGTGCTCAACTATGGATATCTGTAAAACCTGTACTGTTGAGGACCGCGTTTGTGAACCCCTGATTTAATTGCTTTAGCAACCTTGCATAATAAGTGCTCTTGCATTTAATATAATTTATAATAAACTTGTCGGTGATCATATTTATTATAGGTATTGACTTTATTCATTTATTAATACAATTTAGCCCAAATAATAATAAAAGCAATCATTAAATGAAGCAGTATAATTGTAAAGCAATTATTAACGTATCACTCCTGGTTAAAATGTAACTAAATTGCACCTATCCAATAGGGTTTGTCCCATTCTGTGAAACAGCTGATGAATATGCAGTATCTTCCAGATTGGGGTTTGACCAGGGTCGCATATGGATGCAGGGTGTGTGATGCACAATACTACGTTACAGTGTCAGCAGCTGCTGACGCACACAGTATCATCATGTTCTTCACTAATTATCCATATTATCATTGCCCACATCAACCCCACTTATCACAATGTTCCAAGAAATCTTCAGTATCATCATATGCCATATCAATCATTCCCCTTCCTTACCAGGTAGGTTGACTTTCTAAATGTGGACAACATTTGACTGACAAGCCATTTGTTACTTTTGTTGCTACCTCTACTACTCTGGAAGATATGCCAATGGTCCACATAGTATAATAATAGTCAAAGATGATCAGCCCCTTTCCGTCAGTCATAAAAGTGAATGTTGTAATGAATTGTAGGCTAAATCCTACCAAGTTGTATTCGTTAATTCTAAAATAAAGTATTTTGTGCTTTGTTTTATTTGTGTTGTATGCTCAGTAGTATGCTTTCCATTAGCATGTGTATATCCAGAAGTAGCAGTCATATGAATACTGTAAATGTTGGAATAAACCTTTAGCTTCACCATATCATAAATTCAGTGTTATCTATGAAATGATATGGTGAGCTGGAAATGTAATGTGTCTGTCACAGTCCGTACATGAAATCATTTTTATATTCCATGTTGGCACAGTCATTGAGGTCTCAGAGTTCTCAAACTGACACAGGTTGTGAAATGCAGATGACATGGGCAGATGCATTGTCTCATTTCAATATGTAACCATTCAAATGATTTTCGTGACCAGTGGAGGTCCATTTGTCCAGTTGTGAAATGCAACCAATTTTGCGACATTCAAATGCATGTGGTAATAGACTGGGAGCATATTAACAATGGTACACAAAATGTCTGTGCCAAATGCAATGGTCCAGTAGCTGCCATACCTGCCAGATTATTGAGTTGCCTATGCCATTAATACACCTGTATGCAGATTTTGCTTGGCTGACTACGACCTCTAATTGTGACCTTTAATCTTACATCACTAATTACTTTTTTGTTTTACTCCACACAACAGTGTTTTCTTCATCGTAAGTATATCAGTGTACAAGTCCTGGGGGCAATCGAACACTAACAGTTACTAGTATGTCTAACTATAAGGGAATGGTGGCAGCTGGAGGTGAAGGGTACACTAGCCTTAAGCCGTATATGCAACTCTGAATTTTGCACTCCTTATGGATAGAGAGTTGGAACAGGGGACGGAATGAATAGTCTAATGTAGGCCTAGTATAGGAAAGGCATGTTCTCGTGATTGGGCAGTGCAACATGGGAATGCATTTACATCTGCCAATAGCCATATAATTTGCAGATGCAAGAGAGCAGGTGCAGATACATGATTAGAAAATCACAATAATAACAGGACCATACATGCAATGGGCAATAGTGCATGACAAAAATATATCACAAGAAGAAATAAATAGACTGCACTTTGCAAAATTGCATACATCAGCCCAAATATTAATAAATACAGAAACAAAAATAAGGACAAACAAGGGAATGGACATTAGGGACAAGGGAGGGGGGATTCTAAGATGAAACAGGAATTAATATACAGCATTACTATATCTAATATTTAAACCAGAAGGTACCGTAAGGCACATGCTCAAGAGTAGTCTGCAATCTACGGAGCAAAAACCAGTCAGTGAATTTTAAAATACGCATAACTGGTTTCAGTGTGCGATAACCCAGAGATTTAGTATAAGGACCACATTTATTATAAAATCGAATTACACTCTTTTTAGGAACAATAGTTTTACAGTCCCTAAAAGAAGGGAAGACAGATAAGTCCATATAAGGAGAAACACCTTTTTGGGATGCACTGTAGTTGGCATCCTGGAGTACACAATGCCAGCAGTCAGAATCCCAGTGCCAGAATCCCAACAGGAGTCAAAATGTATTTACGCTGCCTGGATTCTGACTGCTGGCATTAACAGCGCCAGGATCGCATACCCAACCCAACTTTTGAGACTGGAGACTGAATGGCAATTACTAAAATTTGCACATGGGGATCTAAGTGCAAATGTACGGAGAAACTAGAATTGAGAAAAAGGAGAACCTTATTCCAAAACTGCCTAATTTTAGTAGATTCACAGAAGTTTATGTTTTAGTGTAAATAATGCATTTGGAACTTTACATTTTGGGCACTGGCCAGTTTCCCCCATGACCATGTGTCGATGGTGACCATGACACACACACATATATATATATATATATATATATATTTATTTTGTAATATGACCGGATTAGGGGTAGATGGACTCCCTCTTCACACACACAGCATCCGGAAAAATAGTACACCAGTCTGGGGTCTCCTGCTAACTGGTCGGCGCCAGTCTTTATTGTGCAATGGAAAAGGAAAACAAAACATAAAAGTAAAGCCTGTCTGGGCACTAACTAAACACGAGGTTCCCTCTCTAAATAAATAGTGGGGCCTACTGCCTCCACCATCAACACAAGCACAGGCACAAGACTTACAGGTATTTTCACCAAGTGTCTCTGAGCAAGCCCGCCTGCTTGCTCTCCCAGGTATGAGACACTAACTTACAATTACACACAGCCTATATCAGCCAGTTCCAGGTGCAGACCCTAATGAGCCTGCTAGCAGGCCAAAAAAAACAAAACCTGGAGTGGCCTGTGGATGGAGCCCACCCTCTCCCAAACCGGCTTTTCCAAAAAGCAGATACTCAAATCTGCTTCACTGCAGACTTTCTCCTGGGGTTTTTTAGAACACATAAGTCAAAAACCTAGTGATCCTATCACATATCCTCCCCCTTTGTTTCGACCTGTGGGGCGGAACAACTGAAGCCCCCAAGCAGTGAACGTGTGACAACGCGTCTGCATTGGCCAGCTGGCTTCCTGGCCTGCGCTCTACGGAAAACTTAAAGGCTGGTAGAGCCAAGAACCATCTCGTTATTCTTGCGTTACTGTCCTTGTTTTCAGACATCCATTTCAGAGGGGCATGGTCAGTAATCAATTTGAATTTTCTTCCCACCAAATAGTACCTGAGAGTTTCTAACGCCCATTTTATGGCCAAAGCTTCCTTTTCCACTGTGGCATAGTTTCTCTCATGTATATTCAATTTACTGCTCAGGTAAAAAATAGGGTGTTCCTCACCCTCTCTGCTTTGGGACAGGACGGCTCCGACGCCTACACCGGACGCATCAGTTTGTACCACAAACTCTTTGTCAAAATCAGGGGTCACCAGAACAGGTTGGGTACATAAGGCTATTTTTAATTCTTGGAAAGCTTTCTCCGCTTCCGGACCCCATTCCACCATGGTTTTTTGTTTGCCCTTGGTAAGGTCAGTAAGTGGGACCGCAATGGTGGCAAAACTGGGTATGAGCCTCCTATAGTATCCAGTGATCCCTAAGAAGGCTCTCACCTTCTTCTTATTCAGGGGTCGTGGCCAGTTCTGTATTGCCTCAATCTTATTGAGCTGTGGTTTTTTTTCAAACCTCTGCCAATGGTGTATCGCAGATATTTTACTTCCTCCATCCCTAGACAACACTTTTTCGGGTTGGCCGTCAGACCTGCCTTAAAGATGGAGTCTAACACTGCTTGTACTCTGGGTAAGTGAGACTGCCAATCAGGACTATGTATGTCCACATCATCCAGATAAGCTGAGGCATATCGTCTATGGGGTCTTAGAATCCTATCCATCATTCTTTGGAAGGTAGCAGGCGCCCCATGTAGCCCAAAAGGTAACATCTTGTAATGAAATAATACTTCTGGCGCAGAAAAGGCTGTTTTTTCTTTGGCGTGTTCGGTTAATGGCACTTGCCAATACCCTTTGGTTAGGTCCAGAGTGGTTAAATACCTTGCTGTCCCCAGCCTTTCAATTAGTTCATCCACCCTTGGCAATGGGTAGGCATCAAATTTTGAAACACTGTTCAGCTTTCGGAAGTCATTACAAAAACGCACACTCCCATCGGGCTTTGGAATCAACACAATGAGACTGGACCACTATGTGATTCTTCAATTACCCCCAATTCTAAAAAATTTTTTATTTCCTTTGACACAGATTCCCTTTGGGCTTCAGGCAACCTATACGGCTTTAGGTTAACCTTAACCCCCGGGTCAGTGACTATGTCATGTTTGATGGCCGTGGTTTTTCCTGACAGGTCAGAAACCAGTACCCTATTTCGGATCAAAAATTCCTTGACCACCTGCTGTTGACTGGCTGACAGGGTTTTTACCACGGTCACTTCGGGTACCAGGGAACCGGGTTTTACTGGAGGGGCTTGGACAGCTGACAGTGCTGCTCTATCCTTCCAGGGTTTTATCAGGTTCACATGATATATCTGTTCTGGTTTTCTTTTCCCCGGCTGGTAAACTTTATAGTTGACCTGTCCCACTTTTTCCAAGATCTCAAAGGGCCCTTGCCACTTAGCCAACAGTTTACTTTCTACCGTGGGAACCAACACCAACACTCTGTCCCCAGGAGCAAAGTTTCTTAACTGTGCATTGCGGTTATATACCCTCTGCTGTGCTAGTTGGGCCTGTTCCAAGTGCGCCTTTACTACAGCCGCAATTCTCTCTTGCATCTGGGAAACATGTTCAATCACTGTTTTATAAGGATTGGGCTGCCCTTCCCATGTCTCCTTGGCAATGTCTAGTAACCCTCTTGAATGTCTCCCATATAACAAGTCGAAAGGTGAAAACCCGGTGGAGGATTGAGGAACCTCTCTTATGGCCAACAGCAGATAAGGCAACAAATAATCCCAATTTTTACCATCTTTGTCGACTACTTTCTTTAACATATGTTTTAAGGTCTTGTTAAACCTCTCGACCATTCCATCGGTTGGGGGGTGATAAACCGAGGTCCTTAACTGGTTAATCTTAAACAGGCGGTACAACTCCTTCATAACTTTTGAGTTGAACGGGGTACCCTGATTGGTTAGTATCTCTTTAGGTATTCCCAACCTGCTAAAAACATGGACCAGCTCTCTAGCAATGGACTTGGTAGATGTATTGCATAGTGGTATCGCTTCCGGGTATCTGGTAGCGTAGTCCAGAATTACTAGAATATATTGATGTCCCCGAAAAGACTTCAACAAGGGTCCCACCAAGTCCATAGCTATTCTTTCAAATGGTCCCTTTATAATTGGTAGTGGGACTAGAGGACTTTTGAAATGTAGTCTGGGAGCATGATACTGGCATTCAGAGCAGGAGACACGTCTTTATGGACACCGGGCAAAAAAAAACTTCTGCACGATCCGCTCAGTGGTTTTCTCCACCCCGAGGTGGCCTGCTGTTATATGACCATGGGCCAGATCTAACACCATTCTCCTGTAACCTTTGGGAACTATTCATTGTTCCACAATCTCCTCCCCTTTCTTAGTCATCTGATACAACAGGTCCTGACATATTACCAAGTGAGGATATATCAAGGGACTATCGGGATCTACGGGTTTACTGTTGACATTCTCCCTGGCTTTCACCAGATTAGGGTTATTTAACTGCTCTACAGCAAAGACCTCTCTTTGACCTCTAAATCCTGCAGACGATCAACGGGCTCTACAACACTTGGTGAGCCATCATCACGCTCCGCATTCTCTAGTGCGCCAATCATGCTAGAAAATGGGAACATCTCTGACTCTGCCACTACATCAGTCACCCTTTCAGATGAGGCAGGATGATTTACCACAGTGCAAAACCGGCTTTCCCACAACTCCCAGAAGTGAGCAAAGTTTCTTCCCAATATTACATCATACATTAAGCCCACGGAGACTACCGTGGAACCACATGGCGTCTCAATGTTCACTTTGGCAGTAATATAATACTGAGTATCCCCATGTATGCATGTCACACCAACGGTTTTTCTCTTATGTTTCAAAGGGTTCACCAGCTCAGTTCTCAAAAGTGTAACCAGGCTACCAGAGTCTAACAGAGGCTCTACTTGGCTGTCTTCCACAGTGAGTCCACACAGGTGTTTATCTGTCTCAGCCTGCCGGTCAGCAGTACAGGCTAGCTGTGCAAAGAAAGATCCCCTGTGGTTGACAGAAGCAGTATCACATTGCATGGGATCAGAGGTAAGTGAACAATTAGCTGCTATATGGACAAAGCCACCACATTGGAAACATTGAGTCACATTAATGTCTAGTCTTTTGCGGGGCAGGAACCTTCCTGGCCTGGCAAGCCTGTTTTCAGGTTCCCCACCCTCAGTCTTAGGCACGTTCCACCACCCAGAACCCTTCTCCTCAGGAACAGTCTTACTATTGTTGTTGGGAGTTCTCCGGTGCGCCATCGGGGCTCAGTGGGGCAGACTCAGCAGCTCCTCAGCCACTACGTACCTCTCCACCAGTTCGACTAACTGGTTGGCGGACTTAGGGTCGGCATGGCTCACCCACTTGCGCAAGGATGCAGGTAGGGATCACAGATACCGGTCCATGATGACTCGTTCGACGATTTGTGGTCCTGTCAGCATCTCGGGCTGTAGACGCTTGGTGGATAGATGGACGAGGTCGTGTATCTGCGAGCATGGAGGTCTCTCCATTTAGAACTCCCAGCAGTGGACTCGTTGGGCACGAACAAAGGTGGTGACCCCAAAGCGAGTTAGGATCTCCCGTTTCAACTTCACATAGTCCTTAGCATTGGCCAGGCATAAATAGTAATAGCAAACAAAAAGTATGGTGGTCGCTCAAAAAGTATGGTGTGACCACCATACTTTTTGTTTGCAGTTTTGTGAGGCATGAAAGGAGCCAGCATTGGGAGGATGTGTTGGTCTGAATAGTGCCATTAGGAGGTTTCTGGGGTACCTTCTAGGTGAGTCTGCTCTCAGCTTATACATGTACTGTTATTATGCAGTACATTAATTTGTAATTATATGATCTAGAGTGGGTGCTACTATTAGGTAGCAACAATTATTTTGGGGTGAGCGTTTGGGCGTGGGGCCCCCGAAGTTGCTCTGGCTGGGCCTTTTTTCAGGGCATCACCACTTAATTCACATAGATATTTTTTTATCACCTTTCTATTTGTCTATTATTTATGTAATTTTAACCCCTTACCATTAACACTTATTGATTTATCTCTACACAACTATACTTTACACTTCACTTTCACCTTTTTTCCATTTTCGTGTGATGCCCTGGGGATAGTCCTTGGCTGGATTCTTTTGGGGTTCCCTGCGTCTCGGACGTGAACCCCATAATGTTAGGGACGCTGGTATAGAGGAGCCTTGATGTTGGCCCAGCGCTTATTCATATATTTGCAAATGTATGTAAACCAATACCTCTGAATTTCTATTATCATGTAGGATTCAAGTATTTTGGTTGATTTTGCTGCAGTGTGCTGGAGGGAAAATCCCTTTTTTTTCTGTAGATAAATTGTAATAGGCCTTTTGTGGCTCCCCAGACAGAAAAGGTGCCACCAGACTTGCCCATTGCTCCTTGGGCCAACTCTCCCTTTCGCCCATTCTCTCAAACTTGGTGAGATATGCCTCCACATCATGGCCCGAAGTCATCTTTTGTAGGAAGTGACTGGCTCGTATGGAGTGAGTGGTGGTAGGAGGACCAGTATTAGCATTTCCAGGCCTGGCGACCAGATGCTGTACCACCTCCTTAATAGCCTGCCTCTGGGCTGCCTCCAAGGCCATCAGTTGTACATTGGTAGCTTCCTGTTGGGCCTGGATAGCTTCCTGCTGGATTTTATTAATTAGTCTCCTGCTGAGCTGCCGTAGCCTGAAGCAGGGCTTTTACAACGTGCTATATTTTACCTCCAGGTGCTGGGTGGAAGCTGAACCTTACCTCTCTGAGCATTGGCTGACGCCACCTTCAGGGATTCAACAATCACGTGTCTGCCCCTTTAAACTTTAAAGGACAAATTTTCCTTGCTGCACTTTTCAGTGTGTGCTTGCCCGCATTCTCCCGCCAATTGTAACACGACCGGATTAGGGGTCCCTCTCCTGGGGTAGATGGACTCCCTCTTCACACACACAGCAGCCGGAAAAATAGTACACCAGTCTGGGGTCTCGTGCTAACTGGTCGGCGCCAGTCTTTATTTTGCAATGGAAAAGGAAAACAAAACATAAAAGTAAACGCTAGCCCATCTGGGCATTAATTAAACATGAGGTTCCCTCTCTAAAGAAATAGTGGGGCCTACTGCCTCCACCATCAACACAAGCGCATGCACAAGACTTACAGGTATTTTCACCAAGTGTCTCTGAGCAAGCCCACCTGCTTGCTCTCCCAGGTATGAGACACTAGCTTACAATTACACATAGCCTATATCAGCCAGTTCCAGGTGCAGACCCTAATGAGCCTGCTAGCAGGCCATAAAACCAAAATCTGGAGTGGCCTGTGGATGGAGCCCACCCTCTCCTCACATCGAAACCCCCAGGTCCCAAACCGGCATTTCCAAAAAGCCGATACTCAAATATGCTTCACTGCAGACTTTCTCCTGGGGTCTTTTAGAACACACAAGTCAGAAACCTAGGACAAATGTATCTACCACTGACCACTTTACCAGTGATCCTATCAGAATATATATATATATATATATATATACACATATACATACAGCCGTGGCCAAAAAGTTTTGAGAATGACACAAGTATTGGTTTTCACAAAGTTTGTTGCTTCAGTGTTTTTAGACCTTTTTGTCAGATGTTACTATGGTATACTGAAGTAAAATTACAAGCATTTCATAAGTGTCAAAGGCTTTTATTGACAATTACATTAAGTTTATGCAAAAAAATATGAGATATGGTAAGAACTTACCCTTGTTATCTCTATTTCTACGAAGTCCATAGGGTTCCACAGGATACCTTGGGGTATAGGTGTGACGTCAGTCGCAGGGCACCAAAGAGTTAAGCTTTCAGCCTCCCAGGATGCACTAGGTCCCCCTCCTATACCCCGCCCCCGGGCCAAGGCACCTCAGTTAGTTACCAAGCCATAGGCCGGAGGAGGAGAAGGAAGAGAGAGAACAAAGATCTGGACACATACAAGAATCACATTCTCACCAGAGGGAGACGGAAAACCGGTGACCAGAGCAAAGCCCATCTGCAGCACAGGTGCGACAGGGCGGGAGTCCTGTGGAACCCTATGGACTTCGTAGAAATAGAGATAACAAGGGTAAGTTCTTACCATATCTCATATTTTCTACTTCAGGGTCCATAGGGTATCCACAGGATACCTTGGGGATGTCCCAAAGCAGTATCCTTTAAGGGTGGGGACGCTCCTGTGCAGAAAGGAGAATCCGCCGCCCGAAGGAAGCATCCTGAGAGGCGAAGGTGTCAAACCTGTAATACCTCACGAAGGTATGGACAGAAGACCACGTAGCAGCCTTGCAGATCTGAACTGCCGAGGCACCACGTCGAGCTGCCCACGAAGGACCCACAGACCTAGTGGAATGAGCCTTCAGAGAAGGAGGGACCGGTAGGCCTTCATGAAGATAAGCTTCAGAAATAGCCATACGGATCCAGGCTGCCAAAGTTTGCTTTGAAGCAGGCCAACCCTTTTTACGGAAGCCATAGAGGACAAACAAAGCGTCCGACTTCCTAAACGAAGTGCGGTCAACATAAGTCCTTAAGGCCCGCACAACATCCAAAGAGGCCTCACCCACGGAAAGACCCGGTGAGTTAAAGGCCGGAACAACTATTTCCTCGTTAACATGAAACTGGGAAACAACTTTGGGAAGAAACTCGGGCCGAGTGCGGAGCACTGCCCTGTTCCCATAAAAAACCAAGAAAGGGGGTCTACAAGAAAGAGCCCCTAACTCAGAAACACGTCTGGCCGAAGCAATGGCCAGAAGGAAAACAGTCTTAGCTGTTAGCCATTTAAGATCCACTGAGCCCAGTGGTTCAAACGGCGGTCCTTGGAGAGCCCTCAGGACCACAGCCAAATCCCAAGGCGCCACAGGTGGAACAAAGGGCGGCTGAATGCGGAGAACACCCTGCATAAAGGTGCGCACATCCGGGATTGTAGCAATCCTACGGTGAAACCAGACAGATAGGGCCGAAACCTGTACCTTCAAAGAAGCAAGGCGAAGCCCATGATCTAGTCCCGCTTGCAGGAAGGCGAGAATCCGAGACAGACGAAACTCCCGTGGTGCATAACCTCTCGGTCGACACCACTGGAAGAACGTATGCCACATGCGATGGTATATCCTCGCGGAAGACGGTTTCCGAGCTCGTAACATGGTACGCACCACAGAGCTGGAAAACCCCCGGGACCTCAGCATGGCCGTCTCAACAGCCACGCCGTCAAAGACAGCCGAGTCAGGTCCGGGTGAAGGCAAGGACCCTGAGACAGAAGGTCCGGTCATAGCGGCAACCGCAGAGGAATGTCCACGGACAGACCCTGAAGGTCTGAGAACCAGTGCCGTCTGGGCCACGCGGGAGCTATCAACAGGAGCGTCCCTCCTTCCTGTTTGAATTTCCGGATTACCCGTGGAAGAAGGGAGACCGGAGGGAACAGGTATGCGAACCGGAACGTCCACCGGACGGACAGAGCATCCACCAGAGACGCCCCTTCGTCTCTTGTGCGAGACCCGTACACCGGCAACCTGTTGTTGTGCTGGGACGCCATGAGGTCGATTTCTGGAAGACCCCACCTGTCCACCAGTAGCTGAAAAACATCCGGGTGCAGGGACCATTCCCCCGGATGAACGTCCTGGCGACTTAGAAAGTCCGCCTCCCAATTTAGCACTCCCGGGATGAAGACCGCTGATATGGCCGGAAGATTGCGCTCCGCCCAAACCAGGATCCGAGAGACCTCTACGAGAGCCACCCGACTGCGAGTTCCTCCTTGCCTGTTTATGTAGGCCACGGTGGTAGCGTTGTCCGACTGGACCTGCACCGGGCGACCCTGGAGAAACCGCTGTGCCTGCTGGAGAGCATTGAAGACCGCACGGAGTTCCAAGATATTTATTGGAAGCTCCGCTTCTGTCGGCGTCCACCTGCCCTGGAACAAGTGTGGACCCGAAACTGCTCCCCAGCCCCGAAGACTGGCGTCCGTTGTCAACAGGACCCAATTTGGAACCCAGAACGGACGTCCCTTGTTGAGGTGGGTCGTCTGTAACCACCACGCAAGGGACAGGCGAACCTCCTGGGTGAGCACAATCGTCTGGGACTTCAGAGACTGAGTCAGCCCGTTCCACTTGGACAGGATCAGGTGCTGCAGAGGTCTGGAGTGAAACTGGGCGTATTCCACCATGTCGAACACCGACACCATGGAGCCCAGTAACCTCATCGCCGAGTGTAAGGACACCCGGCGGCTGTGCAGGCAACTGCGCACCCTTGACTGTAAAGCAGAGATCTTGTCCTCCGTCACGAAGATCCTTTGCTGTCCCAAGTCTAATAAGGCTCCAAGATGCAGAATCCTCCGAGACGGGATTAGAGTGGACTTCTGCCAGTTGATTAGCCAGCCGTGCCGTTGCAGCAGTGCAATGGTCAGGTCCAAGTGGCGTAACAGGAGCTCTGGAGATCCTGCCACAATAACAGGTCGTCCAAATACGGCAACATGCGGACTCCCTGCAGCCGCAGAGAAGCCGCCATGACCGCCATCACCTTGGTGAAAACATGTGGTGCTGTTGCCAGGCCAAAAGGTAACGCCCGAAACTGGAAGTGGTCGCTGCGGATTGCAAACCTGAGGAACTGTTGATGGCGCAAAAGAATAGGGACATGCAGGTAAGCGTCCTGTATGTCCAATGACACCAAGTAGTCCCCAGGTTCCAGCGCCAGAATGATGGACCGTAGGGTCTCCATCCGAAACTTCGGGACCCGCAAAGACTTGTTGAGTGCTTTGAGGTTGAGAATCGGACGATATGACCCATTGGGTTTCTGTACCAAAAATAGATTTGAATAGAAACCCTGGCCCCTCTGGGAGAATGGAACAGCCACTATAACTCCAGCCTGGAGCATAGTGTGCAATACCTTCCGCAGCTCCGTAGCCTTGTTCCGGTCTGATGGGAGACCCATGGTGAAGAAGCGAGCCGGGGGTCTGTGCCGGAAGGAGAGGGCGTATCCGTGGGAAACCACCTCCAGAACCCAAGTGTCTGTCGTAGTGGTCGACCAACACTGGGCGAACTGTAGCAAGCGGCCTCCCACCCTGGGATCCCCCAAAGGGAGGCCCGGACCGTCAGGCCGCAGGCTTGTCATCTGGCTTGGGGGCCGGACGTCTGGTACTCCATGCCTGCTTCCGGGGCTTGACCGATTTCTTAGGGCCAGCCTGTCGAGGAAACGACTGTGGTTTGGGCCTGCCCTGGGCCCTAGATGACCGAAAGGACGATGGTCCCGAACCAGAAGGAGCAGCGGCCGACGGGAGACAAGCAGATTTGGCTGCCGCCAGCGTGGCCACAATCTTATCCAGCTCCGGACCGAAGAGAACTTCTCCGGTAAACGGCAACGCTTCCAGACCTTTCTTGGAATCTGCGTCCGCCTTCCAAGATCACAGCCACAAGGTGCGACGAGCAGCCACCGCTGCTGAAGAAATTCTAGACACCAGAGTACTAATGTCTAGAGCCGCCTCGTTGATGTAGGTGGCCGAATCACGGAGATTGCCAATCAACTCCGCCTGTTCGGCCGGACAGTCGGATTCAAAAGAAGCCTCTAATGAATCCGCCCAGCGCTCCATCGCTCTGGCAACCCAGCAAATGGCCATAGCCGGCCGTGCTGCCCCCCCTGCAAGGGAATAAGCGGACTTCAGGCAGATTTCTACCTTGCGGTCCGTAGCATCCTTAAGGGAGGACATGGATGGCATCGGCAATGTGGCACTACGGACAAGACGGGTCACGTGAGAATCCACCTGTGGAGGGGATTCCCACTTAGCAAAATAATTATCCGCGAACGGATAAGCCACCGCCAGGCGTCTCTGCGGCTGGTATCTTTTGCCAGGTTGTTTCCACGCCTCCTCTAAATGGTCCACCAACTGACCCGAAAGAGGAAAGACTGTGGCATCGCCCTTCACATCTTTGAAAAAGGCATACTTAGATTTAGCCGCTGGGGGAACTTCGTCCTCAATCACCAAGGCTGTGCGGACCGCCCGAATAAGTCCAGGAATATATACTTTGGACTTAGCATCAGCGTCCTTAGTATGGAGAGGTTCCTGATCGTAAGGATCCAGAATCTCCCCATCATCAGACGTCCCTTCGTCATCCTCATAAGGAGCGGACAGAGACGCCACTGGCCTTTTATGAGGCCGCATCACAGACTCCCCTTGCAACACATCCGACAAGTGCTGTACAGAACTCGTCAGGGAGTTAACCCACGCTGGCTCCTGAGAACCCGGGAGCGGGGAAATAGGGAGACTGTGGGGTACCACCAATTGTCGTGGGAACCCCTGCATGGGTGACGACACCACAGACTGCTGGGACAAACCCATCGGAGTAAACGCGGGCTGCGGAGCTAACTGGCCCACTAAAGCTGTTAACGCCTGAGCGAAACAAGCCCAGGGCGGCTCCTGTACCGGTGCTGTAACCGTAATAGGCCGCGCCATGGACAAACACTGCCGGCAAAGGCCCTCCGCGCTACCCTCCCCCTCCGCTAACGGTACTTTGCACGTGGTACACTGTAGCCGGAGGGGAAAATCACTTTCAGACATGATGGCACCACGTATGTGACCTCTCTCACCAATTAAGTATTAAATAGGCGAGAGACCACCCTGCAGCACCGCACCGCAAGGGCTTTAGCAGAAGAACAGGGACAGTAATAAAGCTGACAGTTTAGAGAAGAAAAGTTACAGGCAGCGCTAGCACAGTCACATACAATGCAGAGAAATAACAATTCCTGCACTAACAGCGCTGATTACTCAACTACACAGACACAGGGCCTGGTAGGACACAGCGCTGCATACACAGACCTGAGCCACAGCGGAGGAGAGGTATGCGGGGGGACCCAGACCACGATGCTTCCGTCCAGCGCTTCCAGCAGCGTTCACCATGCGTTCTGGAGAAGATGGCCGCCGAGGAGCAGAGAGGAGGCTGGCCTGGGGGAGGAGCGCTGCCACAGGACCAGTCGGCAGCATGCAGAGAGGGCTGTGTGCAGCGGGGGAGGCGCCGGCTGTGAGACAGGGAAGGCGCGCTCCCCTGGCATGCATTTAACCCCTGGGACGCCGCAGCGCTACCGCTCTGCTGCGGTCCGCTGTCCCAGGGGGTAGTGGAAGCGCAGGTTGGTCGCCTGGCTCCACGCTGCAGCCAGTCCCCAGGGAGCCCCCTGCCTGGGGACTTAGGACCATGTGATCAGCGGGGACCCACCGCGGGACCCCGCTGCTTACCTCTGTCCCCCTTGAATCCGGCCATGGTCCGGAGCATCTGGGGTCACCGCTAGCTGTGACCCCAGACGCCCACCAGCATCCCCGGATCAGTACCGGCGTTCTGGTACCGGCGGGGTGTAGGGAAGACAGCATGGACGTCAGGACTGACTGTCCATGCTGTTCATTCAGATGTGCAGCCACAGCTGCATGAAGAAAAAGCTTCAGGGGCTCTTCTAGCCCCCACTCCAACAGGTGCACCCGACTACGGCCGGGCACCAAACTAAACTGAGGTGCCTTGGCCCGGGGGCGGGGTATAGGAGGGGGACCTAGTGCATCCTGGGAGGCTGAAAGCTTAACTCTTTGGTGCCCTGCGACTGACGTCACACCTATACCCCAAGGTATCCTGTGGATACCCTATGGACCCTGAAGTAGAAATCAATATTTGCAGTGTTGACCCTTCTTTCTCAAGACCTCTGCAAATCGCCCTTGCATGCTGTCAATCAACTTCTGTTCACATACTGACTGATGGCCACCCATTCTTGCCTGATCAATGCTTGCAGCTTGTCAGAATTTGTGGGTTTTTATTTGCATAAACTTAATGTAATTGTCAATAAAAGCCTTTGACACTTATGAAATGCTTGTCATTTTACTTCAGTATACCATAGTAACATCTGACAAGAAGGTCTAAAAACACTGAAGCAGCAAACTTTGTGAAAACTGAAAACCAATACTTCTGTCATTCTCAAAACTTTTGCCCATGGCTGTATATATATACTATAAGCTCTTTGAATAGTGCAGAGATGAAACTCTTGTAAATGAGCAGATTGGAGACATTTTTGTGAAAAACTCATATGTCCCAACATATGCTATACCTCAAACAGTTCTGTGAAATCATCTGGCCATTTGGAGATATTACAACACTAGATATTATCAGGGTTCACCTTAAGTACAGTAGTTCCCAATACAGGTATTTTGTTTTATAAGAACAATACAAAGTAACAAAGGTGAACAGCGACATCAACCCAGCATTACCTCGAGGAGAGCCCATTGCTTCTGTCAAAGTGAGTACAATATGTCTAATCTGTAAGTACATGTGTTTGTGGGATAACGGAATCTTTTCTTTTAAGTCCTGAAAAGAGTAAATATTTTCAGGGTCAAACACATCTTTAACAGCCATTAATCCTCTAATTCCCATTTTGTGACTAAGACATTATCAAAGCATAGTGTATTTTGAGGATATCGGTTTTCTAGAAAATGTTCTATTTATTACTAAACATGACAGATAAGACCTTTTTTAATATGTGATTTTAATTTGAATGGGAATTTTTTTTCTTATAACCTATTTATGTGTAAGTGTATGTGGGTGTATGTATGGGATGCAGTCAGGATGCCTGACGTCAATATACTGATGCTGGAATCCCGACTCCCGTCAGAATGCTGACACCGCTATCCCAAAGAGATCAAGATGCCAACGTCGGCATCCCGACCACCGGAATCCCGATGGTAAGTATGCGGGTTAGGGTTAGGTACTTCTCGGGGTGGGTCAGGGTTAGGCTGTAGGGAGAGGGTGTTAGGGTTAGGCACCACTGGGGGGAGGTTAGGGTTAGGTACTACCCGGGGAAGATTAGGTTTAGGGTGCGGGAAGGGGGGATTAGGTTTAGGCACCACCGGGGGGGGGGAGGTTAGGGTTAGGCACCACCGGGGGAGAGTTAGGGAGAGAAAGACAGAGGGTTAGGCTACTTACCGGCACCTGTCGGGATCCTGAACATCGGGATGCCACTGTTGATCTTCTGACTGCCGACATCGCGACCGCTGGTCAATCGTATGTATTCCGTATGTATGTCTGACATAAACCTGCCCATATGCTACTAGTGCAAAGTTGGATGAATCCTGTGATGTCTACTCCATATAGGAGTACATATGCATTTTTTACATGCAGTTTTTTTATAGCATGTGGGACCAACTCAGCATCTGCCCCCGCGTCTGTACAGCACACTGCGCCGGGTCACCAGATAGGAAAGTACCAATAGGAAAAATTCAGGCCACTGTAGTTGAGTCATAAATGTGCAGGAGTAGGGGAAATTAGTCACTTGACTGGAAAACCACTTTGAAGTTAATGTATTGTGATGAATCACAACAAAGCATATACACACATTATGTACACTGTGGCAAGGAACTACTCTTACTGTAAAAAATGTAACAAAAAATATTCTCATGCCTCTTTTTCCTTTTAAATGTACCATATCTTTAATGCACAATGGCTCCCTATTATACAGTTTTATGCTCATTTTCTTTTTATATCTATGTAAAGTTTTCCAGCACATTGAGGCTGATTTGCTGAATGCAGATTCCCGATTACTGGGAATCTGCGTGCGCAGGACCCATTCTGTGAGTGTGCAGAATGGGTACTGCGTAACCACATGCAGCCCCTTTGATGCCTCTGCCTGATTGACAGGCAGAGGTATTTAAGGGGTGGGGTCTGGCAGCGTTCCCAGAAATGGGCGCGTCCGCCCCTTTTTCTGGGAGGGGCAAGGCCAGGAACTGCATCAACCGACACAGTTTCCTGGCCTGAAGCTTACTCAGCTGGCTGGCGGCATCCACCATCGCGACCATCGACCACTGATAGTCGTGATGGCAATTCCAGCCTGCAACCTTGTTCACAGTGCTGGGATCGCAAATGCAGCAGGGGGTGTCATACACCTCCTACTGCATATGCATATTAGCACGGATGGAATTGCAAAGCTGCCTGCGGTTGCATGAGATGTGACAGAAGTCTCCCATCCAGCCCCGTGTTTTAATGTTACATTTTAATGAGGGATTTTCATTCCAATTCTTGCTCCAAAAGGCTGTGAGGTAGTGGTCTATGACCGCCAACATCACATGCTCTTTGTGAGCCTCAGAATGCTTGTGATGGGCAATGTCGAAGCTGGATAATTGGCTGAGACAAGACCAGCTTAAAATTAGGTCGTAACGACGCCATCTTGCGACTGGCCGCAAGACGCCATCTTGTAAATCAGATTGCAAAATGCCATTTTGCGAATGGCCGCCCAGCGCCATTTTAGCTAAACTCACACTTAAGTACATATGGCGATGCTACTATTAGCATCATAATGTGATTGCATCTTTCACTATTTCTCATACACACATTAATACGCACAATTGCTCTGTTAACTAGTCGCATATTAGCGAATGCATAAGATCCTGTATGAAAATGCTGTTTATTAGCCTCATGCGCACGCATCTGCCCCAAGTTAACTAGCGTCTTTATATCAAACCCCAAATATTTACACAGTACATATTCACATAAAAGGTCTGATAAGCTTTAAAGTATAAGATTCAAGTTTGTTCATTTATTATAATTGCTGTGAAATAAAGGTTATTTGGTAGCTAAGGTTTAATACATGATAAGTAAGTCATGTTGATATTATACTAGGGGTGTGCACCGGCCACTTTTCGTGTTTTGTGTTTTGGTTTTGGATCTGGATCTTTTTTCGTGTTTTGGATCTGGATTGGTTTTGCCAAAACCACCCTTCCGTGTTTTGGGTTCTTGGTTTTGTGTTTTGGATCTGTATTTTTTTGAAAAAAAGCATAAAAACAGCTAAAATCACAGAATTTGTAGGTTTTTCTGCCCCTATGCTATTATTAACCTCAATAACCTTAATTTCCACTCATTTCCAGTCTATTCTGAACACCTCACACCTCACAATAGTGTTTTTATGTCCAAAAGGTTGCACCGAGGTAGCTGGATGACTATGCTAAGCGACACGAGTGGGCGGCACAAACACGTGACCCATCTAGGCGTGATACTGCAGTGGCAGACAGGATGGCAGTTTGAAAAACTAGGCCCCAAACAGTACATAATGCAAAGAAAAAAAAGAGGTGCAAGATGGAATTGTCCTTGGGCCCTCCCGCCCACCCTTATGTTGTATAAACAGGACATGCACACTTTAACAAACCAATCATTTCAGCGCCAGGGTCTGCCACACAACTGTGGCTGAAATGATTGGTTCGTTTGGGCCCCCACAAAACAAGCTGGCAATTAATCTGTCCCTGCACAAACTGGCTCTACGGAGGCAAGATGTCATCCTCATCCTCCTCATCCACCGATTCCTCACCCTCTTCAGTGTTGTGTACATCCTCATCCTCACAGAGTATTACCTCGTCCCCACTGGAATCCACCACCACAGGTCCCTCTGTACGTTCTGGAGGCTGGTCTCCCTGGAAGAGCTGATAATTCATTTTGATGAACATCATCTTCTCCACATTCTGTGGAAGCAACCTCCTACGCCTTTCGCTGACAAGGTTCCCGGCTGCACTAAACACTCTTTCGGAGTACACACTGGAGGGGGGGCAACTCAGGTAAAATAGAGCCAGTTTGTACAGGGGCCTCCAAATTGCCTCTTTTTCCTGCCAGTACAGGTACGGACTATCTGACATGCCTACTTGGATGCTGTCACCAATGTAATCCTCCACCATTCTGTCAATGGTGACAGTATCATATGCAGTGACAGTAGACATGTCAGAAATTGTTGCCAGGTCCTTCAGTCCGGACCAGATGTCCAAACTTGGTCCTGCCTGCCCTGTATCACTGCCAGCGGGTTGCTTAGGATACCTAAGTTTTTTCCTGGCAGCCCCAGTTGCGGGAGAAAATGAAGGAGCTGTTGACGTGTCACGTTCTGCTTCAGCTGACAGTGTTTTCACCAGCAGGTCTTTGCACCTCTGCAGGCTTGTGTCGGCCGGAAAGAGAGACACCACATAGGCTTTAAACCTAGGATCGAGCACGGTGGCCAAAATGTAGTGGTCTGATTTCAACAGATTGACCACCCTGGAATCCTGGCAAAGCGAATGAAGGGCTTTATCCACAAGTCCCACTTGCTGAGCGGAATCGCTCCGTCTTAGCTCCTCCTTGACTTTCTCCAGCTGCTTCTGCAAAAGCCTGATGAGGGGAATGACCTGACTCAAGCTGGCAGTGTCTGAACTGACTTCACGTGTGGCAAGTTCGAAGGGCTGGAGAACCTTGCACAACACGGAAATCATTCTCCACTGCGCTTGAGTCAGGTGCATACCCCCTCCTTTGCCTATGTCATAGGTGGATGTATAGGCTTGTATGGCCTTTTGCTGCTCCTCCATCCTCTGAAGCATATAGAGGGTTGAGTTCCACCGCGTCACAACCTCTTGCTTCAGGTGATGGCGGGGCAGGTTCAAGAGTGTTTGCTGGCGCTCAAGTCTTCGGCACGCAGTCGCTGAATGGCGAAAGTGGGCAGAAATTTTTCGGTCCACCCAAAGCGTCTCCCGCACTCCCCTGTCGCTTTTCAGAGAATTCTGCACCACCAAGTTTATTGTGTGAGCAAAACATGGGACGTGCTGGAATTTGCCCAGATGTAATGCCCGCACAATATTGGTGGCGTTGTCAGATATCACAAATCCCCAGGAGAGTCTAAGTGGGGTAAGCCACTGGGCGATGATTTCCCTCAGTTTCTCTAAGAGGTTGTCGGCGGTGTGCCTCTTACTGAAACCGGTGATACACAGCATAGCCTGCCTTGGAACGAGCTGGTGTTTCTGAGATGCTGCTACTGGTGACGCTGCTGCTGTTGCTGCGTAAGGTGATACATCTACCCAGTGGGCTGTCACAGTCATATAGTCCTTAGTCTGCCCTGTACCACTTGTCCACATGTCCGTGGTTAAGTGGAATTTGGGTACAACGGCATTTTTCAGGACACTGAGGACACTTTTTCTGACCTTTCTGTACAGTCTCGGTATCGCCTGCCTAGTGAAGTGGAATCTAGACGGGATTTGGAAACGGGGACACACTACCTCCATCAGTTGTCTAAATCCCACTGCACTAATGGTGGATACCGGACGCTCGTCTAACACCAACATAGCAGCCATTCCTCAGTTATATGTTTTGCTTCAGGATGACTGCTGTCGTACTTCATCCTCCTCGCTAAGGACTGTTGGAGGGTCAATTGTTTAGTAAAAGTAGTGGTGTTCCTACTTCCTCTCTGGGATGATGAACGACTCCCAGCAGCAGCAACAGCAGCAGCGGCAGCAGGAGGCGTAGCAATGCAGGATCCTCCGGAGGAATCCCGGATAGGAGAGTCAGTCATGCCAGTGACATGGCCTGCAGGACTACTTCCGATCCTGACTAAGGAGGAAATTGACGAGGAGGGAGTTGACGGTGTGGTTTGCAGGCGCTTGGATACAACAGGACAACGGGATTTAGGTGTCCCTGGACTGCTTACGGTCTTAGCCAAAGTTTCTGAACTTGACAGTAACTTATTATGAACACGCTGCAGGTGCCGTATAAGGGAGGATGTTCCTAGGTGGTTAACGTCCCTACTCCTACTTATTCCACCTTTACATATGGTACATATGGCAAGACAGTTGTTGTCCGGATTTGGATAGAAATATTGCCAGACCAAAGAGGTGGAATGTTTGGTCTTCTGCCCAGGCATGACCGTGATGGGCTTTTTCATCCCACGGACAACAACTGTCTCCTCCGGAGCCTGATTTAAACAAACCACATCACCATCAGAATCCTCCTCGCCAACTTCCTCCTCAGCGCCAGCTACACCAGTATCCTCATCCTGTTGTACTTCAACAGTGACATCTTCAATTTGCATATCAGCAAGTGGACTGTGGGTGCTCCTTTCAGCACTTGCAGGGGGTGTGCAAATGGTGGAAAGAGCCACCTCTTCCCGTCCAGTGCTGGGAAGGTCAGGCATCGCAACCACCACCACACTTGGACTCTCCTTGGGGATTTGTGATATCTTCTTAGAAAGTACAGTTCTTCGCTGTGCTTTTGCCAGCTTAACTCTTTTGATTTTTTTAGTGGGAGGAGGGCTTCCATCGTCATGTGAAGCTGAACCACTAGTCATGAACATACTAGGGATCGACCTTAGCCGTTCCTTGCCACTCCGTGTCGTAAATGGCATATTGGCAAGTTTACGTTTCTCTTCAGATGATTTAAATGTTTTTTTTCAAGGTCATTTTTCTGAACTTGTCATTTGGGATTGTATGTGCCCTCTACTATGACATTGGGCATCGGCCTTGGCAGACGAAGTTGATGGCATGTTATCGTCTATGTCATGATTAGTGGCAGCAGCTTCAGCACTAGGAGGAAGTGGTTCTTGATCTTTCTCTATTTTATTTTTATCGGAGAAAGTTTGGTCCTCCATTTATGTTATATCGATTTGATATATACGTGCGGCTAAACACAGAAAATATATATTTTTTTTGGTTTGGACTGGAGTGTACTTTGGGGGTTACAGCACCCTTTAACAGTCAAGCCAGCCGGCCCTTTACTTATGACACAGGCGCACGCTTGGCACTACTTTGTTGATGCACGTGCGGCTACTGCGCACACAATTCACAAACACAGAAAAAATATTTTGTTATTTGGTTTGGAGTGTACTTTGGGGGTTACAGCACCCTTTAACGGTCAAGCCAGCCAGCCCTTTACTTATGACACAGGCGCACGCTTGGCACTACTTTGTTGATGCACGTGCGGCTACTGCGCACACAATTCACAAACACAGAAAATGTTTTTTTTTTTGGTTTGGACTGGAGTGTACTTTGGGGGTTACAGCACCCTTTAAAGGTCAAGCCAGCCGGCCCTTTACTTATGACACAGGCGCACGGTTGGCACTACTTTGTTGATGCACGTGCAGCTACTGCGCACACAATTCACAAACACAGAAAAAATATTTTGTTATTTGGTTTGGAGTGTACTTTGGGGGTTACAGCACCCTTTAACGGTCAAGCCAGCCGGCCCTTTACTTATGACACAGGCGCACGCTTGGCACTACTTTGTTGATGCACGTGCGGCTACTGCGCACACAATTCACAAACACAGAAAATGTTTTTTTTTTTGGTTTGGACTGGAGTGTACTTTGGGGGTTACAGCACCCTTTAACGGTCAAGCCAGCCGGCCCTTTACTTATGACACAGGCGCACGCTTGGCACTACTTTGTTGATGCACGTGCGGCTACTGCGCACACAATTCACAAACACAGAAAAAATATTTTGTTATTTGGTTTGGAGTGTACTTTGGGGGTTACAGCACCCTTTAACGGTCAAGCCAGCCAGCCCTTTACTTATGACACAGGCGCACGCTTGGCACTACTTTGTTGATGCACGTGCGGCTACTGCGCACACAATTCACAAACACAGAAAATGTTTTTTTTTTTGGTTTGGACTGGAGTGTACTTTGGGGGTTACAGCACCCTTTAAAGGTCAAGCCAGCCGGCCCTTTACTTATGACACAGGCGCACGGTTGGCACTACTTTGTTGATGCACGTGCAGCTACTGCGCACACAATTCACAAACACAGAAAAAATATTTTGTTATTTGGTTTGGAGTGTACTTTGGGGGTTACAGCACCCTTTAACGGTCAAGCCAGCCGGCCCTTTACTTATGACACAGGCGCACGCTTGGCACTACTTTGTTGATGCACGTGCGGCTACTGCGCACACAATTCACAAACACAGAAAATGTTTTTTTTTTTGGTTTGGACTGGAGTGTACTTTGGGGGTTACAGCACCCTTTAACGGTCAAGCCAGCCGGCCCTTTACTTATGACACAGGCGCACGCTTGGCACTACTTTGTTGATGCACGTGCAGCTACTGCGCACACAATTCACAAACACAGAAAAAATATTTTGTTATTTGGTTTGGAGTGTACTTTGGGGGTTACAGCACCCTTTAACGGTCAAGCCAGCTGGCCCTTTACTTATGACACAGGCGCACGCTTGGCACTACTTTGTTGATGCACGTGCGGCTACTGCGCACACAATTCACAAACACAGAAAATGTTTTTTTTTTTGGTTTGGACTGGAGTGTACTTTGGGGGTTACAGCACCCTTTAACGGTCAAGCCAGCCGGCCCTTTACTTATGACACAGGCGCACGCTTGGCACTACTTTGTTGATGCACGTGCGGCTACTGTGCACACAATTCACAAACACAGAAAATATTTTTTTTTTTGGTTTGGACTGGAGTGTACTTTGGGGGTTACAGCACCCTTTAACGGTCAAGCCAGCCGGCCCTTTACTTATGACACAGGCGCACGCTTGGCACTACTTTGTTGATGCATGTGCGGCTACTGCGCACACAATTCACAAACACAGAAAAAATATTATTTTTTTAGCACTTGGGGGAAGCACCCCTGATGGACAGAGCACCCCCTGGACAACACTACAGCACCCCTTTAGGACTGGGACACTGCACAGGACTTTGGAGTGGACACAGCCCCTATGGAGAACTGACTGCACAACCCAGTCCAGCCAGCCCCTATGGACTTTGAAGTAGTGGACACAGCCCCTATTAACAACAGCAGCACAGCACAACACAGCCAGCCCCTATGGACTTTGAAGTAGTGGACACAGCCCCTATGGACAACAGCAGCACAGCGCAGCACAGCACAGCACAACACTACTCTGCACTACACTACACAGCCCAGCCAGCCCTAACTCCCACCCTCCCTCTTCACTGTCCACAGCCGAGTGAGAAAATGGCGCTGCCGCGGGTACCTTATATAGGATCCAAAACCCGCGATACCCGGAAGGCGGGATGATAAAGTTTTGCCTCGATTTCAGATCCGAGTCAGGCGGGAAAAGTCGAGCCTGACTCGGATCTGCCTCGGATCGGGGTGGGCTCGGGGGGGTTCGGATTTCAGAAATCCGAACCCGCTCACCCCTATATTATACTGATCTGCACCCTCTCAACAGCATTCTGGTATTGTCAGTGTGAAGATCGCAACATGCATTTTCAACTTATGGACCTCAGAGACTTAAAGCACCGAAATGTACATTATATGACCAACTGTTAGGATGTGCATGAGGCAGGAAACCAGAGACAACCAGTTGTTAGAGGCTGGACTGTGTCTATTTGAATCAACCTGTTAAATGCTCTGCAACAGATGCATCCTCCTTGGGAACCAATGGCATCAGCGACAAGCCTCTCTATTGTGTTGTCTGTTTCTGTGAGAGTATAAACGTGTGTGTTGTGACCCCAGTCTGAGTCTTCTTGCTGAATGCTGATTGACGGGGGGTTTCTTGCTGATGCCTACATCTGGTCCAGAGTGCTGCGTATGTATAACTGTACTTGGGTCTGTATAATTTTTGCGCTAAATTGTACTTAGATCATAGCGTGTAACTGACTGTACTTTTACTTGAAATATCACTTTGTGCTTTGGAACCACAGGTTCAAGGTCTGGAGTCTTTAGTTACTATATGACTGCGTACGCAAAATAGTGTCATCCTTAGAGGTTTATAGGCAGGATATTAGAAGGTATAGGCAGGAGTGTATAGAGGTTCTAATTCAATATCCTTAGTTTGGGGCTCATAGTGAAGTCACGTACCTACTCACACGGCATACGGTTATCGATATCTCACCAAAGGGTGGAGTGGCCACATGCAGGGTTTACCTGCAACCGCTCGATGCTGAGAAATCGCTACCTGTTTTCGTGTGAGCCAGGGACGCTGACTAGAATCCAGGGACAAGAGAGGAAAAAGTTTGTTTTCCTTTGTTGATAGAACCTTATGTTTAGAGGGGTGCCGCAGTATTGAGCACGCGGCTGAGTCGCAGTTGTGCACACAGTCAAGATGCACTTTTGTGTACGCAGCTAAAGGTTGTCATACAGTGGTGTGGTAGTCGCATTATTGTGTATGCGACTGGTCGCACAATAGCGTATACGTACTTCCGGTTGTGCTGCCACGTGTTTAAACAAAGCCGTTGAGGTTTACATTTTTCAATTGTTATCAATATCTGGGTTAACGTGTATTTTTCTGCGCAGGAAAAGAGTGCGTAACAGTGAGTATTTGTTGGTAGGGGTAACTTGTTCCCTAAAGTTAGAGGTACCGTATGACCTTTAAGGGCTAAGTGCTAGCTGCTCGGTAAGCAGCTTACCGTTCTATACACAGTAGCAGGTGTACATGTTGTCTTTGTTGTAGAGAGGTGCGGGGAAGTAGCCGACTTAAACTTCCATAGGTGTGGAAGTTGCCTTCTTAAATCTTATCCGGGTGTGTGGAGTAGCCTTCTTCAAATCTTCACAGGTGTGTGGGCGCTGCCGTTTAAATCGTTCACAGGTAAGTGAAAGTATCTTGACTGTCTATCACCAGTTTAAATCTTTATTGAAAAACGTAGGAGTTGTCTCAAGATGGGAGCCATGCAAACAGAGATGTTAGAGAATGATGTGCTGCTAATGGAAGCGCCGCTTGGATCGGCCTGTCGTATTATGCATACTAAGTACGGTACTTATGCAATAAGGTATTGTGATGTATGGTTTAAAATTACGATGAAGAGTGTTAGACCGTTTCCCAGAATTGGTAGTTTTGATAAAGATGTATTGGATAATGTCCGGGATCACATCAGTCTGATGCGCTCCCGAAAGAAAAAGGTAAAATATTACAAATGTTTAAAATTGTGGCAGCATGAGGGGGATGCGTGGCTTAAAAATGTGCAAGCGACGCAAACTAGCGTTGCGAGCGCATTGCCAGAAAATACACCCCAGGCGATAAATTGCAATGCGTGCGAGCCGCAAAATGACGCGCACGTGCGGCAAGGTAGCATTGCAGAAGGTATTGCCAGCAGTTAACACACACCACCTCCACCTTATGTGGATGGGAGTGCAAGTACAGTTATCGAAAAAACCCATAAAACTGTAACAAGCAATTTGTACCCTCTCTTAAGCAACCATAAAGAAAATGTACATGACGTGGATGATGAGCCTATTGTAATGTCTGCCATTTCCCATGCTGTACAGATGATAGATGCTGCACCACAACAATCACGAGTGGTGCCGCCATCTTCATCGGTAACAGCAAGGGAAGTGCTAACACCCTCTGCACCCGTGGAGGAAGTTAATACCATACATAGCAACAACAGAATAAACCCCCAGCCAGGTAACAAGGTCAAAGGTAGCAGCGCTGGCGGTCTGCATCCCATTCGGACAATAGCCGTTCCGAATGGAAATGCAGATGCGAATGGTGTAGTGCCCATGAGGGAAGTGGTAATGCATTGTCCTTGGACAAAAGCAGAACTAAATTCCATCATAAATGATTTCCCCGATCCCAAAAAGGAACTAGCCAAATGTCAAAGATTTTTGAGGAATTTGGGTAGTTCTCATGAACCAACTAATAAAGATTGGCGTGTGGTGTTAGGGGCCTGTCTACCATGCAATACCGACGTGACAAAATTTATCACGGATTGTGTATTGGATGGTGACGTTCCCTTAACAGACCAAGTAAACCAAGGTAACATTTCCCGCATTGTAACTCAATTGGGTATATACTTCCCAGTAGTAGTTAACTGGAACAAAATTTTAACCATAAAGCAAAAGGAGAGTGAATCTGCAGAAGATTATTGCGACCGGGCTCTGTAGGCTATCACCCAGTTCACTGGGTTAGAGGATATTAAAGATAGCACTCACCACAGGGGAATGATAGTCACGGTACTCATGGACGGTCTTAAAGAGAACTTATAGACTCGGGTTCAGACCTCACAACCTGGCTGGAGAGGAGTCACAATAGATACACTCATAGAATCTGCCATAGAACATGATAAAAACATCTCAAAGAAGAGAGAGACCCAGAGCGAAAAACTAATGGCTGTCAATATCCAAGCTCTGGAAGGAATGACGGTAACATCACAGCCAACAGACACACTTGCATCTACACACACACTTACACCTGAACCGGTATACGCCCTCACTAACCCCACGCAACAGCAAACACAGCCCTATTCTGCTAACCCTACACAACCACAGGTCCCATACTACTCACAAACTTCATAACCCCCACAATACCTTTGTCCTCCATATCCCTACCCATATCCACCACCTTTTCCCCCTGCTCAAACCTCACAACAACCCGTGTCTTCTTCCGATCCACGAACATGTTTTAATTGTAACCAGCCAGGACATTTAAGTAGAAACTGCAGAGCAAAAAGGGTAGGACCCCCAAATCAGCGAAAACCTGCATATCCACATAAAGGATATGAACAGAGACCAGCAAATGTCCAACAGGCACCAGCTCCAATTGTGGCCGTTAATGCTTTATTGGAGAATGGTAGCCAACGCTAGGGGTCAGGTCATACCTGTAGTCTACAGATAGTCAGGTTAACAGGAAGTACTAGGGAAGAACCGGTCATGATGGTTGATGTAGCTGGTACTAAATATCCTTTTCTTGTAGACACAGGGGCGACCAGGTCAGTGATAAAATCTCCCGTTAGTTTACAGGTGACCAAAGAGACAGTACCAACAATGGGTGTAACAGGTAAAGTGGAACATTATCCTTTAACAAAATCCACAGAGGTTACTATCGGACCGTTGCATACCAGGCATTCTTTCCTTCTGGCTGCTGCGGCTCCTACTAACCTGCTGGGTAGAGATTTGTTATGTAAGATGGGATGTGTCATATATTGCACCCCTGATGGTGTATTTCTAGATATCCCAGAGAGAGTTGCGCACGAGGTGCGGGATATGTTGGACACTCCCCAAAGGATAATGTATCACTCTACCAGTTTAAATGAAAATCCATCTCAGGTAGATCAAATGTTGTCCCAAATTCCAGATTCCCTTTGGACTAAGGATGGACAGGACACTGGATTAATGGCAAACGTAAGCCCCGTAATGGTAAATTTAAAAGGCGGTAGGCAAGCTCCAAAAATTCCCCAGTACCCACTAAAACAGGAGGTAGAATTAGGGGTTTTTCCAATAATTGAGCGATTATTGCAACAGGGAATTTTAGTTCGTACAGCTAGTGTAGCCAACAGTCCCATCTTTCCGGTGAAGAAGAGTGGTGGGAGGGGTTATAGGCTGGTACAGGACCTTAGAGGTGTTAATAAAGTAGTAGAGAGCCAATTCCCCGTAGTGCCAAATCCAGCTGTCATTCTTATGCAGATCCCACCAAATGCAACCCATTTCACTGTCATTGACCTCTGTTCTCCTTTCTTCTCTGTGCCTCTCCACCCTGACTGTCAGTATATATTTGCATTCACATACAGAGGTGTACAATATACATGGACACGATTGCCCCAAGGTTTCATAGACAGCCCTAGTATCTTCTCCCAGGCATTGCACGACTATTTACAATCTTTTCAACCTGCCAATGGATCTGTTCTAATTCAATATGTGGACGATTTATTGCTATGTTCTGATTCGTTTATGTCATGTTTGAATGATACTAAACTTTTGTTGCTTCATCTTTCGCATACAGGACACAAGGTGGCTAAGGATAAACTACAGCCGTGCCAATCCAGAGTAAAATATTTGGGACACTGCCTAACTCAGGGGTTACAACATCTCACAAACGACAGAATACAGGCCATACAGAACATGACACTGCCGCAGAATCAACAGCAAATTCGGACCTTCTTCGGAATGTGTGGATACTGTAGAATGTGGATCCCAGGTTTTTCTATTTTGGCCATGCCTTTACAGGACTTAGGACCTCATTCAGAGTCGGTCGAAGCGGCCGCACGGTCGTACGGGAAAAGGGGCCGGATATGCAAATGATTCCCTCGCAAGTTGCATCCCTAAGTTCGGATCGGTAGCTGGCCGACCAAGGGGAGGAAGCGGTCGGAAGACAAAAAAATATGCCCCCTTCTCGTATGCAGTGAGCGTCATCTCCGGGCATATAAGGATTAATCGAGACCATCGCCAACCATCGGAACTGGTCGTAGAGCTTAAGGTTGACCATACCCTCTCTTAAGCTCTACGATCATGTCAGTGTTAAAACCTCCCATGTCACATGTGCCATGACGCTACTTTGTTAATTATGCACTCCCATAAACCATATGCACTCCCACAAAACGCCGTCTGCATAATTAGGCATGCCTGCGTTCGGATCTCCACTCCCCCGTTTTCAAGCACTTTCCCCTATTACCACCCACAAACGTCTCAATCTGTCACTCAAACTTCCGACCTGGCTGTGTTCAAGGAGAGAGAAATTTCTGATCGTAGCGGTTAGTTTGCGCACGCGCATTGCAAACTTTACGCATGCGCAGTATAGCGAACATCGGTGGCGTACGACCGTGCAGCCGCTTCGGCCGACTCTGAATGAGGTCCTTAGTCTCTTCCTCAAAGCCCGATCGTGTCATACACACAGAGGAATCAGAGCAGGCTTTCCTTAATCTTAAGGATAGTCTGACAAAAGCACCTGCATTGGGAATACCTGATTATGAAAAACCTTTTGATTTGTATTGTATGGAAGCCGATGGTTGTGCTGCAGGTGTCCTCACACAAAAACATGGTGATGCCAGTAGGCCCATAGCATACTACAGTGCCCAATTGGACACTGTGGCAAGATCACTCCCCACCTGTTTGAGAAGTGTAGCAGCTACTGCTCTATGTGAGTAAAAGTGAGGACGTAGTATTGGGTCATGATATGATTGTCTACACTCCCCAAGCCGTATCTGCTCTGCTGAACTCTGCTCAAACCAGACACGTCTCCTCGGCTAGGTTTACCAAATGGGAAACTTGCTCTAATTGCGCCTGCAAACATCACTGTTAAACGATGCAATACGCTGAACCCAGCAACGTATTTACCATATGTACAACATGATGTACAAAGGGTGGAAAGGGATGAGTTGCTGGTGGGAGGTGAGTTCAGCGGACATAATGATGCACATGATTGTATGGAATATCTAAATCAGACCTTTACTGCTAGACCTGACATACATGACACACCTTTAGAGAATGTAGATGTGACTTTTTACATGGATGGGAGTTGTCATAGACAAACAGACACAGGTGAGTTATGACAGGTTATGCTGTTGTAAATGACACAGACATCATAGAAGCTGAACCTCTTGGTCCTCCTCACTCAGCCCAGGTGGCAGAGTTAGTAGCACTAACAAGAGCGTGTGAATTGGCAGCAGGCTACACTGCTAACATTTACACTGACTCTAGGTATGCGTTCGGGGTGGTGCACAATTTCGGGGCTCTATGGCGTCTGAGAAATTTTATTACAGCAGCAGGCACACCAGTTGCACATTCCCGACACACAAAACATCTTTTAGAAGCAATCCAACTGCCCAAAGCGGTGGCAGTAATTAAATGTAAAGCCCATACATGTGAGGATGATCCAGTGTCACAGGGCAACAACAGAGCCGATGAAACGGCAAAATGGGCAGCAGGGTTAAAAATGTTTTCTCCAACTGAACAAATCATGTCTTTTCAAACAATTGACATGCTGAAATTAATTGAGATGCAAAATTTGTGTTCAACTCAGGAAAAGTCCATCTGGAAATCCAAGGGATGTGGGCAAGAGTCCTCCGGGCTCTGGAGGGACAGACAAGGTAAGCCAGTAGCCCCCAAAGCATATTACCCCTACCCTGGTCTGACTCATCTGGGAAAACACGGTATGTGTAAATTGGTGAGGACATACTGGTGTGCACCAGGTTTTTCTTCCCAAGCAGAAAAGAGAGCAATTTCCTGTCTGATCTGCTTGAGGAAGAACATAGGGAAAGCGATCCCTACCAAACCATCCCACATTCCACCGACTGATGGACCTTTCCAGGTAATACAAATTGATTTCATCCAATTACCACCCTGCAGGAACCTTAAGTATGTGTTAGTGTGCACTGACGTATTTTCCAACTGGGTTGAGGCCTACCCAGTTGGAATACTGCTGCGCTTACTGCCAAGAAAATAATTCAGGAATTTATATGCAGGTACGGTATCCCTAAAATCATCGAGAGTGACAGGGGTACTCATTTCACAGTAGATGTTTTTCAAAATATGTGTAAGCTGATGGGTATTAATAGCCGACTTCACACCCCCTACCGACTGCAAGCCAGCGCCAAGGTAGAGAGGATGAACGGGACTATTAAAAATAAGTTAAGTAAAATCATGGCAGAGACTGGACTAGAATGGCCAGAAGTGTTACCATTGGTTCTACATAGTATAAGGACCACTCCTAGACCCCCTCTAAAACTGTCCCCCCTTGAAATACTGTTCGGTAGACAACCTCATTTAATTATAAGTCCACAGGAAGACTTGAAGGGTAACAACAAGGTAACTGTAAGGTATCTTATATCAATGAGTAAGCAGTTAAAACAACAGCAGCAGAAACTGAAATTGTTGTCCAATGATATGCCTGAAACTAACTGTCATGATGTTGAACCAGGAGAATATGTTATGATCAGAAATTTCTTGCGTTCAGGTTGTTTCATTGATCGGTGGGAAGGTCCGTACAAGGTGCTGCTGACAAGTACTACATCTTTGAAGGTGGCTGAGAGAGATACCTGGGTCCATTCTACTCATTGCAAAAAGGTCAATCAACCGGTCGAGAAACAAGTTGGAGACAAGGCTGAAAACGTGGACCTGTCTATCGCGAGCTTGTTCCGGGAGGATTGAAAAGGTTGTAGTGAGATACCTGAACTAAAAGAAATTTGCAGGTCTTTGTTGTGACAATGGACTGGCCTGCTGTGTTCATTTTCATATTCTTTTCAAGAGTTTTCACCATTTTGATTGGCTCGGGGATATCCGGTTTCTGTGATGGGGGATCAATTGAGGAGATGGGAGCTGATGGCAGTGCTGATGGAATGGAGTCAGGAGGAGTGCAATGCCAATCAGGGGAGTGTCTGACCAATCTTAGTACTGTTATTGTTAAGAGAGCTTTAATTCCGGATACTCAGGGATGGTGTGGAGGTTTATCGTCTGAAGATTCCTGTATTTGTGAGCTTTGTGGGTCCCTAGTTGATGAGAACTGTATGCAACGGTGCCAGCCTAAATATAACCCGTATTGGGGTGGGTATCCTTTAGAGGATTATCATAGCATGGTAGGCAAAGTGTTAAACCAAACTGATTGCTGGGTGTGTTCACATGTGCCACAGGGACAACATAACGTAGGGTTGGTGCCATTTCCGCTGAATATCATGGAAATGTTAGAATTACAAAAATGGAAAACAATGGATGGAAAATTCCTCTCATCCAAACCACCTCATTTCAAACTCTATCAATTCCAAGTAGATAGATCACTTTTGTGTTTAAACATAACCAACCTCAATAAACCCGGGAGTTGGGAAGTGACGGGGAATAATCAGACGATGACCTTCTCCCAGAGAGCTGATAATGAGTCCATAAACCATGATCTGTTACGCTCAATTAAATCTAGTGGGAAACATTTTAGGTACCGGTACACATTGAGTTCCACCAAAGAAATTATTGGTAAGGTACCAGATGGTTATTGTGCTAAAATAATACAACCAGTGACTTGCATGTACCAGATGGAAGACCCTGAGATAGGATTGTTTGCAAGGAAAATGTGTTTAATGATAATGATGCATACTATTCCTTATGTTCTCCCCGATAATGTGTATTTTATATGTGGAAGAAAGGCGTATAAGTGGCTCTCCCCAAGTTCCGAAGGTTTGTGTTACCAGGGAAGAGTAGTCCCAGAAGTTATGACCCTCACACATGTTGAAATGCTCGGTATCCATAAAAACACACCATCACCATATCGTCACACGCAGTATGAACACATAGGCAAATGATACCTGGTGACGTGCATAAAGCCACTCAGTTAATTAGTGAGACAACTGGCTTCCAAGTTTTAGTCGCACTGGATCCCACCAGAATCGCTCAGGGTACATTAAATTATAGATATATTCAGGAACTTGCTAAATTGATAGATAATATCACCGAGATGTATGATGACACAGTCAGGTATACAAGCATACAGGAAAGAACTGGTGCAACACAGACTAGTGTTAAATTATTTAACTACTGTTACTGGAGGGTATTGCGTAACATTGGCCACTCAATTTGGAGTAAAGTGTTGCACCTATGTCACCAATGATACCAGCGACCTCAAAGAGGCGATAGACCGGAAGATGGATGAAATTCTGCAGCTAAAATGGAAGTTTCGTAAGAACCATAATGCTTCAGTGGCTGAAGTAGGGGAGAAGATAGAAGGATGGGTCTCATGGTTGAACCCAGTTAAATGGTTCTCAGGCCTAGAGGAATGGGTCCGGGAAGTGATCGCCAGCATAGGCAAATTCTTGATCCTTATACTGATTGTCATCATAATTATTGGCCTATGTGTCCGTTGTGTTCCTATTGTGTTGAAGTGTGGAAAATGTAAAAATAGAGTAAAACGAAAGAACGAAATTATGATGGTGGTCAGTAATGGCAATATGAATACTGAGGTAAATATAGAACTGCATTACAACCCTGAACTAGGAAATACCATCATTTAATGTATTATATTTAGACATGCATAGAATGTATGATTGAAATGTTATTTTAGTCTCAAATTCCCCTTCAAGACTGCCTTTATAGGACTGGTGTATCCCCACACCTTTCACATGATCTTCCATGATCCATGGTGTGCGTATAATAGTAGTTTTATGTCCCCACTGAGAGACACATTATTGATGGATTAAGAACCACCTTGTGCCACCCCATAATAACACTAAATAATATATAAATGCAAGCCTAAATTAATTTTTAAAATCAGATTGTGATAGCATGTTGTTCGCTATCAAAGGGTGGACTGTCGAAGCTGGATAATTGGCTGAGACAAGACCAGCTTAAAATTAGGTCATAACGACGCCATCTTGCGACTGGCCGCAAGACGCCATCTTGTAAATCAGATCGCAAAATGCCATTTTGCGAATGGCCGCCCAGCGCCATTTTAGCTAAACTCACACTTAAGTACATATGGCGATGTTACTATTAGCATCATGCGATTGTATCTTTCACCATTTCTCATACACACATTAATACGCACAATTGCGCTGTTAACTAGTTGCATATTAGCGAATGCATAAGATCCTGTATGAAAATGCTGTTTATTAGCCTCATGCGCACGCATCTGCCCCAAGTTAACTAGCGTCTTTATATCAAACCCCAAATATTTACACAGTACATATTCACATAAAAGGTCTCATAAGCTTTAAAGTATAAGATTCAAGATTGTTCATTTATTATAATTGCTGTGAAATAAAGGTTATTTGGTAGCTAAGGTTTAATACATGATAAGTCATGTTTGATATTATACTGATCTGCACTCTTTCAAGAGCATTCTGGTATTGTCAGTGTGAAGATCGCAACATGCATTTTCAACTTATGGACTTCAGAGACTTAAAGCACCGAAATGTACATTATATGACCAACTGTTAGGATGTGCATGAGGCAGGAAACCAGAGACAACCAGTTGTTAGAGGCTGGACTGTGTCTATTTGAATCAACCTGTTAAATGCTCTGCAACAGATGCATCCTCCTTGGGAACCAATGGCATCAGCGACAAGCCTCTCTATTGTGTTGTCTGTTTCTGTGAGAGTATAAACGTGTGTGTTGTGACCCCAGTCTGAGTCTTCTTGCTGAATGCTGATTGACGGGGGGTTTCTTGCTGATGCCTACATCTGGTCCAGAGCGCTGCGTATGTATAACTGTACTTGGGTCTGTATAATTCTTTGCGCTAAATTGTACTTAGATCATAGCGTGTAACTGACTGTACTTTTACTTGAAATATCACTTTGTGCTTTGGAACCACAGGTTCAAGGTCTGGAGTCTTTAGTTACTATATGACTGCGTACGCAAAATAGTGTCATCCTTAGAGGTTTATAGGCAGGATATTAGAAGGTATAGGCAGGAGTGTATAGAGGTTCTAATTCAATATCCTTAGCAATCTGGAGAACCACATACAAAACTTCTCAGATAGGAACTGAAGCATGTCACCATTAGTGCTGTGCTCAGGAGGGGCATTGATCGGACCCTTCTGAGAAACACTTCGCTGCCTGCACTGCCCATATATGCAAGGGGGATGGCGGGTAATGCTACAGGGGTATAGGATAATGCTATAGAGGGGTCTGCTGCAACTAGGGTGGTGTATGGTAGTGCTATATTAGAGATCTAAGGCAATTGTGCTGTGCGTGGTTGGAGTGTAATGCTACACAGGGATCTATGAGAGAAAATTGAGGTATCTGCGCTGGTGATTATATAAATATATGACACCTTGTTTATATAAAAATTTTTATGTAATTTATTCGATAGTGATCTGCAGTCCAGTATAACATACACACATATAACAAATAATTAAAAAATGTTGCCATAAATAATGCTAACAACCAAATAAATAGGATGGTTGTTGCAAATGGATAGTATCCAATGGTTCCCAAGGGCTAGTATGTAGCCAATAAACACAGTCCAGCAAATGGCAATATTGTTGCTATAAGAAGGCCCAAGATAGGGAATAAAATTCAGGCTATTCAATGTCACAAATCGCTCACATCCCAATGTATAAAGTCCAGTGACTAAAATTCCTAACCCAAGGGCTCGCAGGAGATATATGGAGCGGCAGTGGTGTATGATAGAGTCACACCGTTCAGGCGACTCCTGCCCGCAGTGGGATGGATAGCGAAAAACTGTGGATAAAGGTGCAACGTACCAGGTGCTGAGGTATAGCTGATTGGCACCACGGGAACGGCTCCCACACGCACCACTGGCAGAGGGACACCAACCCGTATGGAGGGGGCACCACGGCCAAGAAGCCCCAATGGATGGTGGAGACCAGTGGCAACAAGTGCGTGTCTGTCCTGGCCGGCACAGAAGCCCGGCGGCTGAGCGGGATGGAGTCAGATGACCGCTAGGTGAGTTTGGGCGGCTGCCGGGAGCTGAGCATACGGAGAACCAGATGGCTCGACCGGAGAGCACAATAGGCAGTCACTCCAGTGCAATCCCTCCAGCAATTGGAGCCAAGAGTGTGTGAAGTAATCGGCAGTTCGCTGGTTCCTTGACGCGTTTCTCCCCTATACAGGGGTTTTCTCAAAAGGCAAGCAGCATGTCAATCCTCTGTCAGGAGGGTCTTTTAAACTCAATCCAATTATATGATTAGTGATCATTGTATCCATCTGTGTAGCAGACTTAATACAGCCCTCTATTACTGATAGAAGCATTCCACTCCCCACAGAGCAATATATATCATTATATCAATTTGCAACGGAGATACCATTTTTTTATATATTCATTATTATTATTATGTAGACACAAAAGGAGACAATATAGAAGGCAATAAATATGAAAAATAAAATAAAAGAACAAAGTAGACAATACCTAGTGGATAATTGGTTAACCAATCCAGCAATAAAAACATGTATAGATACTGACTGACTAAAAATAAACTGTTCAATTTTAAATAAAAAATAAAAATAATATGAAATAATGTAAAAAAATGATATATAATAAATTTAATAAAAATGATAAAACATAAATAAAGACATCCTAGATACAGAGATATAAAGATTGTTAAAAAAAAACACTCTCTCTCAGGGTCCCTCATTTGACCTAACCATTATCTATGATCCAAATGAAAAATATTGGAAATATTAAATATGACTGATAAACCCATACAATAATGAACAGAATTAATAAATAAATAAATATAACACCTATTCTGAACCATATAGCTGGATTGGTTAACCAATTATCCACTAGGTATTGTCTACTTTGTTCTTTTATTTTATTTTTCATATTTATTGCCTTCTATATTGTCTCCTTTTGTGTCTACATAATAATAATAATGAATATATAAAAAAATGGTATCTCCGTTGCAAATTGATATAATGATATATATTGCTCTGTGGGGAGTGGAATGCTTCTATCAGTAATAGAGGGCTGTATTAAGTCTGCTACACAGATGGATACAATGATCACTAATCATATAATTGGATTGAGTTTAAAAGACCCTCCTGACAGAGGATTGACATGCTGCTTGCCTTTTGAGAAAACCCCTGTATAGGGGAGAAACGCGTCAAGGAACCAGTGAACTGCCGATTACTTCACACACTCTTGGCTCCAATTGCTGGAGGGATTGCACTGGAGTGACTGCCTATTGTGCTCTCCGGTCGAACCATCTGGGTCCCCGTATGCTCAGCTCCCGGCAGCCGCCCAAACTCACCTAGCGGTCATCTGACTCCATCCCGCTCGGCCGCCGGGCTTCTGTGCCGGCCAGGACGGACACGCACTTGTTGCCACTGGTCTCCACCGTCCATTGGGGCTTCTTGGCCGTGGTGCCCCCTCCATACGGGTTGGTGTCCCTCTGCCAGTGGTGCGTGTGGGAGCCGTTCCCGTGGTGCCAATCAGCTATACCTCAGCACCTGGTACGTTGCACCTTTATCCACAGTTTTTCGCTATCCATCCCCTGCGGGCAGGAGTCGCCTGAACGGTGTGACTCTATCATACACCACTGCCACTCCATATATCTCCTGCGAGCCCTTGGGTTAGGAGTTTTAGTCACTGGACTTTATACATTGGGATGTGAGCGATTTGTGACATTGAATAGCCTGAATTTTATTCCCTATCTTGGGCCTTCTTATAGCAACAATATTGCCATTTGCTGGACTGTGTTTATTGGCTACATACTAGCCCTTGGGAACCATTGGATACTATCCATTTGCAACAACCATCCTATTTATTTGGTTGTTAGCATTATTTATGGCAACATTTTTTAATTATTTGTTATATGTGTGTAAGTTATACTGAACTGCAGCTCACTATCGAATAAATTACATAAAATTTTTTATATAAACAAGGTGTCATATATTTATATAATCACCAGCGCAGATACCTCAATTTTCTCTTTTTTCCACATTTTGAGGGTTAATGCAGAAGCCCCTCTTGTGTCAGCTGCAGGTTTTTATATTAAGACAGCAACTGAACAGATAGCGCACCTATTTGTTTTTCTTTTTTGTCTACACAGGGTTCTATGGCTACAACTAAGCATGCCTGCTAAAAAATAGTACCTTCTTTGTTGACAAGTGCACAAGAAGAAAGAGTAGATGATATAATATATGCCTAGTATTGATATGCTTATAATTTCTGGCTTTGCAGTTTCACTGGTTGCATGCTATAGTTACAATTTGGTCCTTTTGGATGATTTGTTACATAAAATTGAATGTAATTTGTATAAAAGGGAAGTCAGGCAGGTTGCTCTGCCAGCTGTATAAAGAAACTGCAGACAGCTGATGAAAGGAAAACCACAGCTATATATAGGACCTCATTCAGAGTTGGTCAAAGCGGCCGCACGGTCGTACGCCACCGATGTTCGCTATACTGCGCATGCGTAAAGTTCGCAATGCGCGTGCGCAAACTAGCCGATACAATCAGAAATTTCTCTCTCCTTGAACACAGCCAGGTCGGTAGTTTGAGTGACAGATTGAGGCGTTTGTGGGTGGTAACAGGGGAAGGTGCTTGAAAACGGGGGAGTGGAAATCCGAACGCAGGCGTGCCTAATTATGCAAACGGCGTTTTATGGGAGTGCATACGGTTTATGGGAGTGCATAATTAACAAAGTAGCGTCATGGCACATGTGACATGGGAGGTTTTTACACTGACATGATCGTAGAGCTTAAGAGAGGGTATGGTCAACCTTAAGCTCTACGACCAGTTCCGATGGTTCCCGATGGTCTCGATTAATCCTTATATGCCCGGAGATGACGTGTAATGCGTACGAGAAGGGGGCGTATTTTTTTGTCTTCCGGCCGCTTCCTCCCCTTGGTCGGCCAGCTACCGATCCGAACTTAGGGACGCAACTTGCGAGGGAATCATTTGCATATCCGGCCCCTTTTCCCGTACGACCATGCGGCCGCTTCGACCGACTCTGAATGAGGTCCATAATCTCCAACACATCACAAGTGTCTTTAGCGGTCTTCCTGTCCCAGAACCAAGCTTCAGATTAATTAATTTGTGACAGTACAAATATAAAACAAACACAACACAAGATGGCAATATGATATCCTTCATCATAAAGGGGTACGGCTCCTTATGATCTAGTCACAGGACATGGTCAAACAAAAGTGCCATTTTTATTTCCTCTATTGTAATTGTTGGCAAAATTAGATTGGGTGTATAACCTAATGATTTTATAATATTCTCACAAATTAAAGGAACACTGTAAAGAAAAATGTGTTTTTTTTGTTGTAAATATGTGTGTATATGCATGAGGATATAGCAGAGATTCTGTAAACAACAGTGTATGCCTTACAACTACTGTACAAACAGCCCAGTTACTTAACCAGTGGATTGGTTTATTTATGTTACACAGTGTACATCCGTACTCACTGTTATATACTCTCTCGTCATGGATCAGAGCGGGATGTCATACAACTCACCAGCCGGTGAGTGTATTCGGCTTGCGGGTAGTGGTGAAGGGTGTTAGAAACACTTTTAGATGCAGGTGATCACAGTTCTCACCAGAGCCAAGTATTGACTGCTGTTTCCCACTGTGGCGCTCTAACACAGTGACAAGATGGCACCGTGCATGCACAGTACTTAGGTGAGCACACATATTGCAACAGGGAATGAAGCGTTATTGAAAGATCATGGAGTCTACGCAGTAGCACACTCAACATTATTTCTTTTAATATTTTATACTTTTAAATATATTGCACTGTAACTCATCAACATTATACAGTTATCTCTATTTCAGAGGCATTTCCAGGCACACCTTGCTGTTGAGCAGATTTATTTGAACACAACATGCTATGTAATTTCATGCACCGCACATCTCATAATGACATACATGACTTGGTAATGTATATAGATTTATATAATTATCTTTGCTTTTGTTTTCCCATAATGTTTATATTGAATTTTAAGAATATTGTATAGAGTAATACTGGGCATACATTATACAATTATCTGGCTGATCCATCAGATATTGGGGGATCGGTCAGGTAATTGTACAGGGTATTTGAGCGACCAATCACTAATTATCGGACTGTCCATGCTGAAGCACCCGGCATGTCCGAAAGATCTCATCATTTGTTGTCCACATTGGGCAATGTGTTAGTCCCGGGCACTCCACTGGTTCACGCTCATGTCCCCAGCCTTCTGGATATGTAGTACCTCCGTCAGTATTGGATATCCTCCTTCTTGCACCGACACATTTCGACCCCTATTCCGGTGGTCTTATTCAAGGTGTCCAGATCGTGAAAGGTTCACGATCTGGACACCTTGAAAAAGACCACTGGAATAGGGGTCGAAACGCGTCAGTGCGAGAAGGCTGGGGACATGAGCGTGAACCAGTGGAGTGCCCGGGACTAACACTGATGTGTTACATCACATGCTGATTGAGGTTATACCTCTTTGCCATCTGGTAATTACATACCTTTGTCCTTTGGGATACCCTGCCTAGGGAATGCTGAATTTTTAATTGTGTATAATAAAACTGTGCGTCACTATATGCACTTTTCTTCTTTATTCTGTTTGTGAGCACTTAAGGTTTCCTCTATCAAGTGATTGATTTCATCAAAGGGGACCTTCCCTTTGATGTATTGTGACTAAGCACAGGTTATGTGATTACCAGGTTTTCATTCCAACCAGCCAGATTGGACAGATATCTGACAGAAAATTGTATAGTGGATGCCCAGCTTTAGGCTGCCAGATAAAATGTCTGTCGGTCTCATAAACATTTTACTGGACAGCGTAAGCCCAGCTTAAGTGGACGATATATGCAGTAGATGAGGATTCGTTTATAGTACATTTGTTATCAAGCAGCAACTGTCTTATAGAATGAGATGGAATGCAAATCAATATAATATCAAAGTATGGGAATAATATATGGAAGGAAAGACAAGGGAAGGAGAGGTAGGGAATAAGTGGACACACAGTTCCTCCTGATAAAAAAAAATTAGAGTGGTAATGAGAAAACCATAAGTTTCCCATAAGTGATCGATTAAAAGTGAATCAATGGATCATTGGAGAGAAGTCTAGTTTCATACCAAATTGATGATTTAAGACAGGTACATATTTGCTGTTTAATCTCTTTTGGACTGGCAGATACAACTTTCCTAAATAGAAAAGAACGTCTCAATCTATTGCTCTATGTAGGTGTAACACCTTTTCACAGGCCCTAATGATGATATAAGGTGTGTGTTATGTACAATCAACTTCTAGAAAAGCTAACTCTTGTCCTGACATCGTCTTATAGTGCCCCCACCAAATCTTGACAAGTAACCCCCTGACCAACACTGTTATTACTCACACTCATACAGTAATCAGGGGGACACAAAATAGCTTCAAAAACTGCACTGGTATGTTTAATACAACTGTGGGAGATGATGGTGTCTAATAGATAATCTTGTTTCTTTGAATACAGAGAGGTACAAATATGTAAATATCACTTAGCAGGAAAAACTAAAAGCAGTATCAATATGCAGAAGACAAATGACAAATATAAATCAGGTGGATTGATATTTTACTAACACATGGATGATAGTAACTATTAAAAGAATGGGCATTGAGAGAATAACTCTTTTTAACCAAGGTGTTTGAGCTGCAAACTATTTGCAATAACTAGATACACTTTACTAGATACTTTCAGATGTGAAATAAATGTGACTATTCGATGGCTTTCAGTTCCAGCAAAAATGACATATCACACACCAATCACACAATACACAACCCCCAGTCTTTTGGTGCATGTTGGAGCTCAGATTTATGAATCTTTGTCAAGACTGCATCCAGAGTCCCCAGATCAAAACCCCAGCACTTACCTATACAGGTGCTGACGGGCTGTCAGACCCGCTGCTATTTGTGGTCACATCCACTGTTTAGTACTATGTCACCCCTTCAGCTCCGGCCGCCGACGGTGCTTGGTCTCTCTGAAATTCACCGGTTCCCGCTGTCTCCAAGTGCTGGCTGCCCTAGCATCCCACGTGTGTAGTCTCCCACCGGTGCCGGAGTATTGGCGCCGCCATCGTTGATCAGGTCATCTGATTGCCGTGGCAAAACTCTTCCTGGTTCCAGGTCCAATCAATTCACAGGCTGTACTAAAAAAGGACTTCCTGCCACACTGTCTAGTTGCCAGTACAATGTCTTTCACAGCTCTGCCTGTGTCTAGACTATCTGTGCTCCTCAGAGGCTTGTTCCTGAATTCTCTTCTGTGGAAAGTGATTTCAACTCTGGTTCCAGTTTGGTCCAGCGAAACGCCATCACCATTCCGGATCCAGTCCGGTTCAATCCAAGTCAAGTTCAGTCCAAGTCTGGATCCAGTCCGGTTCAGTCCAGATCCAGTCCAGTTCAGTCCGGATTGTCACGACCAGGGTTTCTCGGCGTAGAGGTCAGCGGGTATTACCTGTGAGGGCGCTATGGCGGGGGTCGTCTGACGGTGGTGCTGGTGCCTGGCGGGGAGCATTGGTTGTGCGGGAACCTGTGCGGGCATGTTGTCACTCTGGGCTGGTTTGGCCTGGTGGTGCTTCCTTTCCGCTCCGGCATGGGCACCGCCATCTTGCCTCTAGCCATGTGATCTAGTCGCCCAATCCAGGTGGGTCACATGCTCTCTCTGGCCTGTCACAGCTTGGCACTTGGTATTTAAATTAGTTCAGAGCTCCCTTTCATTGCCAGTGCAACGTGTTTCTCAGCCGCCACTGAGAGAGAGAGTTCCTGTGCTCACCTACTGCCGTTTGGTATCTGCCTAAGCCTGCTCCAACCCCGCTGGATTCTCCCTGCATCCTCCATTACCTTTTCCCTGCCTGAGTACCTGGTTCGTCAGCTCCCCTGCACCTTGCCTCCACTTGCATACTGCTGGACAAGTCCATTCATTTTTCACCACCCTCACAAAACCCGGATTACTGGACTGCTCCTATCTGCCACTACCTGGACTTTCTATTCATTGCTTCACCTCAGGTCCCATTTCCACTTTAGTGCCATCCCCGGACTTTATTTTCTCCCATTGTTTATGTCTGCCAAACCACTTATTAAAAGTTCCACATTTTGTTTTAAATCTCCTTCTGTGTCTGCTCCTATCACCACCCCGGGCCCACAACAAAACCACAACATCACAGTTTGCACTGGCCTCATGGACCCGGCCACGGGACAGGAGTCTGGAGCAGATTTTTTTCGGTGTATTGCAGGTCGTTTGGAAAACCTGGAAACTATGCAACATCAAATGGCTCAGTTTCTACAAGAAATGTCTAAACGACAGGATAATCTGCAAACTTCTTTGTCTACAGTACCTCTAATGTAACTAAAGTTACCCCTTCTCCTCCGCCTGATAATACCAGTTACAGGGCATCCCCTCGTCTACACCTTCCTATGCCAGGTAAATTTGATGGCAACCCCTGGATCTGTCGCAGATTCCTGAATCAGTGCGATATACATTTCACCCTACAGCCTGACAACTTTCCCACTGCTAGAACCAAAGTGGCCTACCTGGTATCTCTATTGTCCAGCCCAGCCTTGGATTGGGCTTCCCCACTCTGGGAGCATTCAGATTCCCTACTGGACAACTATACAGACTTTGTAACATCATTCAGGAGGATTTTTGATGAACCTGGATGAACTGTATCAGCTTCATCTAGCATTATGTCACTGAAACAAGGAACACCTGTCCATGAAATAGCTTTTGAGTTGATAGTCCCATTACTTTTGGCCCCTTAAAAAGTGGGAGGCACATATAGAAACCGTTGTAATTCCTACACCGTTCACTTGATTTGGATGTAATTACCCTCAAATTAAATCTGAAAGTATGCAGTTAAAGCAAATCTTGTTTGTTTAATTTCAAAGCCATTGTGATGGTGAATAGAGGCCAAAATATGAAAATTCTGTCAATGTCCCAATATTTATGCACCTGCCTGTACATATATACATATACACACACACATATACATACACTAATCAGGCAGCTTATCTTGACTCATGACGTTGTAGTATACATGTCAATCCAACAGATTGCACACCAAGAGAAATACTACATATCAGAGTCGCTGCAAGTTACTTGCAACCTTCCAGTGTACTGTAGGTTAAGTAGCAACAGATTTGGGATTTACAAGCTTGTTTATGAGTTAGTAGCATCATTTTGTGCTAATCCCTGAAGGAAAAACTGCAAATAGTGTTTACAAAGACATTTTGTGATCAATGTCTACATTATAAAATATACACCACAATATTAGATGCCACTACCTTCTTTGTAAAATTAGTTCCGCTGAAAAATACCAGACATTGACGCGAGCGAAGCTGCGGGCAAACACTAGTGTTAATTAGATCTGTATTTATGCTAAGAAAATATATGTTAAAACATGTGCCCTTTGTTTTTGACATTCAAATGAAGGTCTAAATTATGAAGAAAAAAAAAAAAATTATGAAGGTCTAAATTATAAAAAAAAATGTAATGGGTATTTAAAGAAAACTTAAAAAAAAAAATAAACACAACTTTGCTACTCAAAGAGAAAAATATAAAAATTATTTAAGTGCTTACCTCCTATTTGTAACTCAGGACATCCTAGCCTCCTCATCTGCATGTTCACAGTCTCCATATCTTGAACCAAAGGCACCAGAATGGTTTCATTAATCCACTAAAAGATAAATAAATGTTATGCCAACTGTCACTTGTGTAGGCAAAACATATTTTAAAGTTTTGGCTGATAGAGGAGTCCTTGCTCACCTAGCCTCAATACACCATGCAGCGTGATAATGAGAGATATGGTAAGAACTTACCTTTGTTATCTCTCTTTCTTCGAAGTCCATAGGGTCCACAGGGTTGACCTTGGGGTATACCTGGATCTGGATCCACGGGCACCACGCATTTAAAGCTATAGCTCCCAAGATGCACTGGGTCCACCCTCCTCTATAGCCCGTCCCCGAGCCACAGGCAGGCACCTCAGTTGGTAAGCACCATAAGGCCGGAGGAGGAAAAACAGAGAGAAGGAAGACTGGAACACACAAGATCCATACTCACAGAAAGGGAGATGGAAAACTGGTGACCAGCCACACAGCCCATATGAAGCCAGGTGCGTCAGGGCGGGCGCCCTGTGGACCCTATGGACTTCAAAGAAAGATGACAAAGGTAAGTTCTTACCATATCTCTCATTTTCTTCTTTAGGGTCCATAGGGGGTCCACAGGTTTGACCTTGAGGATGTCCCAAAGCAGTCCAACTAAGGGTGGGGACGCTCCTGAGCTGAAAGGAGAATCCGGCGCCCGAAGGAAGCATCCTGAGAGGCAAAGGTGTCAAAAGCATAGAACCTCAGAAAGGTCTGGATGGAAGACCACGTGACGCCTTACACAGCTGAACAGCCGAGGCGCCACGGCCAGCTGCCCACAGACCGAGTAGAATGACCCTTAACAGAGCCTGGAACAGGCAAGCCCTCCTGAGTATAAGCCTCAGAAATAGCCAAACTAAGCCATCTAGCAACAGTTTGTTTGTTGGCAAGCCAACCCCTCCTGTGAAATCGAAAGAGGACGAATAAAGAATCGGACTTCCAAATGGAACTAGTCCGGTGCACATAAATTCGTAGAGCCCGGACCACATCCAATGAGGCCTCACCAACCGAGAGGTCAGGTGACTGAAAGGCCGGCACAACAATTTCCTGATAATGTGGAATTTAGAAACCACCTTAGGAAGAAAACCCAGACGAGTGCGAAACACCGCACTGTCCTGGTGAAATATCAGAAAGGGAGGATGATAGGAAAGCGCCCCCAATTCTGACACCCTCCTGGCCGAAGCAATCGCCAGGAGAAAACAGTCAACCACTTGAGTTCCACAGACTCTAGCAGTTTGAATTGAGGACCCTGGAGGGCCCGAAGCACTACCGCCAAATCCCAAGGAGCCACTGGGGGAACAAAGGGAGGCTGAATCCTGAGAACACCCTGGAAAAAAGTGCGGACATCAGGCAGTGGAGCTATCCCTACACTGGAACCACACAGATAGTGCAAACACATGAACTTTCAAAGAAGCTAGGCGTAAGCCTAGGTCCAAACCAGACTGAAGGAACGCCAAAATCCTAGAAACACGAAAACACCTGAGGATCGTAGTTTCTTGACTCAAACCACTGAAAATAAGTATGCCATACTCTGTGGTAAATCCTGGCGGAGGCAGGCTTACGCGCCTACAGCATCGTGCTAATGACCGAGCTAGAAAAACCTTGGGACATTAAGAAGGATGTCTCAAAAGCCACGCCATAAAAGACAGATGACCCAGATCCGGGTAAAGGCAGGGACCCTGAGACAACAGGTCCCGACGTTGAGGCAGAAGGAACGGAGCGTCGATGGAGAGGCTCCGAAGATCGGAGAACCAAGGACGTCTGGGCCAAGCCGGAGCCACCATCAGAAGCATGCCGCTGTCCCGTTTGAATTTCCGAAGAACCCAAGAAAGTAGGGATATCGGAGGGAATAGATACGCAAACTGAAAGGTCCATTTCACCGACAGCCCGTCCACCAGGCTTGCGTCGGCATCTCTTGTCCTTGACCCGTACACGGGCAACTTGTGATTGTGTCGGGAGGCCATGAGGTCCACCTCCAGCAGTCCCCACTTGTCCACGAGTAGTTGAAACACCTCTGGGTGAAGCGACCCATTCCCCGGGATGCACGTCATGACGGCTGAGGAAGTCCGCCTCCCAATTGAGGACTCCTGGAAAGAAGACTGCCGAGATGACCGGAAGGTGGCACTCCGCCCAAGACAGGATGCGTGACACCTCTGACATCGCTGCTAGAGTGCGAGTCCCCCCTTGATGGTTGCTGTACTCCACCGTGGTGGCGTTGTCGGACTGAACTTGCACGGTCCTTACTCAAAGAGCTTGACCAGACACCTGGAAGGCCCTGTACATGGCCCGAAGTTTCAGAATGTTGATCGGGAGAACTGCTTCATCCGCAGTCCAATGGCCCTGAAGTGAATTTGGAGCTGTCACTCCACACCAACCCTGGAGACTGGCATCTGTCATGAGCAGAACCCAATCCGTGATCCAAAAGGGGCGACCCTTAGTGAGAGGAGATGTCTGAAGCCACCAAGCTAGCGACAGGCGCACCTCCGGGGAGACAATACCAGCATCTGAGTCAAGATCCAATGTGGTAACCTGTTCCATTTGGATAGAATCAGTCCCTGTAGGGGCCTGGAATGGAACTGGGCATACTCCACCATGTCAAACACCGACACCATGGACCCTAGAACCCTCATTGCCGAGTGAACAGACACCCGGCAACTCCTGAGACAACTGTGCACTCGTAGTTGTAGGGAGGAAATATTTTCTGGAGTCAGAAAGATCCTTTGCTGACGAGAATCCAGAAGGGCTCCCATATTAACCATCCTTTGTGACGGAATCAGGGAGGACTTTTTCCAGTTTATCAGCCACCCGTGCGCTTGCAGACAAGCGATCGTCAGGTGCAGATGTTGTAGAAGAACCTCCGGAGAACTTGCCAGCAATAGAAGGTCGTCGAGATACGGCAGAGGCCATATACCCTGGCTCCGCAGAGGGCTCGTGCAGAAGAACTGGTGGGTAGGTCTGTGACGAAAGAAAAGGGTGTACCCCTGAGAGACCACTCCTCGTACCCATCCATGGTGGTAGTGCACAAACAGTGGGAGGCCCGTCCAGAGGGAGGCCCGTCCCATCAGGCTGAAGGTTTATCCTCTGGCTTGGAAGCAGGGTGTCTAGCGCTCCAGGCCTGCTAATTTGGTTTAGGGGTGCCTTGGTTGCCGACTGCCTCGGAAAGGACTGACCCTTGGACTTCCCTTGAGTTCAAAAGGACCGAAAAGCAGAGGTCGATGGTAGAAAAGCTGACTTAGACTTTGCCAGGGTATCTCCAATTTTGTCCAGGTCTGGGCCGAACAATATCTCCCCATTAAACGGTAAGGCATCCAGGCCTTTCTTGAAATCCGCATCCGCTCTCCAAGAACGTAGCCACAAAGACCGGCGAGCAGACACAGCTGCAGCCGATACTCTGGAAGTCAGAAGACTGGCATCCAAAGCCGATTCGCCAATATAGGAAGCGGCATCTCTCATCTGTCCCACTAGAGCTCTCTGAACCTCCGGAGCTTCCTCAGGAAAGGTATCTTCCAGCACATTGGCCCAGCTCTGAATGGCTGTAGCCAACCAAGAGATGGCCATGGACGGACGGGTCACCGCCTATGAGAGAGAATAGATTGATTTTAAACAAGTCTCCACCTTCCTGTCTGTGGGATCCTTTAGGGATGAAATGGAAGGCATAGGCAAGGTAGCACTCTTGATTAAGCGAGTAACATGAGAATCCACCGCAGGCGGAGTTTCAAACTTTTTGCAATGCCTTGCAGGAAATGGATAACTAGAACGTTTCTGCGGCTGGAACCTTTTACTAGGTGACTGCCAGGCCTCCGCCATATGATCAGTCAGTTGATCAGATAGAGGAAAAACAACTGAAGTCACTTTTGCCTGTTTGAAATTAGGGTATTTGGATTTAGGGGCCGGTGCGTCATCCTCTATATCAAGAATGGATCGCACCACCCTTACCAATGCCGGCATATTCATGGAATATTTCGTTTCCACTTCCTGGACAGGGGAATCCGAGTCAGAGTCCTCAGGCAATTCCCCATCATCCAAGAACGCATCAGAGTCTGACAGTTGACTGGGACGACATAACAGGGCGTTTAGATGCCTTTTGAAGCTTGTCATTCCGTAGCATAGTTTGAAAGGCTGAAGATGAAGCCGTCAAACTCTGGACTGAACTGGAGAACACATCCACCCAAGGTGATTGACCCGCCTGAGGGAGTCCCTGAAAGGGAATGACGGACTGCTGAGTCACTGGAGGAGACTGAATATATATAGGTAACCCCGTATATGGGCTAACAGTCTGAGGCCCAGGGGAAGACTGCAATAATTGCGGTATACCCTGAGAAGAGAGGATGGCTGGTTGGGGTAACCCCATATGGGGGAGAGCAGCCGGGACTGCCAGACGGTGCGCGATGGATGCCAGCCCCTGAGAAAACACCGCCCAAGGAGGGTCCTGTCCCGAATTTGGAGGTTAGAGGGACCAGGTAACTGATGGCACCCCACACACAGCCCATACTGTGATAAATCCTCCTTATTTACCCCTGCGACGCAGCGTCTGCAGGAGAACAGAGTGGGAGCCACAGAACACTCAACTTCCTCGTCAGACATGAGAGAGAATATATATATATATATATATATATATATATAATCATCAACACTATTGGGAAGTCCAGTGGCTTACTCCTGGCGCACCCACAAGCATGCTGATCCGACCTAACAAATACATGAATTTATACAAGTGAGATCCGAGAAAAACCCTTCCCACACACACCTGCCAGGGCCATAGGAGAAGGAAAGGGATAGGTATAGACTGACAGTATCTTGAAATAAAGCACACAGTCAGCACTAGCAAAAGTCACATACAATGCAGAAGTTAATACTCACTGCACCTTGTCACTACAATCAACCTGCCCAGATTCGGTGTCTGGGAGGGCTATAGTGCTGTGTACGCCTTCCTAGCAGGGGAGAGGTACACAGGGGGACCGATCCACGCGCTGCCCGAGAGATCTGCGCTGCCACTATGAGAGTAAGATGGCCGCCGGAGACCTCAGAGGAGGAGAGGGCGAAGGAGGAAGCAGCTCAGCGATGCCATACCCGAGCAGAAAAGGCGCGCTAAGCTGAGGAGCCGCTAGACAGGGAAGGCTTCCTCCCCTGGCTAGCACTTTACCCCTGGCACGCCGGCTCCTGCTGCCGGCATAACTCCCTGGTGGTCTAATGGACACGCGGGGTATGCCTCCGGAGAGGGGGAGCCCGCCGCCACTGCTAGCGCCTCCGGTCTATCCGCAGAGACCGGAGGGAGGAGACTGTTCCCTGTGTCTTACCTGTTCCCTGGCGATCCGGCAGCAGTTATGGGATTCCCCCAGAGCCTGGCTAGTACAGACTCTGGGGTCCCGCCGCGATCCCCAGATCTGTACTGGCATCGTGGCACCGGCGGGGTGTCCAATGGACAGTCCGACGCTGCTGCTCTGAAGAGTTAAAAAAGAAATAAAATGAAAAAACTCTTACAATAAAATAAGCTTAGGGGCTGCACTAACGGCGACCCGACTACGGCCGGGTACCAACTTAAACTGTGGTGCCTGTGGCTCGGGGGCGGGGTATTGAGGATGGACCCAGTGCATCCTGGGAGCTAAAGCTTTAACTGCGTGGTGCCTGTGGATCCAGATCCAGCTATACCCCAAGGTCAATCTTGTGGACCCTGAAGAAGAAACGGCTGGTGTGAGTGAGCTGCCAGGTCCCATGCAATTTGCTAGCGTTGGGAGTCTTTTTTTGCAGAAAATGGACGCACCAGGAGACTGTGCAGTTTAATTTAATATGTGATGTGACACTTGTATATCTGTGTGCGACTGAGCCTGTACACAGATCTGTTGAAAAAAAAGCTGAGACCATTGCTTCATAGCACCTCAAATGCAGGGTTCGCAAAATACACGCTATAGCGCATTTTTACGCGCTACAGCAACCTGGGGACCCAGTTTAAAAACTGATCAGGTCCCGCAGGAAGCGCTGGCGCTGTGTGTGCTGTGGCCGTCTCACCGGCCAATCCCCACGCAGCATCCCCTCCGGCCAATCCCCACACAGCAGACACCGCACCATATCTAATTACATCCCCTTTTTACAGTCCACACACAATCTCACACATTGTCTTTCTCTCACATCCTCATGACATTTGGTCGACATTCCTGTGTGACTGGATCATGCAGCCAACCAAGAAACTGTGCATTCTGGCTGGACCAAAATGCAATATATAGCACCTATCCTTGTGTATCAATGCCTATTTCCCTATAGATTGTAAGCTTGCGAGCAGGGCCTTCCTACCTATATACCCAGTTTTGTTCTATTAATGTTTACAATTGTAAGGCGCAACGGAATATGCTGCGCTATATAAGAAACTGTTAATAAATAAAAATAATAAATAAAGCTGCACCCAGCCCAGTATTACCTTCCCCTAACCCCTCCTTGCCCCCTAGTACTGCCTAGTTATCTTCCCTTACCCCACCCTAACCCCAGTATTGCCTGCCCTCTTACCTCTTCCTTGTCCCCAGTACTGCCCTAGCTGCTAACAACTCTTTCCCCCCTCTACCTCCCATACCGCCCAAGCTGCTATCTACACTTGCCCTCTATCTAGCCCCAGTGCTGTCCCAGCTGCTATCCTGACCTGACACTTCCCCTAACCCTCTCTTTGCCCCCCCAGGTACTGTCCTAGCTGCTATCAACCTTTGCCCCCTCCCTACACCCAGCACTGCCTGTCCCTAATCTTCTCCTTGCCCCCCAGCACTCTCAACAACTGTGAGCATTTACCCCTCCCTGCCCTCCCTGCCCCCAGCCCTGCCTGCCCTTACTCCCCTCTAGCTGCAGCTCTACCCCAACTTCTCCCTTCCTTTAGCCCAACCCCCTCTACCCCAACTTCTCCCTGCCTTTACCCCCAGCTTTACCCCAACCCCCTCTACCCCAACTGCTACATACCCCCCAGCAGTGTTTCAACTCCTGCCTGTCCTCAACCCCAATAATATGTGACGGGACCAGAAAAAGTGGTGTAGGACCCACAATCTTTTAAAGTGAGGGGTCCCTGGGACCCACAAATTTTTTTGCTCAGTGCGAACACTGCTGACTGAGAGATTCAGTCACACACAGTGAAATTATTCAGCACAGTCTCCTGGTGTGTCCTAGACGAATTATGACAAACGCATTTTCAGCAAAAACGCCGCCACGATGACCGGCCCTAGCAGTCTTCTGGGACCAGGTGCGCCGCGAGTGGCTGCTTGGCGCAACTGCAGCAAAGAAGATGGAGTACACAACTGTATATAGCCAAGATAGCAGTTTTGAAACTTTAAAAGAGAAAAAGAAACACATACATTCCGAAATTTCTCTGTCCATGAATCCATGTGGTCCAAAAGCTGACGATTCATTGCAATTCTCGCCCATATCTGTAGAGGAGAAAAATACACATTTCCAATTACTTTCATATGTGATTTGATATATGTAATGTGGGAAACACTTAAAATTAGGCCGAGTACCTCAACTACAAGAGTAGCATGCACTGCGCAGATATTTACACAGTAGATTCAACCCTTGGTTGAAATTACATAGCACAGCAGAACAGTACTATGTATGAGTTTGCAAAAAGGAAATAAATAGCTTTTGGTTGATTCTCTATGTGACATTTACATACATTCAAGTACATGACCTGTGTCAAGTCCACAATTTTTTATTTTTTCTGTTGTCCAATACTTAAATACTTCGCTGGTAGAAAATATACACTAGAAAAAAAATGTCACTAGAGTAAACAGTTCCCTCTAGAATTTGTTTTAAACGCTGCGTGATGCACGGGACTTCTTGGACATCAGAGAAAACCCCCCCCCCAAAACTGTGGTCTAGAAACAGTTCATGTACTTGAATGTACGTACATGTCCTCTTCATTTTGCACTTTAAATGAACCCCATATTAATATTCCTTTCTTCGCAACAATTGTGCTTTGAATGGTGGGGTCTCTGGGGTGGGCGCATTACACCAATCTATTTACCAGTGTCCCAGCACTGGAATATGTACCCAATTACCTTCAGCAATGCTTGTGCCTCTAAAAAGGAAAGAGGATTTTGGGTACTTACCGTTGAATGCTTTTCTCTGATTCACGATGGGGAACATTGGGCCATGGGGTTGCGATGGGGTCCACAGGAGTTGGCTCTTAACTAAAATTGTAACATTTAGATGCCTGAGCTTATCCACTCTGCAACCCCCAGCCGGCAGAACAACTTCAGTAGTGCCCAGGAAAGGAGAAGCAGTAACCAAATTAAACTGTTAAAAACAAACAGAACAACCAGAAAACGGCGGTCCACATAAACCCCGCACGACTGATTGTGAAGGAGTGAACGCAGTCTCCCCCAGCATGAATCAGAGAAAAGGGACTTAGGGCTAGGCACCCCCCTGGGAAGGTTAGGTTTAGGCTAGGGGAAGGGGGGTTAGGGTTAGGCACCCCCGGGGAAGTTAGGTTTAGGCAGCGGGTTAGGTTTAGGCACTTAGAGGGGGGTTAGGCATTTGGGGAGGAGGTTAGGGTTAGGCAAGCGAGGGTTAGGGTGTAGAATTAGGTTAGCGATACTTACCTTAGGTGTGATCGGGATCTTCACCCTTGCCGGGCTGCCGCTGTCGGGATTTGAACCGCCGGCCATGGCCGGCGATAATACCTACTACACTCAGACCTATCATCATGGAAGATCTGAAAAGGCGGCCTGCAAGACAAAGCCTCCAACTCGGAAACACACAGAGCTGAGGCAATGGCCATAAGGAAAACCAGGTCAAAACACAAATTTAAGGTCCGCCGAATCCAGGGGCTCAAAGGGTGCCAAGAGGACCAGGTTAAGATCCCACGGATCCACCGGCGGACAAAACGGAGGTTGAACCCATAATAAACCCCGTAAGGTCCGAACCTCCAGAAGCATGGCAGAACTGGAAATAAATGGACAGAGCCGAAATCTGCACTGTCAAGGAACACATGCATAAACTGGCAACCAAGCCTCCCTGAAGGGAAGCTAAGAAATAGGAAAGGCAAAACCTGGAAGTATGAATCTCACGCCGTTCACACCACAAGATGTAGATCTTCCAGACCCTGTGGTAATTGCGTGCTGAAACCGGTTTCCGGGCCCACAACATAGTATGGACAGCTGAAGGAGAACAACCTTTAGCCTTCAAGAGCCAGCCTCAAAAGCCAACCGAGGAAGACCCTCGTGCAGAAACTGACTCTGCTGCAGCAGATCTGGCTAAAGTGGAAGACACCAGCCAGGACCTACTGCCAGTTTGAGGACAGCAACTTACACAAGGTAACATGGGGGGTTAAGAGAAAAGAGATATGTTAGACGGAAGCTCCATGGAACTGTTATGGCATCTAACGCAAAAGCCAGTGGGTCTCTGGATCTCACACAAAAAATAAATAAATAAAATAGAAAAATTGTGAAACCTTGAATTTGTGACGAGATGCCATGAGGTCCACCTCCAGAAGAGCCCACTTCCAAACCAACTGTTGGAAGACCTCTAAATGGAGAGACCACTCTCCCATGAGAAAGGTGGTCCTGCTGAGGATGTCCGCCTCCCAATTGGCCAAACTGGCATGAACTCCGATATGATCGCTGGAACAAAGGTTTCCATCCAAGACAGAATGCGGGAGGCATCCACCATTGCTCCTGCACTCTAGGTGCTGCCCTGACGCTTCACATACGCCATTGTGTTGTCTGACTGAATCCACACTGGCGGAACAGGACAGACTGGGCCCCCAGCAGATCTAGATATATAGCTCAGAGTTCGAGCACATTGATCGGTAGGGCCATCTCCGAAGAGGACCAAAGACTCTGGAGTCAAAAGGCGTAACACCACAGGACCCCAACCGAGGAGATTTGCGTCAGTGGTTACAATGACCCAAGCTGGGGTTACCAGGGATCGTCCCCGGAGCAGATGATCGGAAACCAGCCAACACTGAAGAGAGTGACGCGTGCTAGCGGAGAGAACTAGAAGCTGAGAGGAGAGGTTGTCTGTGCACTATGACCAACTCGACAATTTCCCACTGGAATTCCCGCGACTGGAACTGGGCGCACTGAATGGTCTCGAAAGTGTAGACCATCGTACTCAACAACTTCATGCACAACAATAGTGACAGACGGAGTACTGAGAGCACCCTTATGACCAAAGCCTCGAGGCTCAGGGCTTTGGACTCCAGGAGGAACACCCGCTGCAGGGTGGTGTCAGAGACCAGCTCCAGGAACAGCAGGCGCTGACAAGGCATCAGGTGAGACTTTTCGAAGTTCAGGATCCAGCCGTGACACTGCAGAAGCAGCATAGTGCGGTCAACGTGCGGCTGCAACCGGTACGCACAAATGGCCTTCACGTGGAGATAGTCCAAATAGGGAATGACCTCAGCAGACTCGCCATGACTGCCATGATCGTTAAAATGTGCTGGCTGTGGCCAAACCAAATGGAGGGGCGCCGAAGCGGATAATGAGCCAAGCCCACCATGAACCGAAGCAAAGTGTGATGACTAACCCAAATAGGAAAGTGAAAGTAGGCATCCTTGACAACGAATGATGACAAAAATTAGTTGGCCTCCATGCTGTGAATTACCGATTGGAGAGATTCCATTCGAAAACGATCCACCCAAAGTCTGGTATCCAAGGCCCAAAGATTTAAAATTTGGTGGTAGGAGCAGTTTGGCTTCCGAACAAGGAAGAGGTTGAAGTAGAATCCCCATTTCCGTTCTAATGCCGGAACTGGAACTACAACACCTTCTGAAAGCAGAGAACAGATAGCCTGGTCTTCTCCATATGCTGGGGAAGAGCTGTTGTGAAAAAGCTTTGTGGCAGGGGACCACTGAGGCTGATTACATAACCTCGGGAAACGATGCCCCACCCCCAGAAGTCTGCTGTCGACGCCACCCACTGTTCCCTGAACTGGAGCAGGCGTCCACCTACCCCCGACTGGAGTGGGTGGGGGAAGTTCTGCGACAGACGCTAGGCTTTTCAGGAGCCTTGGCCCCCCAAGTGCCTGTTGGCCCCGAAAAACTGTCCCCTTAGCGCAGATCCCCAGCTGGGGAAAAACCTTCCTCTGGCATATTGCCCCTGAAAGGAAAAGAAAAACATACAAAACAGAGGGCCTGATTCAGAGCCGGACGCTATTTGCGGACGGTCGTTCTAAAAAAGGGGCTGGCTATTTAAATTAAGCGCTCGCTCTTTGCGGTCTGTTGATGCCTCTATGTCTGAACGAGCGAACTAAACATGCGCTCACTATTTTGGAAAAAACGCCCCCTGGCCGCCCGCATCATACGTCATCTCCACTATTTATTTGATTAATCGAGTACATCGAAAGGCGTATGAACTGCTCGCAGTGCTTGTGGTAGCATTTTCCTACCGCAATCATGCGAGCAGTTCAGGCTAAAAGACAACCAAGTGACGTGGTCGATGACGCTGCTTTGTTAATTATGCACACCCATTAAACGCCCGTTTTGACCGTTTGGCACGCCTGCGTTCGGATCTCCACTCCCCGTTTTCAAGCACCTTCCCCTGTTACCACCCACAAACGCCTCATCCTGTCAATCAAATTAGCAGGCATTCGCTATTTTGCGAGCACACGATTTTCGACCGCAATGACTCATGCGCAGATGTGCGAACATCGCTCGAAGCGAACGAGCGGCCGCTTACGAGCGGCTCTGAATCAGGCCCTCAGGCCGCTGGTGCTTGGGAACAAGATAGCATCCAACCCAGGCCCAAAAAGAACACCTCCACAAAGTGGAAGCACCTCCAACAGCCAAAACAGAGACCCAGGATACCACCTGAGCAGTCTTGCATGGCTTCACAGGCATATTCTGCTGCACCACGAAGCTGCTCCGCCAAGTCCAGCAAGGATTCCTTGGTAGCATCACCCTGAAGTCCCACACATCAGCACAAGTCTCAATGGCTCGAGCCACCAACGCAAAGGCCAGTAAAGGACAGATAACAACCCCAGACCAAATGAAGAGAAATTTGAGACAGCCCTCAAGCTTCTTGCCCAGTGGATCTTTGAAGGACTCAGAGCCTTGAACTGAAAGCACAATGTGCTTAGCCAATCGCGGTTCCCACTTGGCCACATGGTCCACCAGAAGGGGATAAAGGTCAGCAAACCTGCTTCCGCCTGGATATCCAAGTCCAAGCAGTCAAGGGACTGGCGAACTTCAGTAATGGAGATCCTCTACCCTTGACCTGGGGAAGCATCCAAATCCTGAGTCATCTGGAATCTCTACTTCATCCCCCTCTGAATCAGAGACAACGAAATGACCTTGGGGAGAGGGAAGATGCTTGCAGCTCGCACGCAGACAAGGATCCTCCAGGAGCTTTTCCAAATACGGGGAAACCTTTTTAAAATGGGAAGCCGCACACTCCATAGTCCTAAGCCAGGGCGGGTCAGGCACCGGCTGAGCCGCCAGAGTATCAAATCCGAAGCCGAGGAAACTAGCCCAGCCGTGGCCCTAGCCCGTTCCTCCCACTGAAGCGCAAAGAGCTGCCCTAAGTCGGACACTGACTGGCCAAGAGCACTAGCCCATGCTAGCTCTGCCGTGTCAGGCGCAGTGCCCCCCGAGCATTACTCGACCCTGCTGGACAGTCGGTACATAGCGCCCGAGAGTCCACTCATCCACAGGGCAATTTAGTATTACATTGTGCATATGTAAATAACAACACCATAGTGATGCCCTTAGCCTTAATGGCCATGTCCACCATGCAGCAGCTAGTGACTTTAATATGTACAACAGTGACCAAATAACTGCTAAAAGGGCTCTGGTAAATAAAAGCGGGCAGTAATATGCTACAGTCATCCAACAGACTACCCCTGACCGTCACAGAGGAGCTTAGAGAACCAGTAGGTGTACTGCAGACAGCGATGCTGAAGCCACAGTGCAGAGGAGTCTGTGTCTCACTTGTGCGGTTGTCAGCATCCTACACAGCTTGTAGCAACGCACCACCACAGACCGAACAGGAGGATGAGCTCAGCAGTCGCAGGCCACACCCCCTCTGCAGGAAGCAGCAACTCTCAATTGCATGTGCAGAGGCCCCCCCCCCCCCCCCTTGCTGTGTGGGGATACACTGGTATGGCCAGGGAACACGGCAAGCCTGTGCACGCGCAATCCCTGGTGAAAACCCCTGCACAATGGCGGAGCTATAGGGGACCACAGCCGCACCCTCTAAAAGGGCAAAAGTACGCTGTACTCCCGGTTCAGGCGGTCTCTACTGAGATTGGAGCGTCTGAGGAAGCGGGTCCGCCCACCTCATAACTGCAATCCTCACCCGGGCTCCCTGCAGCTGCCACACTCCCACTGACCACTGCAGCATGGAACTAAACTAGAATAAAAAATAATTGCAAAGAAAACCTATTACCTTTGATGGGCAGAGCTACCCATCAAAGGGTGCCCACTCCACCGGGCACTTAGGCCCTCATTCAGACCCACTCGTGAGTGGCTGTCCGCTCGCAAGTGGGTCGATGGTCCCCACTGCGCATGCGCATGACACGACGAGCGAAGGACTTTCCTTTGCTCGGAGTGTCTCATCAAAGGGGGCGTCCTGTCGATGGTGACTGACAGCACGCCCCCTTTGGTGGGCGTGCCGGGGGCGTGCCTGCCAGACGTAGGCGTTCCCAAGGGAACGCCTACTGTCTGAAGCCGGCCCCACTGACATCACTAGTAATGTCAGTGGGAGTGATTTTGGCTCTGATAGAAAAACCCAACCGCAGGCTTTTGCTCACAGTTTCGATGGTCCCGATGGTCAAGACCATCGCGACCATCATCCTGCACGCTCGTATATGCTGTGGGTGGTGACCCACAGCTATACGAGCGTCCAGGAGGACGCTCCATATTAATGGAGGTGGGCCCTTACTCAGAGCGAGCGCTCTGGTCAGAGCGTCCGGCTCTGAATCAGGGCCTTAATTCACACTGGCGGCTGGGGGTTGCAGAGGGGAGGAGTTTCGGCATCTTAAAGTTACAATTTTAGTTAAGTGCCAACTCCCATGGACCAAATGGTCCAGTGTTCCCCCAGCATAGAAGAAAGAGGAGATCCAACACAGCAGCTCTAAGGCTTGCCGGTAAAGATCATCTGATTTCTCCAAAAAAATTAAAATACTACTAGAAAGGAGGGAAAATTACTGCAGGGTACTAGGATCATAAAAGTCAAAACCTTAAAAAGGTATTGTACACCGTAAACCTAGGGAAAGTAGACATTTGTAAAAGTACACACACAGCAGATTTTCAATGTGGAACTTAAAGACACCAAAACAATTTAAATTAGGCATATAAAATATTCTCTTGGAATTTTTTTTTTTTTAAAGTCAGTATTTAGCAAAAGAACACTAAATATAAGATTTACTAATGGTTGAGATGCACTGTAAAAAGCACCCATTTTATTGAGTTAGAGAAAACAGCCACTGAATGTTTTTATTATGAAAGCAGTCTAATGTCAAATAAAGTGAGTAGAATAAGCATGGTAGTTCAGAAATGTGATTTTTATCCCTCTGCAAAATCTTGTTATTTGAGATCATATGGGTGACACTGCCAACACTGGGACAGAGGTGCTGTTCAGAAGCTTTGGCATTCCAAATTTCCTTCCAAACTGGAAAACTATTTCCTTTGTATGCTCCAAAGACTGTCTTGGACTTAAAAAGTAAAAAAAAAAAAAAAGTCTCCAAATAGAGAACCTGGGGGGGGCATAACAAGAGATGATTAAAGAAAAAAAAAGTTCTCACAACAAAAAGGTTCAAGAGTCCTACCAAAAAGTAAACTGAAGAACCTTGAGACAAATTAAAAAAAAAAAAACAAGGGCATAAAGGGTGTGCACTCAGTTTCCCCCAAATTAACTTCATGCATAGAGGCTGCTACAGTGGATAGCTGTTAAGTCACTATCTCCTATATAAAATCTTTTTACATCACTAGTGCATGGTGCCCTCTTCTTTGGACTTCTACCAACTTAGAAGGTATGCCACCTACTAATTCCTACAAAAATAATAAGGTAAAAATAATAAGGTTCACCAGCACTGAGCACCTCAGGGAAAGTAATGTTTACGGTATATGGTAGATGTTTTGAACAAATACTCAATTTATTCTTGCATAGTTGAAGTAAAATCATATGTCCACTTCAGTGAACTCATGCAATACAAAGATCCATACTGTGTGCAAAGCTTATCCTGGCATATAGAAGGGTATTCAATTAGAGGCGAAGAGTCGGAAAATTTTCGCCTGTCCGACTTTGCCTCATTCGCCTGTTTCAGAGGCGAAATCATTCCATACGGGTCCCCGGTTTTCACCTAATTCAATTACAAAAGAGGCGAAAACGGAAATATGCGAATGCGGAACAGGCGAAAAGTACTGAGAGAATTGGGGAAATCAGTCTGTCCCCCAGAAAAAGATGCATTAACAGGAAATCAAAATAGATGTATACTAATAGCCCTAATAAAACTATTTTGCGTACTTAAGTTGTGTAAATTGCTTGCTATTAGCGTCTTTGTAAAAGTGGTGAAGAATAGCATTAAGCAGTATTTTTTGTGAAAATAAGTAGTCCAGTCAAATATGGGGTACTTGAAAATGGGTGCTAGCATAGTCTTAGGCCTCTAAAGTGAACTTTTTAAAAACATGAAAACTCCACCTGTAGCATGCACCTGTAATCCGAAAAACACCTGACCCATCCTTGCAGCCCCCCAAGAAGCCTATTTTGCTAGTTTTTATGCTTGTTCCCCCACTTTTTACATTTTCACCCCAACAATGACATGTCTTGTTTGGGGTGTTATTAGTTTTTTTTTTGCAGATTTGTCCTTTGGGGGGCTGCCACAAGGGTTCTGAGTCATTTCCCCACGTTGCACCCCAAAATAAAGATTTTGCACTTCTTTTCACCTGCTATTGATTGGAGAATATTTTTTGTAGAATTCAGTGCATCGAGTTTCCGCTTAGGCGAAATTGTCCTGGAATTGAATTAGGCAAAAAGGCTTTAGGCAAAATTTTCGCAAAAAAATTGTCGAAAAAGGCTTTTCGTCTCTAGTTGAATATGGCCCAACCTAAATATTTTCCTCATATAATAGCTGTATAAGCCAGTTTTGACAACTGACAGATTTATACACTGAAGTGCCAAAAGTAATAGGATAGCAGTATGTAAAGGTAATGGTAAGTGGCGGCATCGTACTGTGACATCTTGGAAATGCCCAGACCTGCATCAGTTGTAACACGACATCTTGTGAGTCAGTTTGAACACCGGCTAGGCTGCTCATGGCAAGGCGATGTGAATTATCAGGGTTTGAACTAGGCATGATAGTGAGTGCCTGACGGATAGGACATTCCATTTCCAAAGTTGTGCAGACATTCAACACCAGTCCCTCGTTGAGATAGTGGAACTGGTGCAATTACCCCTGCTTGCAGCAAGGACTGTATGGCTTTCTGGACCTGCAACGCCTTGTTCTTGTCCGAAGGAGGACCTGCAGTGATCGCGCTGAGCGACAAAATATGTGGGTCCCAGGGACCCGCCACTTTAAAAAAATGGGGTCCTACCTGATCATTTCTGGGTCCCATCATAATTTATGCTTTAGAGCTCCCCATTGGACCTTCAGACCTCCCCACATGCCCTTATACCCTTAGCATGTCCCTCTGAAACCCCCAATTGAATCGGTCAGACTGCAGTACCCATTAGCCTTCTGCAGGAGATTTCTGTGAATCTTCTGCATTAGACTGTTCTTACGTAGTGGTGATACATAAAATTATGCAGAAACTGTAGTTTCAGCATAATTTTATGAAACAAACAGCAGTAAATAAATTTTAAAAATATACTAAAAAAAAAATTACCTTTGAACAAAAATGCTTAAGGAATTTTCTGCGTCTAGCTGTGCACTCTTCTGTCCTTTTAATTCTGTGGGAGCTGGATGGGGGGCGTTGCGCTCATGCTGCAGGTTCTTTTGGCTCTTTATCTTGACGTATGGGAGGCAGAGCTGGGGAGCCGGGCACAGGAGGAGGTGGTGGTGGGGAGCCGGGCACAGTAGGATTTTAGGAGGGGATATAGGGGTAGGCAGGGACAGGAGAAGGGGCTAGGTGCCCCCAGGTATTAGAGGGGAATGGGAGCCACATACAGGAAATTATAGAGGTGAGCTGGGGATAAGTAGACAGGGACAGGGGAAGGGGCTGGGTTCCAGGTATCAGATGTGGAGGGGAGTTAGGAACAGGAAGGTTAGGCAGGGACAGGAAAAGGGGCTGGGTGCCACCGGGTATTAGAGGGGGCGGGGGGCCACAAACAGGAGGAGGTGGAGGGAAGCAGTGGAAAGAGGAACAGGGAGGGACAGCTGAAGGGGCTGGGTGACCCCGGGTATTAGAGGGGTTGGGGGGGCCACATACAGGAGCAGGTGGAGGGGATCTGGTGACGAGAGGAACAGCAAAAGGGGCTGGGTGACACCGGGTATTATAGGGAGTGGGGAGTCACATACAGGAGGAGGTGGAGGGGAGAGGCGACAAGAGGAACAGGCAGGGACCGTAGAAGGGGTATGGGTGACACCGGGCATTAGGGGTAGAGGGATGGCGGGGATTAGAGCCAGAAACTCGGGGACTGCTGGGACCAGGTGTGTTGTAGTACTGTCGTCCTCATTTGCAGCAGGCACCTGGCTGGCTATTCCAAACATGCTGGCTTTAGCCGCGCTGTCCACAGGCAGAGGAGACGAGAGATTGGGGGCGGGGCCTTGTGTCTCCACTGTGCTTCTGGCCGCACATAGTGAGGGGGCGGGGCCGCGGGTCTGCACTGTACTGCTGACAATAGACAGCACACGCAGCCCAGCAGATAACAGCGGCCGGCCTGAGGTATTAAAATAGGACCGGCCACTCTGTACAGCGGCCCAGCCCTTCTGTCTTCTGCTCCTGACTGTGAGCTTGGTCTCCGGCTCAGCCTCCAAATAGCATGGGGGCGGCAGCAAATTAAATCTCTTACCGCTTCTGAAGAGATAGACAGGGTAGCGCTATTGGCTGCAGCGCACAGCATCTTAGCCGACTCGGGAGCCAGGGATTGGCGGTAGCGGAGCGCATCCCCGGGGACCCACCCGTTTTAAATATGCGAGTCCCTGGTCCTCAATTCCGGGTAAAATACGCACTATAGTGCATATTAGCGAACACTGACCTGCGCTGAAAAGCTGGTGGGGAGGTCTTTGAAGGAATGAGAGGGCGTACCCTTAAGAGACCACTTCTCTTACCCAAGCGTTCTTGGTGGTTTGACATAGCACTGGGCGAACTGAAAAAGTTGGCCTCCCACTCTGGGGTCCCTCAAAGGGAGGCTCGCCCCATCAGGCTGAGGGTTTATCCTCTGGTTTGGAGGCAGGACGTTTTGTGCTCCAGGCCCGTTTCTAAGGCTTGGCGGGCCTTCTTGGTAATAGACTGTCTAGGAAAGCCCTTAAAAGAGGAGGTTCAAGACTTTGAAGGAGCAGATGCTGAAGGCAGAAACACAGATTTTGATTTTACCAACTATCTTGTCCAGGTCTGGACGAAACAAAGGGTCTGATTCGGACCCACTCGCGAGCGGCTGTCCGCTCGCAAGTGGGTCGATGTTGTGCACTGCGCATGCGCACGACGGCAGGAGCTCCGTCGTGCGCATGCGCCAGACGCGACGAGCGAAGGACTTTCGTTCGCTCGTTGTGTCTGATCAAAGGGGGCGTGCTGTCGATGTTGATTGACAGCACGCCCCCTTTGGTGGGCGTGCCTCCCTGACGGGGGCGTTCCTAAGGGAACGCCTACCGTCAGAAGCCGGCCCACTGACATCACTAGTGATGTCAGTGGGAGTGATTTTGGCTCTGATAGAGCCAAAATCACTCCGGGCCTTGCGGTTGAAAACCTCAACCGCAGGCTCCGGCTCGCAGTGGCGATGGTCGCGATGGTCAAGACCATCGCGGCCATCAAACTGCACGCTCGTATAGGCTGTGGGTGGTGACCCACAGCTATACGAGCGTCCAGGAGGACGCTCCATAATTATGGAGGCCGGCCCTCATTCAGAGCGTGCGCTCTGCTCAGAGCGTACGGCTCTGAATGAGGGCCAAAATCTCCCCATTATAGGGTAAGACCTCCAAGTCTTTCTTAGAATAGCAAAAAAACACAGTAATAAATACTGATGGAGCTAGGGGTGTGTTCATCCATAAAATAGCGAGCAGCTGTATATAAGAGGATAGTCAGTCCCCGGTTGAAATAACAGAATATAAATAACAAGAGATATGGTAAGAACTTACCTTTGTTATCTCTGTTTCTACGAAGTCCATAGGGTCCACAGGGTGACCTTGGGGTATAGCTGGATCCTGGATCCTCGGGCACCACGGAGTTAAAGCTTTTAGCTGCTCCCAGGATGCACTTGGGTCCATCCTCCCCTATACCCCGCCCCCGAGCCACAGGCACCTCAGTTGGTAAGCAGCCCAGGCCGGAGGATGAGACGAAACAGAGAGAAGGAAGACTGGAACACACAAGAACCATACTCACAGAAATGGGAGACGGAAAACCGGTGACCAGTCACAGAGCCCATATGAAGCCAGGTGCGTCAGGGCGGGTGCCCTGTGGACCCTATGGACTTCGTAGAAACATAGATAACAAAGGTAAGTTCTTACCATATCTCTTGTTTTCTACTTCAGGGTCCATAGGGGTCCACAGGGTGACCTTGGGGATGTCCCAAAGCAGTCCAACTAAGGGCGGGGACGCTCCTGTGCTGATAGGAGAACCCGGCGCCCAAAGGATGCATCCTGAGAGGCAAAAGTGTCAAACGCATAGAACCTCAAAAAGGTCTGAATGGAAGACCAGGTGGCCGCCTTACACAGCTGAACAGCAGAGGCGCCACGGCTAGCAGCCCAAGAAGGGCCCACAGACCGAGTGGAATGAGCCTTAACAGAGGATGGAACAGGTAAACCCTCCTGCATATAAGCTCAATAATAACAGAACAAAGCCAACGGGCTAGAGTCTGTTTGTTGGCAGGCCAACCCCTCTTGTGAAAACCAAAGAAGATAAACAAAGAATCCGACTTCCTCACAGAACTAGTCCGGTCCACATAAACCTGGAGCGCACGGACAACGTCTAAGGAAGCCTCCCCAGCCAAAAGATCAGGCGACTGAAAGGCTAGTACAACAATTTCCTGATTAATGTGGAACCTAGAAACCACCTTAGGCAGGAAATCAGGAGTGCGAAGCACCGCTCTGTCCTGATGAAAAACCAGAAAAGGGGGACGACAGGAAAGCGCCCCCAAATCCGAAACCCTCCTGGCAGAAGCAATTGCCAAGAGGAAAACCGTCTTAAAAGTTAGCCACTTGAGCTCCACTGACTCCAAGGGCTCAAAAGGAGGACCCTGTAAGGCCCGAAGAACCACCGCCAAATCCCACGGGGCCACAGGTGGCACAAAGGGAGGCTGGATTCTTAAAACACCCTGGAAAAAGGTGTGTACATCCGGCATAGCAGCAATCCTGTGCTGGAACCACATCGACAGAGCAGACACGTGCACCTTCAGTGAGGAAAGACGTAATCCTAAATCCAAACCCGACTGAAGGAAAGCCAGAATACGCGAAACCCGGAACACCTGGGGATCATATTTTCTGGCCTCGCACCACTGAAAGTAAGTGTGCCACACTCTGCGGTAGATCCTTGCGGAAGCAGGCTTGTGCGCCCTCAGCATGGTGGTAATAACGGAGCTAGAAAAGCCCAGAGACCTCAGGACGGCTGTCTCAAGAGCCACGCCGTCAAAGATAGTCGACCCAGATCCGGGTGAAGACAGGGCCCCTGAGACAACAGGTCCCGCCATTGAGGTAGGAGGTACGGAGCGTCGATGGACAGGCTCCGCAGATCGGAGTACCACGGCCTTCTGGGCCACCAGGATGAGTGTGCCTCCGTCTTGCTTGAACTTGCGCAGGACCCGAGGCAGCAGAGATATCGGAGGGAACAAGTAAGCCAGGTGAAACAGCCATTTCACCGACAGCGCGTCTATCAGACTTGCGCCTGCGTCCCTTGTCCTTGACCCGTACACGGGCAGCTTGTGATTGTGACGGGACGCCATCAGGTCCAGCTCTGGCAACCCCCACTTGTCCAAGAGCAGTTGGAATACCTCTGGATGAAGCGACCATTCCCCGGGATGCACGTCGTAACGGCTGAGGAAGTCTGCCTCCCAATTGAGGACTACCGGGATGAAGACTGCCGAGAGAGCTGGAAGATAGCACTCTGCACAAGCCAGGACGCGGGACACCTCCGACATCGCAGCTCGACTGAGAGTCCCCTCCATGGTGATTGATGTACGCCGTGGTGGCGTTGTCTGACTGCACCTGAACGGCCCTTCCGTGAAGAGAGGTGCCGGTCGACTGCAGGGCTCTGTACACTGCCCGCAGTTCCAGGATGTTGATGGGAAGAATCGCTTCCTCCGCCGACCAACGACCCTGAAGTGACAAGGAGCCTGTCACCGCCCCCCAACCCCGGAGACTGGCATCTGTCGTGAGCAGAACCCATTCCGGGATCCAAAAGGGGCGCCCCTCGAGGAGATGAGCCGTCTGTAGCCACCAGGCCAGGGACAGACGCACCTCCGAGGACAACACCAGCATCTGAGAGCGGATCCTGTGTGGCAATCCGTTCCATTCCGAAAGAATCAGCCTCTGCAGGGGCCTGGAATGGAACTGGGCAAACTCCACCATGTCGAATGCTGACACCATGGCCCCCAAAACTCTCATCGCTGAGTGCACCGACACTCTGCCACTGCTCAGACAACTGTGAATCCGCAGCTGTAAGGAGGAGACCTCCTCTGGAGTCAGAAAAATCCATTGCTGACGAGAGTCCAGCAGGGCCCCCAAATTAACCATCCGCTGTGATGGGATGAGGGAGGACTTCTTCCAGTTGATCAACCACCCGTGTGCCTGTAGACAAGCGACCGTCAGGTGGAGATGCTGGATCAGTACCTCCGGGGAGCTTGCCAGCAAGAGGAGGTCATCTAGATACGGTAGCAACCGTATCCCCTGGCTCCGAAGGTGAGCCGCCATGACCGCCATCACCTTGGTAAATACCCTTGGTGCCGTGGAGAGGCCAAAGGGTAGAGCCCTGAATTGGTAGTGGTTGTGGAGAATAGCAAACTGCAGAAACCGTTGGTGCGATGTTGCTATAGACACATGGAGGTAGGTGTCCTGGATATCCAGGGAGACCATAAAATCCCCCGGTTCCATCGCCAGAATGATGGAACGCAAAGTTTCCATCCTGAATTTGGGAACCCTGAGAAACCTGTTCAGGGACTTCAAATTGAGGATGGGGTGATGAGAGCCATTGGGTTTCTGCACCAGAAACAGCGTAGAGTAATACCCCATCCCACGTTGAGATTGTGGTACGGGTATAATGACCCCCGACGTCAGCAAGGCCTCTATGGCTTCCTGAACCTGCAAGGCCTTGGTTTTGCCCTGAGAAGGACTTGTGCAAAAAAACTGGCGAGGCGGCCTGTGCCGAAAAGACAGGGCGTACCCCTGGGAGACCACTTCTCGCACCCAGGCATCCGTGGTGGTATTGTGCCAGCACTGGGCGAATTGAAGAAGTCGGCCTCCCACTCTGGGGTCCCCCAGAGGGAGGCCCGCCCCATCACGCAGAAGGCTTATCTTCTTGCTTGGAAGAAGGGCGCCTAGCACTCCAGGCTTGCTTCTTTGGCTTCGAGGCGGTCTTGGTTGCGGACTGCCTCGGGAAGGACTGACCCTTTGCCTTGCCCTGAACCCGAAAGGAGCGAAAGGCCGAGCTCCGGACCTTAGCGGGTGTCGTGGCAGAAGGGAGGAAGGCCGACTTGGATTTTGCCAGGGTATCTACTATTTTGTCCAGGTCCGGACCAAATAGTAACTCTCCATTAAAAGGTAAGGCCCCCAAGCCTTTCTTTGAATCAGCGTCTGCTCTCCAAGACCTCAACCACAAGGATCTGCGAGCAGACACTGCTGCCGCCGAAACCCTAGAGGTCAGCAGGCTAGCATCCAAAGATGCCTCTCCAATGTAGGAAGCGGCATCTCTCATCTGTCCTAACAACGCCCTCTGGACATCCGGAGCTTCATCCATAAATGTATCCTCCAAGGCATTGGCCCAACGCTCAATGGCCTTGGCCACCCAGGAGATGGCCATGGAAGGCTGGGCTACAGCCCCTGAGAGAGTAAATAGACTTTAGACAAGTCTCCACCTTCCTGTCCGTAGGATCCTTCAGCGAGGATATAGACGGCAATGGCAAAGTAGCACTCCTAATGAGGCGTGTTACATGGGAATCGACCGCAAGCGGCGTTTCCCATTTCTTACAATGTGCCTCTGGAAACGGATAATTGGACGCCAACCGCTTCTGTGGCAGGAATCGCTTACTGGGCGTCTGCCAGGCCACCGCCATGTGATCCGTCAACTGATCAGACAAGGGGAACGCTGCAGAAGTAACCTTAGCTTTTTTAAAACTAGGATACCTCGACTTGGGAGCGGGTGCCTCATCCTCAATCAGAAGATAGGCCCGCACCGCCCTAACCAGAGCCCGCACGTTGATGGAAGACTTAGTGTCTACCTCCTGGACTGAGGCATCTGAGGCTGAGTCATCCTGCACCTCACCATCATCCGAGGACCCCTCAGAGTCCGGAAAATGCGCAGCCTGTGCCATAACTGTGCGTTTAGACGCCCTGGAGGGCACGTCACTGCGCAACATCGACTGAAAAGCCGAAGATGCTGCCGCCAAATCTTGGACAGTGTGGGAAAGCGCATCCACCCAGGGTGGAGGAGCTGCCACAGGAGCCTGAAACAGCACCACAGCCTGCTGCGCCACAGGGGTGGACTGTATATACATTGGCAACCCCGCATAGGGACCAACAGGCTGAGACCCCGGGGGAGTCTGCAATAATTGTGGGACACCCGGGGAATGGGGGATGGTAGGCTGGGGCAACGCCCTAGCAGGGACAGCAGTCGGGACCGACAGACGGTCCGCGATGGACACCAGCGCCTGGGAAAACATCGTCCATGGTGGATCCTGCGACATAGGAGGTTTAGACGTACCAGGGATCGCCTGGCACCGTCCGCACAGGCCGTCCTGTGACAAATCCTCCTCCACTCCTGCAGAACAGCGCCTGCAGGAGAACAATACCGGAGCCACGGAGTGCTCAATCTCCTCCTCAGACATGACAGACTATATAGTTAAATATACAGTTATGACGTAGGAAGAAAACGAGCGCACTCACCAGTGTGCTGGACAACAGCCCACAATATGGTACTGTGCAGCACACAACTGTATGTGACGGACCTCACAAATACGTGATCTATATAAGTGAGGTCAGTAGAAACACCCTTCCCCCGCACACCTGTAGGGCTTGTAGGAGAAGGAAAGGGATAGGTATAGGCTGACAGTAAGTAGAAATTAGCACAGACAGGCAACACTAGCAAAAGTCACATACCATGCAGGAAGATATACTCACTGCACCTTTGCACTACGATCAACCTGCCCAGATTCAGTGTCTGGGAGGGCTATAGTGCTGTGTACACTGTCCTTTTGCAGGGGAGAGGTACACAGGGGGACTGGTCCGTGTGCTCCCTGAGAGTATCTGCACTGCCACAGAGAAAATGGCTGCTGGAGACCTCATGAGGAGGAGTGGCCGAGTATCTGCAGCTCAGCGACGCCAGACTACTAGCTGAAAGGCGCGCTGAGCTGAGGGGAGGAGCCGCTAGACAGGGAAGGCTTCCTCCCCTGGCTAGCATATTAACCCCCGCTTGCCGCGTTACCCTGGTGGTCTAGTGGTCTGGCGGGGTATGCCTCCACTGGAGGGGGAGCCCGCCGCCACCGCTAGCGCCCCCGGTCTGTCCCCTAGACCGGGGGCATGGGACTGCATTTTTAAAAGGAACCCGCGCACCGCCGCTAATCAGCGGTGCGCGGCTTACCTTAATCTCCCCAGCGTCTCCGGCAGCAGTCCCGGGGGAAACCAGAGTCCGGCTAGTACAGACTCTGGCTTCCCCCGCCGCGATCCCCAGTGCAGTATTGGCGTCGCGGCGCCAGCAGGGAGTAGGATCAGCAGCGTGGGCGTCTGTACAGACAGCCCATCGCTGCCGCTCTGGAGAAAAAAAACTAAAGTAAAAATAAATTTAACCTAGTTAAAAAAAAAAAAAAAACGCTTTAGGGGTCTGCTCCTGCAGCCCCCCCCCCGCAGGGTGACCCGACTCCGGCCGGGCACCAGCTTAAATTGAGGTGCCTGTGGCTCGGGGGCGGGGTATAGGGGAGGATGGACCCAAGTGCATCCTGGGAGCAGCTAAAAGCTTTAACTCCGTGGTGCCCGAGGATCCAGGATCCAGCTATACGCCAAGGTCACCCTGTGGACCCCTATTGACCCTGAAGTAGAAAAAGATAACAGCGCTCCAATCAAGATTACTTTTAAAAAAAAAATGGAAATATTTAATACTTAGTAAAATATTATATGACCATGATCGCCACAGTAAAATGTACATAGAATCAATACACATGAATATAAAATCATAAAAAATGCAGGCACATCACCAATCCACTATTATCAACAGCACACAACTGAATCGATTTATTGGATTTAAGAACTATGGCCCTCATTCAGAGCCACTCGCAAACAGCAGTACGCTCGTTGCGTTCCGATGTTGAATAACCGCGCATGCGTCGGTGTAACACTGCGCATGTGCGTACGGCAGATTGCGAGCTTTTTTGGTCTCGTTCGTCAAATAGCGTACAGGAAGTGACATGTCAAATGGGATTGACAGAACAGGGTGTTTTTGGGTGTTGACGGGGGTGGAGATGGAAAAACGCAGGCGTGGCGAGGCGTTTTTGGGGCGTACATACATTAGCAGATGCGAGCGTAAAATGTGTTCGGACCGACTCATACGTCACTGGATGATCCTCTTTCCCTTCAAAATGCTCGCACAGCTTAGGGTCTGGATTACTCGACCACATTGGCGATGGCCTTCTCCTCCGTCCCGGGACTCCACGATGTTGTTGCGATTAATCGCGGGAGGGCTGAAAAGCAATTAGTGTTGGATTGAAAACCGGCTTGGTATGTGTTTTGAAATCAGTTTTTTGGGATAGCACAAAACCGTACGCAGGTGGAAATCTGAACTGCTAATGTCTGGATGACACAATCAATTTGCGTACATTTGTGGGGGTTTATTTTGCCCTCAATTTGGTGGTTAGGGCCTATTGTAACAATAATGTCATCATGTTTTAATTTTCTCACCATTTTATTTTTGCCTCTTGAATTTGCCTCGTTATATGAATTTTTAAACGTTCCTTAAAGAGCCCTTTTTTTTTATTAATTTTTATTTTTTTTTTGGCAATTTTTTGCCTTTTGGTCCAGGATTAAATGTAACCCATTTGTACAATAATTTCACAATCCAATGTCAGATTTTTGGTGTCAATTTATTAGTCAAACAAAAATTAAATTAATAAAAAATTTGGGGACATCTTTTTTTGGCAAAGATCTGTCCCAAAATCCAACAAATTGGCCCAACATAACTGTTGACATAAACATACAACAAAAAATTTAAAACATTTCACATGAAAGGAGAGGGAAGTTTTGACCAGAAAGGAATATGAGCCAAGCACAGAAGGATTGTGGGAAAAGTCGCCATTGCTGTCACCGTTTTTTCACCCGTTTGGATGGGGGAGGGAGGGTGCCAGACCGGGTCCGGGATGTCATCGGGCTGGCCTGTCCAGGGGCAGATGTTGTGGCCTCTGCACTAGGCACAGGGCTAGGCACATTTGGAGGATTGGCTGATGTTGTGCCAGAGGTGGAGGATCCTGATGTTCCGGCAGGAAGGGAGGTCGGCTCCACCATGTGCTGGCGAACGAGCTGCTCCAGGGCATTGGCGATGCGGATGTTGGCCCTGGTATTTTCCGCCAGGGCCTGACCAATGGTCACGTTGGCCGCAGCATTTTGCTCCAGGGCCTCAGCCACCTGTACCAGACTGGCGTCCATCCTCTGCAGAATCTCCGTATGGAAATCCGATTTGAAATTGAGTTCTGTGAGGAGGGACACTGCCTGCGAGGGGGATTGCCCTGGACTGGCTTCTGCAGGGTCCTCAGCCGGATGTACTGGTTCCTCCCCTGCCGAGCCAGCAGAAATTCGGCGGCCAAGGCTCCCCTCTGGAGCAGACTCATCCGCCTGTGTCTCTGTTAGGAAAAAAGAGAAAAGACTCACATTAGAATCTACATATTGGCACAATAACATTTCAGAGTTGGTGACATCAAAAGATTTACCTGGGACAACATGAGGAGCCGCAAAGTCTGGCATGTCCGTATCCATGTTGGACACGCCAAACACCTCCACAGGCTGCCCACACCCCTGTGCCAGCTCTTCTAAATCCGTCAACTCCAATGACACAGGGGTGGGACCCCCACCTGTCCCCCTTGCATGCCTAGCCCTGTCAGCTAGTTTTTGCTTTAGGCGATATTTGAAGTCGCCCCATCTGTGGGAAAAAATGGAAGCCATTATCCTTTTGTTTAAAATGGTGTTTGTTTTTTGGGGGGGCAAGTGTTTACTTACCGCCGTTTGACATCCCGGGCTAGACGGACATAATCACCCACCCTATTGACAGCAACGGCTACCTCTTCCCACATTCTCCCCTTCTGGCTTAGACTCATATTCCTGTCTGCCTGTCACACTTCTGTATCAAAACCTCCATCTCCTTTCTTGTGAAATGTGGCTGCCTTTTTTTTTTGGCAGCTTTGGCCGGAATACTTGGCCCAGCAGCCTCTTCCATGTTATCCTCCTCACCTATTTGTGTAAATATTCAGATTTCACAAATTCACAACTTGCCCAATCTTATGTTTCAAATTAATCATTGATACAAAATGCATGAAAGACTTACCGCCTGACTCTTGGGCATTGTTTCCCTGGTCTGTCGCCATGTCTGTGGTCCAAACAAGAAATACACCAGAATTTTAATGTGTTTTCGTGACGTATTTATACATGCGTCCTTATTTTGCGGCCGCATCATTGATTGTGCGTTCCTATGATCCCTCCTTAATTTGTGCGGGAAACGAAACACTATTTATGGCTTGGTGTGTCTCGAGTCGAGGTGGCGTTTTTGGATTGTTGGAGGTTACCTTGGCTGGAGTTTCTTGTTTGCGGATAAAGGAGTTGGAGTTTGGAGTTTATTTTGTTTGCTAGATTTGCGTTTTTATTTTCCGTTCTCTTTTTTGGTTTTTATTTTTTTGGCCTCGTTTCTTGATTTGGTAAGTTTTGTGAAGTCTAACTTTTGATCAATTGTTGTCTCATTGTGTTTCTTATTGTTTTTAATTTTTGGATCCATAATTTCATATATTTTAGCTTTTTATTAATTTCGGACCCAAAGACCTTTTGATTTGGACTCTTATATATTTGCTCTTGGTAAGTCCATTTTTTTTCTTGTATTTGCGAACTAATTAGCGCATTTTTCTTACTTACTATTGTGACTTGTATTTGCGAACTAATTAGCGCATTTTTAAATGCTTATTAATCCTGTAAATTTTTTTGTGGTTGCCCTTTCGCTTTTTTGGCAAACATTTCAACCCATTTTGATGTACTGTGTGCAATGTCGTTTTGCGCTTTTGCCAAATGTGTGTTTTGCATATTTTAAGTTTTGTCTAGCATAAAATTTAGAAACAAAAATGCAGAGTGAAATTTGTCAAATTATTTTTGTGATTAATTTCAGTTTGGACGTATCATGACAATACCCCGGCATGTAAGCAGCAATGGATGGTATCATCAAGCTAAGTTGTTTTTAATTTTCTTTTGTGGTGGGTCCAAAGCCTTACATTCCAATCTTGCCATTTCAGGTTGATCTTGGGCGGATTGTTCTGGCCATGCTCCTGGAAGCCGACCAACCTCAATCTCGTCCCAGGCGTAGGCATCGTAGGCGTGCAAGGCCCCAGATATTTCGAACACGTGTCACCCTTTTTGGAATGCCCGATGATGAGGTTTTAAGACGCTACCATCTTCCTTCCAAAATCATCATAGACACTCTCTCATTAATAGAGAGTGATCTTGAGCGGCAAATTGACAGTCCAACAGCAATACCACCACTTACGCAATTTATAGCGGTGTTACATTTCTGTGCCTCAGGATCGTTTCAAACAACGGTGGGAATAGTGGCGGGCATCTCACAATCCTCCTTTTCCCGGATCCTGAGGGCAGTGATGGAGGCACTTTTCAAGCACCTCCATCATTTTATTCAAATGCCTTTGGATATGGGTGCCCTTAGTGTGGCCAAGGCCAATTTTTACCAAATAGCTGGCTTCCCACACATCATAGGGGTTGTGGATGGTACTCACATACCACTTCAGCCTCCAGCACGGCTGGAGGCCATATTTCGAAACAGGAAACACTATCACTCCCTGAATGTAATGGTGGTATGTGATGCCTCCCTCCAGATCCTGTCCCTGAATGCAAAATTACCAGGAAGTGCACATGACTCCTTCGTCATCCGGCAATCAGGGATATGGCACAAATTAACCAACCTACAAGCTGGTGATGCGTGGCTTCTGGGTAAGTGGAGACCTTTAGTACATAACAATGTTAAGCTTGATACACAGTGATCCTGATGTTGTCTATTCTTTTTCACAGGAGACAGTGGATACCCTTGCATGCCCTGGCTGCTCACTCCTTATTTGGCTCCCACACCAGGTCCACAAAGTGAGTTTAATACCGCACTTACAGCCACCAGGCAAGTGGTGGAGCGCTGTATCGGCCTTTTAAAAGGCCGATTCAGATGCCTCCACCGCTCTGGTGGCGAGCTCATGTATTTGCCGGATATGGTTTCGAAAATTGTGGTCCTGTGTGGGATCTTTCACAACATCGCCATAAGGAGTGGTGTTCCAATGCAGCCAGAGGATGCCTTACCTGAGGATGGCCCCCCCGAGGTTGGTCGGAGGTCAGTATGTGGGGGGGCCATACGCGATGATGTGGTGGCCCGATATTTTAGGTAATTATTGATCAAACAACAGTGTGTATACCCAATGTGTTACGGTTTTTTAACGTTCATCTTTTTTGATATTAATTCTTGCACCATCTTCTGTTTGTTTGCATAATCTTTGGCACTCCCACGATGACTACTTCCTGCTACCCTTCAAAAACCTTTCTGTGGAAACTTCGGGAATATATTCTGACACCAATATTGCAACGCCATATTTTTGACATCATGTGGGCATGGACCTTCGTCAACCAGTTCCTGATTTGTTGTGTGTTTGTTTAGTGTTTTTGGTATGTGGTGTATTTCTGATTATCACTGTGTGTTTTGTTTGTGAGTGACCACTTTGTATTTTGATTTGTGTTGTGAATAAATATTTGGAGAGTGTAATTTGTTTCCTTTTTGGGCACCTTAGAAGCAAGTGTAAACAAACTCTCAAACGTTAATTTTACCTAAGGGGTAACCCAGTAATGAAGCAAGTGGAGCTAAAATGTAATATGTTTTCGGGGTACTAACCAACACAACAAGGAATCATGTACAATCAGTTGCCTTCGTAAGATTGTCCTAAGCAGTTTGGCCACCAAATAGGAACCTGAAAAATGGTGTAAACTATCATGTTGACCACCACAAAAAAGGAAAATGACATTGGTACTGGGAGGTGTTTATTGTGCCTGTTTGCATTCAAAATACAACACACAATCTGTAGTGAGATTCTGTGGCAAACCTTGCTTGAAGAGTCGACTTATGTCAGTGTAAAGAATCTTGGATTTACTCCAAACGCATGAGACAGAGCTTGATTTAAAACTGATTTATTAAGAAACAATTTGTAAAAAAATAAAAAATAAAAACTAATTCCTAAGGAGGACCAACAGATGGTCAAGGGCCTGCATCAGCCCGGTGACCTGCTCCCGCATACGGCCCACACAATTAACGATCTCTTCCCGACGCCTCTGTTCCTCTGTGGGTGACAAAAGTTTGGGGATTAATAAATCGATAATGAAGCAACATTGTAAAAAAACACAAAACAAGCAAACCAAAACTTACAAGCTTGTGGGCCAAAAAAACATTACACGGATAAAAGCCAGCACCCCAAAATGTCTAAGGGCAAAAATACAAGGGCCCTAAAAAAATGCACACAGGTGTGATATGTGTATGGTGACATCAGCAGGAACAGGTAAAGACAACCCCCAAAAATACCCTAAGGCGACAAAAAGTCTAAAAAAATGGGGACGACACATGATTACATACAAACAGTTTGTGGTGTCCAAAATAAACTTTCAAAACATACCGTTCTCCAAAACAACAAAGCCAGAAGCCACTCCCTGGACCACCTCGGAGGTGGCTACATTCCCCAACCCGAGGGGCAAGGTGTTTTCAGGATCCTGGGAGGGGGTATTTGGAGGAGGGACGGATGGAGGAGAGGGGGAATTGGGCTGGAGGGGAAGTAGGCCGGAAATTTCGGCCACAGGGTCTGGGGAGGAGGGGGTAATAGAGGAATTGGGGGTTGGAGAGAGGCGCCGGGACCGGCGTCTTGTGTGGCGATGCCGCCATAGTGTTTGCTGTGCCCCTAAAAAATGACAAAAATATTGTGGTTAGTTTCAACAGGAAACCCCCCCAAAAAAACGCAATAGGACAGACATGAAAATATGCACATGCAGATATGACTACAATGACTCAATAGGACAGACATGAAAACATGCACATGCAGATATGACTACAATGACTCAATAGGACAGACATGAAAACATGCACATGCAGATATGACTACAATGACTCAATAGGACAGACATGAAAACATGCACATGCAGATATGACTACAATGACTCAATAGGACAGACATGAAAACATGCACACGCAGTTAGGGCCCACAAGATAAACTTGAAAACCACAGTCCAGAACACTTACTTTCGACAATCTGCATGCGAAAGCATGCCAGCAAGCGGGGCGTCCGCCGGTGCAGGTCCGACCACCTGCGCTCCAGCTGGCCAATATGTCGGCGTGAGCCGAAGGAGCGCAGGCATCGACGTACCTCCGCATATGCGGAACGCTTGCGCCTATTGGAGATGGGTGGAGGCTGACTGGTGATCCTCCTGTCCATCACCTCCGTCAGCACCAGCAGTTCGCGCCTGGTGAATGCGGCGGATCTCATGATGGCAATGGTGTTTTTTTGGACAAAATATTTTTAATAAAGCACCACAAAACAATTTGATTGGCTAATGTATTTGGGAAATTAACAGGACAAATTCTATTGGTTAGTGTATGAGTCATGTGTTCGACAGGGCCACAAATCTCTTGAGAGTTATGATAGGCTTGATGCAGTGACATGCGTAAGCTAATTTAAATAAAGAAATGAACCACAGAAAAATTGTGGGGAGACAAACAAATAGAACAATTGTTTAATTGGGGCTAACATATCTTTTGAACAATAAAAGCGAAGGTTTCAGCCGTACGTATTCTGCGAGCAAATACAAACACGGACAAGATTAAAGTTTATTGCATTGTGTTGAAAAAAAAAATACAATTAAGCTAATTGAAACATTGATTGGCATGATACGATTGAGGGAGGTAGGCCGAAAAAACGAGCAGGTAATCGGATTCTGACAGTCCCACTTCCGGTTTGTACTTGTGCGTGCGTTCCCTTCAAGCCATTTCGGGGATGTACGCTCGCTATTTGGCACGCTCGTTAGTCAGAGGAGGGGTCGTCTGAGTTTGGGGCGGATTTTTAGCTGCGTATGAAAATACGAGCGAGTGCTTGAATTTAAATATTTTTTAACGTACGCCGAACGTGCGTACGCCCACTTGCGAGTGGGTCTGAATCAGGGCCTATGCCTCCTATTCCATATGGTCTGGTCCTTTGATTGGTGGATTGGGTGATGTGCCTGTATATTTTATGATTTTATATTCATGTGTATTGATTCTATGTAAATTTTACTGTGGCGATCATGGTCATATAATATTTTACTAAGTATTAAATTTTTTCTTTTTTGAATGTAATCTTGGAGCGCTGTTATCCTCTTTATTTACTTTCTTATAATCAGTAGCCGCACCCCAAGAGCGCAGCCACAGGGAACGGCGAGCAGATACGGCCGCGGCCAAGAACCTGGAGGTCAGACTAGCATCCAGTGCGGCCTCACAGATATATGCAGCTGCATCTCGGATGTGGCCAACCAGTGACACCTGATTCTCCGAAGCTTCCGAGGGAAAGGAATCCTCAAGTGCATCGGCCCAACTCTCTATAGCCTTAGCTACCCAGGAGATAGCCATGGATGGGCGGGCTACAGCTCCTGAAAGAGAGTATATTGATTTCAGGCAAGTTTCCAATTTTCTATCTGTAGGATCTTTCAAGGAAAACATGGAAGGCATAGGTAACGTTGCACTTTTAATCAACCGTGTAACGTGGGAATCCACTGCAAGGGGTGATTCCCACTTTTTTACAACAAGCCTCAGGAAATGAGTAACATGAGGCCAAACGTTTTTGAGGTTGATACCTCTTACCAGGTGATTGCCAGGCAGCAGCCATGTGATCCACCAGCTGATCTGAAGGAGGCAGGGACGTAGCTAGAGTAGTGAGGCCGATGCCATGGCACAGAGCACCACAGGGCAGGGGGCGCTGTTTGGGCCTGTCAAATTTCTGTTTATTATCATTCTTGCTTGTAGCTTCCTCTTATTTCATCCCCATCATCTCCTGGCCTCTCCTATCTCTTCCCTGGCCTTTCCCCATGAAGCCATGGCCCTTTTTTGGGTGCATTATGTCTCTTTGAAAAATGTGGGAGGCGCCAATGCTCTTTCTGGCACAGGGCACCAAAAAGTCTAGTCATGGCTCTGGAAGGAGGGAATACTGCCAAAGTCACTTATCTGTTTAAATAGAGGGTGTTTGTTTATAGAGGATGACGAGCCAGCCCCTAAATCCAATGCGGATCTAACCGCACGCACTCAGGCAGGAATATTAATCCTTGACTTAGTCTCCGACTCTTGCAGAGCGGAGTCTGGGTTAGAGTCATCAGCCACCCTCTGTCAGGGGCGGATTGGGATGGAAAACCAGCCCGGGAAATTTCTGCAGCAGCCCTAAATGGGAGGAGGTGGAGTCTGTGAAGGGGGCAGGATCTGATGACATATCTAAATGGATTGGATGGTATATAGGGGGCAAGTGGAGGAGAGACAGCAAGAAATCTCAGAGAGAGATGGGGGAAGGTAGAGAAACAAACGAGAAAGATAGAGAGAGACGAAAGCTGTTTTTTTCTTTATCAATTATCAATGTACAATCCCATCTCCTCTATATAATAATAATAATAATAATAATAATAATAATAATAATGCCACATATCAGTGTATGCTGGGGGCTGTTTTACTCCCCCTCACATCACTGTATAGTGCCTTCACCTCAATATAATATTAATACCACATATCAGTGTGTGCTGGTGGCTGTGTTATTCCCCATTCTATATCACTGTACTGTCCCATGTCACCAGGGCCGCCATCAGGGGGGGACTGCCGGTACTCGAGTACCGGGCCCGGACACTGGCAGAACGGGAGGGGGCCCGGGCCTGCTCCTGCAACTGCTGCATAGTCCCCCGCACTACCCCCATGAGTGAAAAGGGTGTGGGGTGCTGCTACCAATCTGAGAAACCCCTCCCTCCCCTACTTCCTTCACGATTCCCCTACTTCCCTCTTCAGTCGGCTTGAAATGGGGGCGGAGCCAGTGTCAAGCCCTGCCCTCCGAACACCCGCGAATTGCGTCGTTCCTTAGGGGCGGGGCCTAATAATGCTAGATGCCCGCCACCCATTAGCAACCAGCTGGTGTGCAGAAGTGTAAGTAATAAATATGTTTGTATGTGTTAGTGTGCATATATGTGTATGTACTGTATATGTCTATGTGTTAGTGTGTATATATGTGTATGTACTGTATATGTCTGTGTTAGTGTGTATATATGTGTATGTACAGTATATGTCTGTGTTAGTGTATATATATGTATATATGTGTATGTACTTTATATGTCTTTCTTAGTGTGTATATATGTGTATGTACTGTATATGTCTATGTGTTAGTGTGTATATATGGGTATGTACTGTATATGTCTATGTGTTAGTGTGTATATATGGGTATGTACTAGGGGTGAGCGGGTTCGGATTTCTGAAATCCGAACCCCCCCGAGCCCCCCCGATCCGAGTCCGATCCGAGTCAGGCTCGACTTTTCCCGCCTGACTCGGATCTGACATCGAGGCAAAACGTCATCATCCCGCCTTCCGAGTCTCGCGGGTTTTGGATCCTATATAAGGTACCCGCGTCGGCGCCATTTTCTCACTCGGCTGTGGACAGTGAAGAGGGAGGGTGGGAGTTAGTGCTGTGTAGTGTAGTGTAGTGTAGTGCTGCTGTTGTCCACTACTTCAAAGTCCATAGGGGCTGGCTGTGTTGTGCTGTGCTGCTGTTGTTAATAGGGGCTGTGTCCACTACTTCAAAGTCCATAGGGGCTGGCTGGACTGTGTTGTGCAGTCAGTTCTCCATAGGGGCTGTGTCCACTCCAAAGTCCTGTGCAGTGTCCCAGTCCTAAAGGGGTGCTGTAGTGTTGTCCAGGGGGTGCTCTGTCCATCAGGGGTGCTCCCCCCAAGTGCTAAAAAAATAATATATTTTCTGTGTTTGTGAATTGTGTGCGCAGTAGCCGCACGTGCATCAACAAAGTAGTGCCAAGCGTGCGCCTGTGTCATAAGTAAAGGGCCGGCTGGCTTGACCGTTAAAGGGTGCTGTAACCCCCAAAAGTACACTCCAGTCCAAACCAAAAAAAAATTATTTTCTGTGTTTGTGAATTGTGTGCGCAGTAGCCGCACGTGCATCAACAAAGTAGTGCCAAGCGTGCGCCTGTGTCATAAGTAAAGGGCCGGCTGGCTTGACCGTTAAGGGTGCTGTAACCCCCGAAAGTACACTCCAGTCCAAACCAAAAAAAAAATTATTTTCTGTGTTTGTGAATTGTGTGCGCAGTAGCCGCACGTGCATCAACAAAGTAGTGCCAAGCGTGCGCCTGTGTCATAAGTAAAGGGCCGGCTGGCTTGACCGTTAAGGGTGCTGTAACCCCCGAAAGTACACTCCAGTCCAAACCTAAAAAAAAATTATTTTCTGTGTTTGTGAATTGTGTGCGCAGTAGCCGCACGTGCATCAACAAAGTAGTGCCAAGCGTGCGCCTGTGTCATAAGTAAAGGGCCAGCTGGCTTGACCGTTAAAGGGTGCTGTAACCCCCGAAAGTACACTCCAGTCCAAACCAAAAAAAAATTATTTTCTGTGTTTGTGAATTGTGTGCGCAGTAGCCGCACGTGCATCAACAAAGTAGTGCCAAGCGTGCGCCTGTGTCATAAGTAAAGGGCCGGCTGGCTTGACCGTTAAGGGTGCTGTAACCCCTGAAAGTACACTCCAGTCCAAACCTAAAAAAAAATTATTTTCTGTGTTTGTGAATTGTGTGCGCAGTAGCCGCACGTGCATCAACAAAGTAGTGCCAAGCGTGCGCCTGTGTCATAAGTAAAGGGCCGGCTGGCTTGACCGTTAAGGGTGCTGTAACCCCCGAAAGTACACTCCAGTCCAAACCAAAAAAAAAATTATTTTCTGTGTTTGTGAATTGTGTGCGCAGTAGCCGCACGTGCATCAACAAAGTAGTGCCAAGCGTGCGCCTGTGTCATAAGTAAAGGGCCGGCTGGCTTGACCGTTAAAGGGTGCTGTAACAACCGAAAGTACACTCCAGTCCAAACAAAAAAAAAATTATTTTCTGTGTTTGTGAATTGTGTGCGCAGTAGCCGCACGTGCATCAACAAAGTAGTGCCAAGAGTGCGCCTGTGTCATAAGTAAAGGGCCGGCTGGCTTGACCGTTAAAGGGTGCTGTAACCCACAAAGTACACTCCAGTCCAAACCAAAAAAAAAATTATTTTCTGTGTTTAGCCGCACGTATATATCAAATCGATATAACATAAATGGAGGACCAAACTTTCTCCGATAAAAATAAAATAGAGAAAGATCAAGAACCACTTCCTCCTAGTGCTGAAGCTGCTGCCACTAGTCATGACATAGACGATAACATGCCATCAACGTCGTCTGCCAAGGCCGATGCCCAATGTCATAGTAGAGGGCACATACAATCCCAAATGGCAAAGTTCAGGAAAATGACCTTGAAAAAGACATTTAAATCAGCTGAAGAGAAACGTAAACTTGCCAATATGCCATTTACGACACGGAGTGGCAAGGAACGGCTAAGGTCGATCCCTAGTATGTTCATGACTAGTGGTTCAGCTTCACATGACGATGGAAGCACTCCTCCCACTAAAAAAATCAAAAGAGTTAAGCTGGCAAAAGCACAGCGAAGAACTGTGCTTTCTAAGAAGATATCACAAATCCCCAAGGAGAGTCCAAGTGTGGTGGTGGTTGCGATGCCTGACCTTCCCAGCACTGGACGGGAAGAGGTGGCTCTTTCCACCATTTGCACGCCCCCTGCAAGTGCTGAAAGGAGCACCCACAGTCCACTTGCTGATATGCAAATTGAAGATGTCACTGTTGAAGTACAACAGGATGAGGATACTGGTGTAGCTGGCGCTGAGGAGGAAGTTGGCGAGGAGGATTCTGATGGTGATGTGGTTTGTTTAAATCAGGCTCCGGGGGAGACAGTTGTTGTCCGTGGGATGAAAAAGCCCATCACGGTCATGCCTGGGCAGAAGACCAAACATTCCACCTCTTTGGTCTGGCAATATTTCTATCCAAATCCGGACAACAACTGTCTTGCCATATGTACCATATGTAAAGGTGAAATAAGTAGGGGTAGGGACGTCAACCACCTAGGAACATCCTCCCTTATACGGCACCTGCAGCGCGTTCATAAAAAGTTACTGTCAAGTTCAGAAACTTTGGCTCAGACCGTAAGCAGTCCAGGGACACCTAAATCCCGTTGTCCTGTTGTATCCAAGCGCCTGCAAACCACACCGTCAACTCCCTCCTCGTCAATTTCCTCCTTAGTCAGGATCGGAAGTAGTCCTGCAGGCCATATCACTGGCATGACTGACTCTCCTATCCGGGATTCCTCCGGAGGATCCTGCATTGCTACGCCTACTGCTGCCGCTGCTGCTGTTGCTGCTGCTGCTGGGAGTCGTTCATCATCCCAGAGAGGAAGTAGGAACACCACTACTTTTACTAAACAATTGACCCTCCAACAGTCCTTAGCGAGGAGGATGAAGTACGACAGCAGTCATCCTGAAGCAAAACGTATAACTGAGGCCTTGACTGCTATGTTGGTGTTAGACGTGCGTCCGGTATCCGCCATTAGTGCAGTGGGATTTAGACAATTGATGGAGGTAGTGTGTCCCCGGTTCCAAATCCCGTCTAGATTCCACTTCACTAGGCAGGCGATACCGAGACTGTACAGAAACGTCAGAAAAAGTGTCCTCAGTGTCCTGAAAAATGCCGTTGTACACAATGTCCACTTAACCACGGACATGTGGACAAGTGGAACAGGGCAGACTAAGGACTATATGACTGTGACAGCCCACTGGGTAGATGTATCACCTTACGCAGCAACAGCAGCAGCGTCACCAGTAGCAGCATCTCAGAAACGCCAGCTCGTTACAAGGCAGGCTACGCTGTGTATCACCGGTTTCAGTAAGAGGCACACCGCCGACAACCTCTTAGAGAAACTGAGGGAAATCATCGCCCAGTGGCTTACCCCACTTAGACTCTCCTGGGGATTTGTGATATCTGACAACGCCACCAATATTGTGCGGGCATTACATCTGGGCAAATTCCAGCACGTCCCATGTTTTGCTCACACAATAAACTTGGTGGTGCAGAATTTTCTGAAAAGCGACAGGGGCGTGCAGGAGACGATTTGGGTGGCCCGAAAAATTTCTGGCCACTTTCGCCATTCAGCGACTGCGTGCCGAAGACTGGAGCGCCAGCAAACACTCTTGAACCTGCCCCGCCATCACCTGAAGCAAGAGGTTGTGACGCGGTGGAACTCAACCCTCTATATGCTTCAGAGGATGGAGGAGCAGCAAAAGGCCATACAAGCCTATACATCCACCTATGACATAGGCAAAGGAGGGGGTATGCACCTGACTCAAGCGCAGTGGAGAATGATTTCCGTGTTGTGCAAGGTTCTTCAGCCCTTCGAACTTGCCACACGTGAAGTCAGTTCAGACACTGCCAGCTTGAGTCAGGTCATTCCCCTCATCAGGCTTTTGCAGAAGCAGCTGGAGAAAGTGAAGGAGGAGCTAAGACGGAGCGATTCCGCTCGGCATGTGGGACTTGTGGATGAAGCCCTTCATTCGCTTTGCCAGGATTCCAGGGTGGTCAATCTGTTGAAATCAGACCACTACATTTTGGCCACCGTGCTCGATCCTAGGTTTAAAGCCTATGTGGTGTCTCTCTTTCCGGCCGACACAAGCCTGCAGAGGTGCAAAGACCTGCTGGTGAACACACTGTCAGCTGAAGCGGAACGTGACACGTCAACGGCTCCTTCTTCATTTTCTCCCGCAACTGGGGCTGCCAGGAAAAAACTTAGGTATCCTAAGCAACCCGCTGGCGGTGATGCAGGGCAGGCAGGACCAAGTTTGGACATCTGGTCCGGACTGAAGGACCTGGCAACAATTTCTGACATGTCTACTGTCACTGCATATGATACTGTCACCATTGACAGAATGGTGGAGGATTACATCGGTGACAGCATCCAAGTAGGCATGTCAGACAGTCCATACCTGTACTGGCAGGAAAAAGAGGCAATTTGGAGGCCCCTGTACAAACTGGCTCTATTTTACCTGAGTTGCCCCCCCTCCAGTGTGTACTCCGAAAGAGTGTTTAGTGCAGCCGGGAACCTTGTCAGCGAAAGGCGTAGGAGGTTGCTTCCACAGAATGTGGAGAAGATGATGTTCATCAAAATGAATTATCAGCTCTTCCAGGGAGACCAGCCTCCAGAACGTACAGAGGGACCTGTGGTGGTGGATACAAGTGGGGACGAGTTAATACTTTGTGAGGATGAGGATGTACACACTGAAGAGGGTGAGGAATCGGTGGATGAGGAGGATGAGGATGACATCTTGCCTCCGTAGAGCCAGTTTGTGCAGGGACAGATTAATTGCCAGCTTGTTTTGTGGGGGCCCAAACGAACCAATCATTTCAGCCACAGTTGTGTGGCAGACCCTGGCGCTGAAATGATTGATTTGTTAAAGTGTGCATGTCCTGTTTATACAACATAAGGGTGGGTGGGAGGGCCCAAGGACAATTCCATCTTGCACCTCTTTTTTTCTTTGCATTATGTACAGTTTGGGGCCTAGTTTTTCTAACTGCCATCCTGTCTGCCACTGCAGTGTCACTCCTAGATGGGTCACGTGTTTGTGCCGCCCACTCGTGTCGCTTAGCATAGTCATCCAGCTACCTCGGTGCAACCTTTTGGACATAAAAACACTATTGTGAGGTGTGAGGTGTTCAGAATAGACTGGAAATGAGTGGAAATTAAGGTTATTGAGGTTAATAATAGCATAGGAGCAGAAAAACCTACAAATTCTGTGATTTTAGCTGTTTTTATGCTTTTTTTCAAAAAAATACAGATCCAAAACACAAAACCCAGAACCCAAAACACGGAAGGGTGGTTTTGGCAAAACCAATCCAGATCCAAAACACGAAGAAAGATCCAGATCCAAAACCAAAACACGAAAAGTGGCCGGTGCACACCCCTAGTATGTACTGTATATGTCTGTGTTAGTGTGTATATATGTGTATGTACAGTATATGTCTGTGTTAGTGTATATATATCTATATATGTGTATGTACTTTATATGTCTTTCTTAGTGTGTATATATGTGTATGTACTGTATATGTCTATGTGTTAGTGTGTATATATGGGTATGTACTGTATATGTCTATGTGTTAGTGTGTATATATGGGTATGTACTGTATATGTCTGTGTTAGTGTGTATGTACTGTATATTTCAAATAGAGTTTCCTGTTGCACTAGATACCATATATGCCTATATAAATTGATATCATAAACCCCACATATATCACTATCTCTCGTTTGGAAAACGTGGGGGTGCTACCACGGACAACGTATATAACCACAGAATAATACAAAAAAGAAGAAGGAAATGTCCATTGCGGTGCACTAATCAAACAACATAACATAAAACATAACTTTTATTAATTAATGAATAATATAAGGACTAAAAAGCGAAATATTAAAAAGGGAATGGTGATATGTGTGTTTTGAATGAGTGTATTAATAAAAAAGCGTGCGCTCCTTTTACACTATGTATCCTGATGTTGGTATTATTGGACTGGTTAGCAAGTGTAATCCAGGGTAGGTAAAAACCTTATCCTCTTCTTACTAGGATCCATATATGGGAATATTATATAATCTATATCATGTAGGTTAATATTGGCGTGACATGTGGGATCTATTGGAATGTAGATAATTCAACAAATATCTGCTAGGGAACTAGATCCCACATGTCACGCCAATATTAACCTACATGATATAGATTATATAATATTCCCATATATGGATCCTAGTAAGAAGAGGATAAGGTTTTTACCTACCCTGGATTACACTTGCTAACCAGTCCAATAATACCAACATCAGGATACATAGTGTAAAAGGAGAGCACGCTTTTTTATTAATACACTCATTCAAAACACACATATCACCATTCCCTTTTTAATATTTCGCTTTTGAGTCCTTATATTATTCATTAATTAATAAAAGTTATGTTTTATGTTATGTTGTTTGATTAGTGCACCGCAATGGACATTTCCTTCTTCTTTTTTGTATTATTCTATGTACTGTATATGTCTGTGTTAGTGTGTATATATGGGTATGTACTGTATATGTCTGTGTTAGTGTGAATGTACTGTATAGGGCCCTGATTCAGAGCCTGACGCTCTGACCAGAGCGCTCGCTCTGAATCAGGGCCCACCTCCATAATTATGGAGCGTCCTCCTGGACGTTCGTATAGCTGTGGGTCACCACCCACAGCCTATACGAGCGTGCAGGTTGATGGTCGCGATGGTCTTGACCATCGCGACCATCGCCACTGCGAGCCGGAGCCTGCGGTTGAGTTTCTCAACCACAAAGCCCGGAGTGATTTTGGCTCTATCAGAGCCAAAATCACTCCCACTGACATCACTAGTGATGTCAGTGGGGCCGGCTTCGGACGGTAGGCGTTCCCTTGGGAACGCCCCCGTCTGGCAGGCACGCCCCCGGCACGCCCACCAAAGGGGGCGTGCTGTCAGTCAACATCGACAGCACGCCCCCTTTGATGAGACACTGCGAGCGGAGGAAAGTCCTTCGCTCGGCGCGTCTTGCGCATGCGCACGACGGAGCTCCCTCCGTCGTGCGCATGCGCTGTGCACACCATCGACCCACTTGCGAGCGGACAGCCGCTCGCGAGTGGGTCTGAATCAGGCCCTATGTCTGTGTTAGTGTGTATATATGTGTATGTACTGTATATGTCTGTGTTAGTGTCTATGTACTGTATATGTCTGTTAGTGTGTATGTACTGTATATTTCTGTGTTAGTGTGTATATATGGGTATACTATGTACTGTATATGTCTGTGTTAGTGTGTATATATGGGTATGTACTGTATATGTCTATGTGTTAGTGTGTATATAATTATATGTCTATGTGTTAGTGTGTATATATGGGTATGTACTGTCTATGTGTTAGTGTGTATATATGAGTATGTACTGTATATGTCTGTGTTAGTGTGTATATATGGGTATGTATGTCTGTATGTATTAGTGTGTATATATGCGTATGTATATATCTGTATGTGTTAGAGTGTACATATGAGTATGTATGTTTGTGTGGATGTACCGGTATGTGTATGTACGTATGTTAGCGTGGATATATGTGTATATTAGGGATGTGCAGGCTCGGATAGGTTCGAGTTTGCACGCCGTTTGGATTTTTCCCTCCAAAAAAACGGAACTCAGAAAGAGGCAAAACGTCATCTTGCATGGACAAACATAATCATTCCTGGACTGGAATGATGATGTTTGTCCATGCAAGATGACGTTTTGCCTCTTTCTGAGTTCCGTTTTTTTGGAGGGAAAATCCGAACTCGGCGTGCAAACTCGAACCTATCCAAGCCTGCACATCCCTAGTGTATAAGTGTTATATATAACATGTACATGTGTGTTATGCTGTATATATTATATGTGTGTGTTTAACAAAACACACACATATATATATATATTTTTTATTTACATTTTTTTTATCAGAACCCCCCCCCCTCAGAAAATCCTGTATTTGCCCCCGCACTTGTTTACTAAATTTTTTTTTTCTTTGGAGTTGGGGTGCACGACATCACGCCACTGGATGGTAGATGTCAGATGAGCCGCGGCGTGTGAGGAGTAGCGCCAGCCAGCCCTGGAGGAGAAGAAGCCAGAAGGAAGAAGCACAAGGCGATAAGGTAAGTCATAATTAATTAGACCTAGCAGTAGCGGGAGGGGGGGCCCAGGGGCCCTGCCTATTTTGTCAGTCCTGGGCCCCACAATATCTGATGGCAGCCCTGATGTACTGTATATGTCTATGTGTTAGTGTGTATATACTGTATGTCTGTGTTAGTGTGTATATATGTGTTTGTACAGTATATGTCTGTGTTAGTTTGTATATATGTGTATGTACTTTATATGTCTGTCTTAGTGTGTATATATTAGGGGTGAGCGGGTTCGGATTTCTGAAATCTGAACCCCCCCGAGCCCCCCCGATCCGAGTCCGATCCGAATCAGGCTCGACTTTTCCCGCCTGACTCGGATCTGAAATCGAGGCAAAACGTCATCATCCCGCCTTCCGAGTCTCGCGGGTTTTGGATCCTATATAAGGTACCCACGTCGGCGCCATTTTCTCACTCGGCTGTGGACAGTGAAGAGGGAGGGTGGGAGTTAGGGCTGTGTAGTGTAGTGTAGTGTAGTGCTGCTGTTGTCCACTACTTCAAAGTCCATAGGGGCTGGCTGTGTTGTGCTGTGCTGCTGTTGTTAATAGGGGCTGTGTCCACTACTTCAAAGTCCATAGGGGCTGGCTGGACTGTGTTGTGCAGTCAGTTCTCCATAGGGGCTGTGTCCACTCCAAAGTCCTGTGCAGTGTCCCAGTCCTAAAGAGGTGCTGTAGTGTTGTCCAGGGGGTGCTCTGTCCATCAGGGGTGCTCCCCCCAAGTGCTAAAAAAATAATATATTTTCTGTGTTTGTGAATTGTGTGTGCAGTAGCCGCACGTGCATCAACAAAGTAGTGCCAAGCGTGCGCCTGTGTCATAAGTAAAGGGCCGGCTGGCTTGACCGTTAAAGGGTGCTGTAACCCCCGAAAGTACACTCCAGTCCAAACCAAAAAAAAATAATTTTCTGTGTTTGTGAATTGTGTGCGCAGTAGCCGCACGTGCATCAACAAAGTAGTGCCAAGCGTGCGCCTGTGTCATAAGTAAAGGGCCGGCTGGCTTGACCGTTAAGGGTGCTGTAACCCCCGAAAGTACACTCCAGTCCAAACCAAAAAAAAAATTATTTTCTGTGTTTGTGAATTGTGTGCGCAGTAGCCGCACGTGCATCAACAAAGTAGTGCCAAGCGTGCGCCTGTGTCATAAGTAAAGGGCCGGCTGGCTTGACCGTTAAAGGGTGCTGTAACCCCCGAAAGTACACTCCAGTCCAAACCAAAAAAAAAATTATTTTCTGTGTTTGTGAATTGTGTGCGCAGTAGCCGCACGTGCATCAACAAAGTAGTGCCAAGCGTGCGCCTGTGTCATAAGTAAAGGGCCGGCTGGCTTGACCGTTAAAGGGTGCTGTAACCCCCGAAAGTACACTCCAGTCCAAACCAAAAAAAAAATTATTTTCTGTGTTTGTGAATTGTGTGCGCAGTAGCCGCACGTGCATCAACAAAGTAGTGCCAAGCGTGCGCCTGTGTCATAAGTAAAGGGCCGGCTGGCTTGACCGTTAAAGGGTGCTGTAACCCCCAAAGTACACTCCAGTCCAAACCGAAAAAAAATTATTTTCTGTGTTTGTGAATTGTGTGCGCAGTAGCCGCACGTGCATCAACAAAGTAGTGCCAAGTGTGCGCCTGTGTTATAAGTAAAGGGCCGGCTGGCTTGACCGTTAAAGGGTGCTGTAACCCCCGAAAGTACACTCCAGTCCAAACCAAAAAAAAAATTATTTTCTGTGTTTGTGAATTGTGTGCGCAGTAGCCGCACGTGCATCAACAAAGTAGTGCCAAGCGTGCGCCTGTGTCATAAGTAAAGGGCCGGCTGGCTTGACCGTTAAAGGGTTCTGTAACCCCCAAAGTACACTCCAAACCAAAAAAATATATATTTTCTGTGTTTGTGACTTGTGTGCACTGTGGCTGCACGTGCATCAACAAAGGAGCAGCGCCAAGCGTGCGCCTGTGTCCCATAAGTAAAGAGCCGGCTGGCTCATTTCTTAAAGGGTGGTGTAACCCACAAAGTGCACTACTCTCCAGCAAAAATAAAAAAATATTTTCTGTGTTTGTGTGCGCTTTAGCCGCACGTATATATATCAATATAACATAAATGGAGGACCAAACTTTCTCTGATAAAAATAAAATAGGGAAAGATCAAGAACCACTTCCTACTAGTGCTGATCCAATCCAGATCCAAAACACGAAGAAAGATCCAGATCCAAAACCAAAACACAAAACACGAAAAGTGGCCGGTGCACACACCTAGTATATATGGGTATGTACTGTATATGTCTGTGTTAGTGTGTATGTACTGTATATGTCTGTGTTAGTGTGTATATATGGTAGGGGTGAGCGGGTTCGGATTCCTGAAATCCGAACCCCCCCCCGATCCGAGTCCGATCCGAATCAGGCTCGACTTTTCCCGCCTGACTCGGATCTGAAATCGAGGCAAAACGTCATCATCCCGCCTTCCGAGTCTCGCGGGTTTTGGATCCTATATAAGGTACCCACGTCGGCGCCATTTTCTCACTCGGCTGTGGACAGTGAAGAGGGAGGGTGGGAGTTAGGGCTGTGTAGTGTAGTGTAGTGTAGTGCTGCTGTTGTCCACTACTTCAAAGTCCATAGGGGCTGGCTGTGTTGTGCTGTGCTGCTGTTGTTAATAGGGGCTGTGTCCACTACTTCAAAGTCCATAGGGGCTGGCTGGACTGTGTTGTGCAGTCAGTTCTCCATAGGGGCTGTGTCCACTCCAAAGTCCTGTGCAGTGTCCCAGTCCTAAAGAGGTGCTGTAGTGTTGTCCAGGGGGTGCTCTGTCCATCAGGGGTGCTCCCCCCAAGTGCTAAAAAAATAATATATTTTCTGTGTTTGTGAAAGTACACTCCAGTCCAAACCAAAAAAAAAATTATTTTCTGTGTTTGTGAATTGTGTGCGCAGTAGCCGCACGTGCATCAACAAAGTAGTGCCAAGCGTGCGCCTGTGTCATAAGTAAAGGGCCGGCTGGCTTGACCGTTAAAGGGTGCTGTAACCCCCAAAGTACACTCCTGTCCAAACCAAAAAAAAATTTATTTTCTGTGTTTGTGAATTGTGTGCGCAGTAGCCGCACGTGCATCAACAAAGTAGTGCCAAGCGTGCGCCTGTGTCATAAGTAAAGGGCCGGCTGGCTTGACCGTTAAAGGGTGCTGTAACCCCCAAAGTACACTCCAGTCCAAACCAAAAAAAAATTTATTTTCTGTGTTTGTGAATTGTGTGCGCAGTAGCCGCACGTGCATCAACAAAGTAGTGCCAAGCGTGCGCCTGTGTCATAAGTAAAGGGCCGGCTGGCTTGACCGTTAAAGGGTGCTGTAACCCCCGAAAGTACACTCCAGTCCAAACCAAAAAAAAATTTATTTTCTGTGTTTGTGAATTGTGTGCGCAGTAGCCGCACGTGCATCAACAAAGTAGTGCCAAGCGTGCGCCTGTGTCATAAGTAAAGGGCCGGCTGGCTTGACCGTTAAAGGGTGCTGTAACCCCCAAAGTACACTCCAGTCCAAACCGAAAAAAAATTATTTTCTGTGTTTGTGAATTGTGTGCGCAGTAGCCGCACGTGCATCAACAAAGTAGTGCCAAGTGTGCGCCTGTGTCATAAGTAAAGGGCCGGCTGGCTTGACCGTTAAAGGGTGCTGTAACCCCCGAAAGTACACTCCAGTCCAAACCAAAAAAAAAATTATTTTCTGTGTTTGTGAATTGTGTGCGCAGTAGCCGCACGTGCATCAACAAAGTAGTGCCAAGCGTGCGCCTGTGTCATAAGTAAAGGGCCGGCCGGCTTGACCGTTAAAGGGTTCTGTAACCCCCAAAGTACACTCCAAACCAAAAAAATATATATTTTCTGTGTTTGACTTGTGTGCACTGTGGCTGCACGTGCATCAACAAAGGAGCAGCGCCAAGCGTGCGCCTGTGTCCCATAAGTAAAGAGCCGGCTGGCTCATTTCTTAAAGGGTGGTGTAACCCACAAAGTGCACTACTCTCCAGCAAAAATAAAAAAATATTTTCTGTGTTTGTGTGCGCTTTAGCCGCACGTATATATATCAATATAACATAAATGGAGGACCAAACTTTCTCTGATAAAAATAAAATAGGGAAAGATCAAGAACCACTTCCTACTAGTGCTGTTGCTGCTGCTGGGAGTTGTTCATCATCCCAGAGAGGAAGTAGGAACATCACTACTTTTACTAAACAATTGACCCTCCAACAGTCCCTAGCGATGAGGATGAAGTACGACAGCAGTCATCCTGAAGCAAAACGTATAACTGAGGCCTTGACTGCTATGTTGGTGTTAGACGTGCGTCCGGTATCCGACATTAGTGCAGTGGGATTTAGACAATTGATGGAGGTAGTGTGTCCTCGGTTCCAAATCCCATCTAGATTCCACCTGCATCCTCAAAGCAGCAGCGACAAGCGTGCGTCTGTCTGTTAAAGGGTGGTGACACCCTCAAAGTGTGCTACACAAACAATTAAAATATTGTTCTTTTTTCTGTCTTTGTGAAATGTGTGGGCTGTAGCCGCACCTGCATCCTTAAAGCAGCAGCGACAAGCGTGCGTCTGTCTGTTAAAGGGTGGTGACACCCTCAAAGTGTGCTACACAAACAATTAAAATATTGTTCTTTTTTTTTCTGTCTTTGTGAATTGTGTGGGCTGTAGCCGCACTTGCATCCTCAAAGCAGCAGCGACAAGCGTGCGTCTGTCTGTTAAAGGGTGTTGTAACTCTCAAAGTGCTCCAAAAAATAAAAAAATTTTTTTTAATGTGTTTGTGACTTGTGTGCGATGTAGCCACACTTGCATCCTCAAAGCAGCAGCGACAAGCGTGCGTCTGTCTGTTAAAGGGTGGTGACACCCTCAAAGTGTGCTACACAAACAATAAAAATATTCTTCTTCTTTTTTCTGTCTTTGTGAATTGTGTGGGCTGTAGCCGCACCTGCATCCTTAAAGCAGCAGCGACAAGCGTGCGTCTGTCTGTTAAAGGGTGGTGTAACTCACGAAGTGCTCCAAAAAATAAAAAACTATTTTTTTAATGTGTTTGTGACTTGTGTGCGATGTAGCCGCACTTGCATCCTCAAAGCAGCAGCGACAAGCGTGCATCTGTCTGTTAAAGGGTGGTGACACCCTCAAAGTGTGCTACACAAACAATAAAAATATTCTTCTTTTTTCTGTCTTTGTGAATTGTGTGGGCTGTAGCCGCACCTGCATCCTTAAAGCAGCAGCGACAAGCGTGCGTCTGTCTGTTAAAGGGTGGTGACACCCTCAAAGTGTGCTACACAAACAATTAAAATATTGTTCTTTTTTCTGTCTTTGTGAATTGTGTGGGCTGTAGCCGCACCTGCATCCTTAAAGCAGCTGCGACAAGCGTGCGTCTGTCTGTTAAAGGGTGGTGACACCCTCAAAGTGTGCTACACAAACAATTAAAATATTGTTCTTTTTTTTCGGTCTTTGTGAAATGTGTGGGCTGTAGCCGCACCTGCATCCTTAAAGCAGCAGCGACAAGCGTGCGTCTGTCTGTTAAAGGGTGGTGACACCCTCAAAGTGTGCTACACTAACAATAAAAATATTCTTCTTCTTTTATCTGTCTATGTGAATTGTGTGGGCTGTAGCCGCACCTGCATCCTTAAAGCAGCAGCGACAAGCGTGCGTCTGTCTGTTAAAGGGTGGTGACACCCTCAAAGTGTTCTACACAAACAATTAAAATATTGTTCTTTTTTTTCGGTCTTTGTGAAATGTGTGGGCTGTAGCCGCACCTGCATCCTTAAAGCAGCAGCGACAAGCGTGCGTCTGTCTGTTAAAGGGTGGTGTAACTCTCAAAGTGCTCCAAAAAATAAAAAACTATTTTTTTTATGTGTTTGTGACTTGTGTGCGATGTAGCCGCACTTGCATCCTCAAAGCAGCAGCGACAAGCGTGCGTCTGTCTGTTAAAGGGTGGTGACACCCTCAAAGTGTGCTACACAAACAATAAAAATATTCTTCTTTTTTCTGTCTTTGTGAATTGTGTGGGCTGTAGCCGCACCTGCATCCTTAAAGCAGCAGCGACAAGCGTGCGTCTGTCTGTTAAAGGGTGGTGACACCCTCAAAGTGTGCTACACAAAGAATAAAAATATTCTTCTTCTTTTTTCTGTCTTTGTGAATTGTGTGGGCTGTAGCCGCACTTGCATCCTCAAAGCAGCAGCGACAAGCGTGCGTCTGTCTGTTAGAGGGTGGTGTAACCCTCAAAGTGTGCTCCACAAACAATAAAAATATTCTTTTTTTTTTTCTGTCTTTGTGAATTGTGTGGGCTGTAGCCGCACTTGAATCCTCAAAGCAGCAGCGACAAGCGTGCGTCTGTCTGTTAAAGGATTACATCGGTGACAGCATCCAAGTAGGCATGTCAGACAGTCCGTACCTGTACTGGCAGGAAAAAGAAGCAATTTGGAGGTCCCTGTACAAACTGGCTCTATTTTACCTGAGTTGCCCCCCCTCCAGTGTGTACTCCGAAAGAGTGTTTAGTGCAGCCGGGAACCTTGTTAGCGAAAGGCGTAGGAGGTTGCTTCCACAAAATGTGGAGAAGATGATGTTCATAAAATGAATGATCAACTCTTCCAGGGAGACCAGCCTCCAGAACGTACAGAGGGACCTGTGGTTCCAGCAGGGACGAATTAATACTCTGTGAGGATGAGGATGTACATAACACTGAAGAGGGTGAGGAATCTGTGGATGAGGAGGATGAGGACGACTTCTTGCCTCCGTAGAGCCAGTTTGTGCAGGGACAGATTAATTGCCAGCTTGTTTTGTGGGGGCCCAAACGAACCAATCATTTCAGCCACAGTTGTGTGGCAGACCCTGGCGCTGAAATGATTGGTTTGTTAAAGTGTGCATGTCCTGTTTATACAACATAAGGGTGGGTGGGAGGGCCCAAGGACAATTCCATCTTGCACCTCTTTTTTTTCTTTGCATTATGTACAGTTTGGGGCCTAGTTTTTCAATGCCATCCTGTCTGCCACTGCAGTTTCACGCCTAGATGGGTCACGTGTTTGTGCCGCCCACTCGTGTCGCTTAGCATAGTCATCCAGCTACCTCGGTGCAACCTTTTGGACATAAAAACACTATTGTGAGGTGTGAGGTATTCAGAATAGACTGGAAATGAGTGGAAATTAAGGTTATTGAGGTTAATAATAGCATAGGAGCAGAAAAACCTACAAATTCTGTGATTTTAGCTGTTTTTATGCTTTTTTTCAAAAAAATACAGATCCAAAACACAAAACCCAGAACCCAAAACACGGAAGGGTGGTTTTGGCAAAACCAATCCAGATCCAAAACACGAAGAAAGATCCAGATCCAAAATCAAAACACGAAAAGTGGCCGGTGCACACACCTAGTATATATGGGTATGTACTGTATATGTCTGTGTTAGTGTGTATGTACTGTATATGTCTGTGTTAGTGTGTATATATGGTAGGGGTGAGCGGGTTCGGATTTCTGAAATCCGAACCCCCCCCCCGATCCGAGGCAGATCCGAGTCAGGCTCGACTTTTCCCGCCTGACTCGGATCTGAAATCGAGGCAAAACGTCATCATCCCGCCTTCCAGGTCTCGCGGGTTTTGGATCCTATAAAAGGTAACCGCGTCGGCGCCATTTTCTCACTCGGCTGTGGACAGTGAAGAGGGAGGGTGTGAGTTAGGGCTGGCTGGGCTGTGTAGTGTAGTGCAGAGTAGTGTTGTGCTGTGCTGTGCTGCGCTATGCTGCTGTTGTCCACTACTTCAAAGTCCATAGGGGCTGGCTGTGTTGTGCTGTGCTGCTGTTGTTAATAGGGGCTGTGTCCACTACTTCAAAGTCCATAGGGGCTGGCTGGACTGTGTTGTGCAGTCAGTTCTCCATAGGGGCTGTGTCCACTCCAAAGTCCTGTGCAGTGTCCCAGTCCTAAAGGGGTGCTGTAGTGTTGTCCAGGGGGTGCTCTGTCCATCAGGGGTGCTCCCCCCAAGTGCTAAAAAAATTATATTTTTTCTGTGTTTGTGAATTGTGTGCGCAGTAGCCGCACGTGCATCAACAAAGTAGTGCCAAGCGTGCGCCTGTGTCATAAGTAAACGGCCAGCTGGCTTGACCGTTAAAGGGTGCTGTAACCCCCAAAGTACACTCCAAACCAAAAAAATATATATTTTCTGTGTTTGTGAATTGTGTGTGCAGTAGCCGCACGTGCATCAACAAAGTAGTGCCAAGCGTGCGCCTGTGTCATAAGTAAAGGGCCGGCTGGCTTGACCGTTAAAGGGTGCTGTAACCCCCAAAGTACACTCCAAACCCAAAAAATATATATTTTCTGTGTTTGTGAATTGTGTGCGCAGTAGCCGCACGTGCATCAACAAAGTAGTGCCAAGCGTGCGCCTGTGTCATAAGTAAAGGGCCGGCTGGCTTGACCGTTAAAGGGTGCTGTAACCCCCAAAGTACACTCCAGTCCAAACCAAATAACAAAATATTTTTTCTGTGTTTGTGAATTGTGTGCGCAGTAGCCGCACATGCATCAACAAAGTAGTGCCAAGCGTGCGCCTGTGTCATAAGTAAAGGGCCGGCTGGCTTGACCGTTAAAGGGTGCTGTAACCCCCAAAGTACACTCCAGACCAAAAAAATAAATATTTTCTGTGTTTGTGAATTGTGTGCGCAGTAGCCGCACGTGCATCAACAAAGTAGTGCCAAGCGTGCGCCTGTGTCATAAGTAAAGGGCCGGCTGGCTTGACCGTTAAAGGGTGCTGTAACCCCCAAAGTGCACTCCAAACCAAAAAAATAAATATTTTCTGTGTTTGTGAATTGTGTGCGCAGTACCCGCACGTGCATCAACAAAGGAGCAGCGCCAAGCGTGCGCCTGTGTCCCATAAGTAAAGAGCCGGCTGGCTCATTTCTTAAAGGGTGGTGTAACCCACAAAGTGCACTACTCTCCAGCAAAAATAAAAAAATATTTTCTGTGTTTAGCCGCACGTATATATCAAATCGAAAAAACATAAATGGAGGACCAAACTTTCTCCGATAAAAATAAAATAGAGAAAGATCAAGAACCACTTCCTCCTAGTGCTGAAGCTGCTGCCACTAGTCATGACATAGACGATAACATGCCATCAACGTCGTCTGCCAAGGCCGATGCCCAATGTCATAGTAGAGGGCACATACAATCCCAAATGACAAAGTTCAGGAAAATGACCTTGAAAAAAAACATTTAAATCATATGAAGAGAAACGTAAACTTGCCAATATGCCATTTACGACACGGAGTGGCAAGGAACGGCTAAGGTCGATCCCTAGTATGTTCATGACTAGTGGTTCAGCTTCACATGACGATGGAAGCCCTCCTCCCACTAAAAAAATCAAAAGAGTTAAGCTGGCAAAAGCACAGCGAAGAACTGTGCGTTCTAAGAAGATATCACAAATCCCCAAGGAGAGTCCAAGTGTGGTGGCGGTTGCGATGCCTGACCTTCCCAGCACTGGACGGGAAGAGGTGGCTCTTTCCACCATTTGCACGCCCCCTGCAAGTGCTGAAAGGAGAACCCACAGTCCACTTGCTGATATGCAAATTGAAGATGTCACTGTTGAAGTACAACAGGATGAGGATACTGGTGTAGCTGGCGCTGAGGAGGAAGTTGGCGAGGAGGATTCTGATGGTGATGTGGTTTGTTTAAATCAGGCTCCGGGGGAGACAGTTGTTGTCCGTGGGATGAAAAAGCCCATCATGGTCATGCCTGGGCAGAAGATCAAACATTCCACCTCTTTGGTCTGGCAATATTTCTATCCAAATCCGGACAACAACTGTCTTGCCATATGTACCATATGTAAAGGTGGAATAAGTAGGGGTAGGGACGTTAACCACCTAGGAACATCCTCCCTTATACGGCACCTGCAGCGTGTTCATAATAAGTTACTGTCAAGTTCAGAAACTTTGGCTAAGACCGTAAGCAGTCCAGGGACACCTAAATCCCGTTGTCCTGTTGTATCCAAGCGCCTGCAAACCACACCGTCAACTCCCTCCTCGTCAATTTCCTCCTTAGTCAGGATCGGAAGTAGTCCTGCAGGCCATGTCACTGGCATGACTGACTCTCCTATCCAGGATTCCTCCGGAGGATCCTGCATTGCTACGCCTCCTGATGCCGCTGCTGCTGTTGCTGCTGCTGGGAGTCGTTCATCATCCCAGAGAGGAAGTAGGAACACCACTACTTTTACTAAACAATTGACCCTCCAACAGTCCTTAGCGAGGAGGATGAAGTACGACAGCAGTCATCCTGAAGCAAAACGTATAACTGAGGCCTTGACTGCTATGTTGGTGTTAGACGTGCGTCCGGTATCCGCCATTAGTGCAGTGGGATTTAGACAATTGATGGAGGTAGTGTGTCCCCGGTTCCAAATCCCGTCTAGATTCCACTTCACTAGGCAGGCGATACCGAGACTGTACAGAAACGTCAGAAAAAGTGTCCTCAGTGTCCTGAAAAATGCCGTTGTACACAATGTCCACTTAACCACGGACATGTGGACAAGTGGAACAGGGCAGACTAAGGACTATATGACTGTGACAGCCCACTGGGTAGATGTATCACCTTACGCAGCAACAGCAGCAGCGTCACCAGTAGCAGCATCTCAGAAACGCCAGCTTGTTCCAAGGCAGGCTACGGTGTTTATCACCGGTTTCAGTAAGAGGCACAGCGCCGACAACCTCTTAGAGAAACTGAGGGAAATCATCGCCCAGTGGCTTACCCCACTTAGACTCTCCTGGGGATTTGTGATATCTGACAACGCCACCAATATTGTGCGGGCATTACATCTGGGCAAATTACAGCACGTCCCATGTTTTGCTCACACAATAAACTTGGTGGTGCAGAATTTTTTGAAAAGCGACAGGGGCGTGCAGGAGACGCTTTGGGTGGCCCGAAAAAATTTCTGCCCACTTTCGCCATTCAGCGACTGCGTGCCGAAGACTGGAGCGCCAGCAAACACTCTTGAACCTGCCCCACCATCACCTGAAGCAAGAGGTTGTGACGCGGTGGAACTCAACCCTCTATATGCTTCAGAGGATGGAGGAGCAGCAAAAGGCCATACAAGCCTATACATCCACCTATGACATAGGCAAAGGAGGGGGTATGCACCTGACTCAAGCGCAGTGGAGAATGATTTCCGTGTTGTGCAAGGTTCTCCAGCCCTTCGAACTTGCCACACGTGAAGTCAGTTCAGACACTGCCAGCTTGAGTCAGGTCATTCCCCTCATCAGGCTTTTGCAGAAAGCTGGAGAAAGTGAAGGAGGAGCTAAGACGGAGCGATTCCGCTCGGCATGTGGGACTTGTGGATGAAGCCCTTCATTCGCTTTGCCAGGATTCCAGGGTGGTCAATCTGTTTAAATCAGACCACTACATTTTGGCCACCGTGCTCGATCCTAGGTTTAAAGCCTATGTGGTGTCTCTCTTTCCGGCCGACACAAGCCTGCAGAGGTGCAAAGACCTGCTGGTGAAAACACTGTCAGCTGAAGCAGAACGTGACACGTCAACAGCTCCTTCTTCATTTTCTCCCGCAACTGGGGCTGCCAGGAAAAAACGTAGGTATCCTAAGCAACCCGCTGGCGGTGATGCAGGGCAGGCAGGACCAAGTTTGGACATCTGGTCCGGACTGAAGGACCTGGCAACAATTTCTGACATGTCTACTGTCACTGCATATGATACTGTCACCATTGACAGAATGGTGGAGGATTACATTGGTGACAGCATCCAAGTAGGCATGTCAGACAGTCCGTACCTGTACTGGCAGGAAAAAGAGGCAATTTGGAGGCCCCTGTACAAACTGGCTCTATTTTACCTGAGTTGCTCCCCCCCCAGTGTGTACTCCGAAAGAGTGTTTAGTGCAGCCGGGAACCTTGTCAGCGAAAGGCGTAGGAGGTTGCTTCCACAGAATGTGGAGAAGATGATGTTCATCAAAATAAATTATCAGCTCTTCCAGGGAGACCAGTCTCCAGAACGTACAGAGGGACCTGTGGTGGTGGATTCCAGTGGGGACGAGTTAATACTCTGTGAGGATGAGGATGTACACAACACTGAAGAGGGTGAGGAATCGGTGGATGAGGAGGATGAGGATGACATCTTGCCTCCGTAGAGCCAGTTTGTGCAGGGACAGATTAATTGCCAGCTTGTTTTGTGGGGGCCCAAACGAACCAATCATTTCAGCCACAGTTGTGTGGCAGACCCTGGCGCTGAAATGATTGGTTTGTTAAAGTGTGCATGTCCTGTTTATACAACATAAGGGTGGGTGGGAGGGCCCAAGGACAATTCCATCTTGCACCTCTTTTTTTTCTTTGCATTATGTACAGTTTGGGGCCTAGTTTTTCAAACTGCCATCCTGTCTGCCACTGCAGTATCACGCCTAGATGGGTCACGTGTTTGTGCCGCCCACTCGTGTCGCTTAGCATAGTCATCCAGCTACCTCGGTGCAACCTTTTGGACATAAAAACACTATTGTGAGGTGTTCAGAATAGACTGGAAATGAGTGGAAATTAAGGTTATTGAGGTTAATAATAGCATAGGGGCAGAAAATCCTACAAATTCTGTGATTTTAGCTGTTTTTATGCTTTTTTTCAAAAAAATACAGATCCAAAACACAAAACCCAGAACCCAAAACACGGAAGGGTGGTTTTGGCAAAACCAATCCAGATCCAAAACACGAAGAAAGATCCAGATCCAAAACCAAAACACGAAAAGTGGCCGGTGCACACCCCTAATATATGGGTATGTACTGTATATGTCTGTGTTAGTGTGAATGTACTGTATATGTCTGTGTTAGTGTGTATATATGTGTATGTACTGTATATGTCTGTGTTAGTGTCTATGTACTGTATATGTCTGTTAGTGTGTATGTACTGTATATTTCTGTGTTAGTGTGTATATATGGGTATACTATGTACTGTATATGTCTGTGTTAGTGTGTATATATGGGTATGTACTGTATATGTCTATGTGTTAGTGTGTATATAATTATATGTCTATGTGTTAGTGTGTATATATGGGTATGTACTGTCTATGTGTTAGTGTGTATATATGAGTATGTATGTCTGTATGTATTAGTGTGTATATATGCGTATGTATATATCTGTATGTGTTAGAGTGTACATATGAGTATGTATGTTTGTGTGGATGTACCGGTATGTGTATGTACGTATGTTAGCGTGGATATATGTGTATATTAGGGATGTGCAGGCTCGGATAGGTTCGAGTTTGCACGCCGAGTTGGGATTTTTCCCTCCAAAAAAACGGAACTCAGAAAGAGGCAAAACGTCATCTTGCATGGACAAACATCATCATTCCTGGACTGGAATGATGATGTTTGTCCATGCAAGATGACGTTTTGCCTCTTTCTGAGTTCCGTTTTTTTGGAGGGAAAATCCGAACTCGGCGTGCAAACTCGAACCAATCCAAGCCTGCACATCCCTAGTGTATAAGTGTTATATATAACATGTACATGTGTGTTATGCTGTACATATTATATGTGTATGTTTAACAAAGCACACATATATATATATTTTTTATTTTAATTTTTTATATCAGAACCCCCCCACAGAAAATCCTGTATTTGCCCCTGCACTTGTTTACTACATTTTTTTTTCCTTTGGAGCTGTGGTGCACGACATCACGCCACTGGATGGGAGATGTCAAATGAGCTGCGGCGTGTGAGGAGTAGCGCTAGCCAGCCCTGGAGGAGAAGAAGCCAGAAGGAAGAAGCACAAGGCGATAAGGTAAGTCATAATTAATTAGACCTAGCAGTAGCGGGAGGGGGGGCCCAGGGGCCCTGCCTATTTTGTCAGTCCTGGGCCCCACAATATCTGATGGCAGCCCTGCATGTCACCTATAAAATAATAGTACCACATATCAGTATGCTAGGAGCTGTATTATTCCCCCTCATATATCACTGTACAGTCCCCTCTCCCCTATATAATAATACCACATATCAGTGTGCACTGGGAGCTGTATCCCCCCCTCTCATATATCACTGTACAGTCCCCTCTCCCCTATATATTAATAACAATACCACATATCAGTGTGTGCTGGGAGCGGTGTTATTTCCCCTCATATATCAGTGTACTGCCCCTCTCTCCTATATAATAATAATACCATATATCAGTGTGTGATGAGAGCTGTGTTGTTCCCTCTCATATATCACTGTACAGTCCCATACCTCCCAACTGTCCCGCTTCCAGTGGGACAGTCCCGTTTTTAGGGGACTGTCCCGCTGTCCCACCCGCGGGTCGCAGTGTCCCGCGGTGGGGGGGAAGTTGGGGAGAGCACACCCGCTGCTCTGCCTAGCAGAGCACCGGGTGAGCAGAAGGTGAACAGATGCCGTGCGCATCGCACGCCATCTGTTCACTAGCGTAGGGAGAGCCTGGGGGGGGCTGCCCAGCATCTCTGAGAGTGCTGGGCACGCCCCCTATAGTGACGAAAACGGGGGGGAGCCGCGAGGCTCCGCCCCGTTTTCAGTTGGCTGCGCCCCCTTTTCGGAAGCCGCGCGCCCTGTCCCTCCTTCCCATACTGAAAAGTTGGGAGGTATGCAGTCCCCTCTCCCTATATAATAATACCACATAGTGTGTGCTGGGGGCTGTATTATTCCCCCTTTGATGTCACTGTACTGTTCTCTCTCCCCTATATAATAGCAATGTCACATATCAGTGTGTGTGTGTGTGCTGGCAGCTGTGTTCAGGCCCCCCAGAGGGTCACTTACCTTACCAGCCTTTATCAAATCCTGGTCTCACTGCTCCACCAGCAGTGTTCAGATCGAAGAGCAGTTCGGCCAGTGCCGATGTGCAAGCTGTGCTGTCTAATGAGGAGGCCACACTGGAGTGAGACACCTGGTGGTGGGGAGAGGTAACTGCAAGGCAGTGTTACTGGCAGCCCTGAGAGACCGTGCAGCCCAGCCGCCTGACATCTTTGGCTTCTCCACCGCCGCCGCTTCTAACATGCATGGCCACAGCAGTGAAGGCCCTGACGGGGCTGCTAATGACAGAGATGTCCGGCCCAGCGGGAAGTACCCCGGTTTCCCAGCGGCCCAATCCGCCCCTGCCCTCTGTCATCAGATGACATCTCTGATAGCTGTGTGGATTTTGATGACAACACAGGACGCTTAGCTGGCCGTACGGGTTTCTCACTCTACAACATGGTCTGAATGGCAGTAAAGGAAGCTGCCAGACTCTGTACTGAAGTAGAGGAAATATCCACCCATGGTGGAGGTATACCCTGTGGTAATCCCAGTGTGGGAATGACAGCCTGCTGTGGCACAGGAGGGTCTGCATAATTAGCGGTAGTCCCTGCGAGGGAATGACGTGCTGCTGTGGTAAATCCATAGAAGGAAAAGCAGCCAGGACCGCTAGGCGGCCAGCATCTGAGAAAAGGCCGCCCAAGGGGGCTCCTGCATCAATGTCGGGGGGTTTTAGGTACATGGTGGATTATAACACCTCACACACAACCCATCCCGAACCAAATCCTCCTCACTGGAAGCTGCAGTACATAATCTGTAAGATTGCAGAATGGGTGCATAAATGTGTTCATTACCCTTGTTGGACATCTCTGCAGAGTACGATAACACACAATATGGCACTGGGTACAATGCAACCACGAGTATGTACTAATACTAGCAGGGAAGCAATATACTGGTCCTGTCTCATGCTTGGGTAAGCTGCAGGGACCTGCACAAGTCCATACAATGCAGGAATTCCTGCAAATTGGCACTACACTCAACTACACAGACTCAGTGTCTGTGTAGGAAAATTTGCTACATACGCTGACCCTGGGGAGAGGTATGTAGGGGGACCGGACCACGTGCTGTCCTGGGAGAGGTACGACTGCACCATGAAGAAAATGGCAGCCGGAGACCTCAGAGGGGGTGTGACACCCATGAAACGGACACCCCTAGGACTGTGAGGGGTTAATACCACTTTGGGCAAGGAAGGAGTTAATACATGTCTCCCCAGCATGTGTGAAGCAAGGGGACAGCTGGTGCTGATTGGATGAGCCTGTCCTGTCTCTCAAGCGGTGGGTGTGGTCAGGTGCCCGCGAAAGAGAGGGCGTGCCAGGAGCTGAGGAGAAGTGTGGCGTGCAGCACGAGGACAGCGGGCAGAGACCGCCAAGCTGCAAAGCTCTAGTGGAGTGGGGAGCAGCCGAGCCGGGAGCGTGGACGCCGGGGACCCGCGGAAGATAGACCGGGTCAGGTGAGCCACAACAACGAAGAGCAGCACACCATTAAGGCGTCCAGCGCAGCAGCAAGAGCCGCTCGTGGAGGTACACAGCCACAGTGGCAACAGGCAGTACAGGGTAATCATCCCCCCTGCCCCATACAACAGCAGCAGCCATCATAGGGTAACTTCAAAGCACCCTCATTTCAGTTATACTACTTATAAGAGAAGTCGCTGTCCTATTGTGATTTATAACTTTTTCTGCCAACCACAAGATGGCCGCAGGCCAACAGCAACAATTGCTTTGAGTTGCCATGCTGCCAACCACAAGATGGCCACCGATTAACTGCTGTGTAGACATACAGCTCCAGCAGTGGAGAAGTTACATAGCCTTGCACCAGAGGTAACTACAGGAGTGGTGAGTGGAAGATTGATTGCACCACAGGCAGAGCTGCACTGACACTCAGTAGTACTGGACTTTCTCATACCTTGTTGCAAATAGCAGAACCTCAGTGTTACTTTCACTTTCAGTATATAGGAGTTATCTGCTTCACTGACCAAGCTCACCAATATTTACCCTGCAAGTTTTCCGGATCACACCAAGACTGTCCTATTTCACAGCACAGTGATTCTTTGATACTTGAAAGCTGGAATACACTACTGAAAGGAGATAATATAGCCCTTCAACCTGGGATAGAACTACGGGACACTTTACAGTAACAGTTGTTTAGGAATATTGAATAACCTGATTGCCTGAGAATTGAATGTGCTTATAGAGAGAAAAGTGGAATTAACATTCAGTGACTGAATTGCTGTACTGTGTACAGGACTTCCATATACACATTGGCGATTCTTCCCTCCCAGATTTAATACTAACAAATGCTACACTAAGTGGGACTAGTACCATGATCAACTTAAACTGATCTATAAGAGCTCCACCAGCTGCAGCAGCGAAGACGGGTAGGAATACAGTGTTTTGTGTTTAAGGTCATCTGGACATTTAAACTGTTAGTTTAGTACTGACATCACTGCTGAATTGTTTTCTTGTAGTGTGCAACCGTTTGAGATAAGAATGTATGCTCAATACTGAATTCAACTGTGAATAGTAACGTAAAAGTTGCCTTACATTGTATGGTCATACTGCCGAAGTATTATTACACCAATCCGTATGGTGCCGTGCAAATGCCATTGTTTTTATGTGTAATCTCATTATTGATGTTTTTCCCACTGATGCAATACAAAGGCTGCCTCATTGAATGCGGAGTGTTATTTATGCAAGTGCCCTGCCGACTCTCTAATAAACCTGTGTTCACAAAATAAAAACCACAAGCTGCCTCGTCACCCCTTCATGTGCTTCCATTACTCTCACCTCTCCGTAAGTCGAGTGAAGATTGAACCACAACAAACAAGGTAAACTCTTTACTTACCACATAAAGTCAAGGTTACCACAGGGGCGTGGCCGGAAGAAGAGAACAGCTCAGAGAAGCCAGACCTCAGTGGAAAGGCACCCTGAGCTGAGGAGCTCGCTTAAACAGGGAAGCTGTCTCCCCAGGCTGATTATTAACCCCTGGGACGCTGGTTTCCCGCAATAATATGTCCCTGGTTATCTAGTGGATCGCAGTGGCTGGAGCCTGCGTCCACACTCAGCCACCTCTGGTCTTTCCCCTGAGACCGGAGGTATCGACTGCCTTAACACGCGAGCGGCGACAACCTTGACCTGTCCTCTAATGTCCGGTTGAAGTCTGGGTTCTCTCTGGGGGCACTGGCTAGCGCTGTCCCACGGAATGCCTGCAGAGATCCCCAGATCAATACTGGTGTTGCGGCACCAGAGGGGTGACGGAGCGGCAGAGCAGACGTCCCACGGACAGTCTGCTGCTGCGCGCTCTAGTCGAAGAAAAAGAAAACAAATCAAATCATAAAAATAATAGCTTAAGGGCTGCCTAAGCAGCCTCCCTGCGTAATGGTGACCTGACTCCGGCAGGGCACCAATGAAACTGAGGTGCCTCTGGCTCGGGGTATAGGGAGAGTGGACCAATGCATCCTGGGAGCTGAAAGCTTTTAACTGCATTGCGCCCGGAATCAGTTCCATCACCTACACCTCAGGGTCTCCATGTGGAGCCTATGGACCCCGAAGAAAAAATAATTTTAAAAGTCTTGCATTAGGTTATTATAATTCATGCATTAAAGGGTGGATGCAAGTATAAAAATACCATTCTCTCCTTCATCCAGGTGGAACAATGGAAACAGCACGTTCTAAAGCAGGCTGTATGGGAAAGTATGCTCAGGAGTTGTATCCAGCATCTTACATCCAATACAAAAAATTTATTAAAGGAGTGCATCAAAAACTAGGTGGATGCTGAACACAGCTGCTTACACAAACCCCCATATCGTGCCACCTTGGATGCTCTCAATGATACTGTATAATGTGCTGCCACATTTTTGGGAACCAGTTATTCTGCTAAAATGCATGCTTGGCAAATGCTTAATAGTATTACACTTAGCAATAGCCTGTTTAGACCCCAATTTTTCTTGTGGGCACTATAATGGAGCCAGAACTCATTCACTTTAGGTCTGAAAGGTCCTTACAGAGAAAAGCATAGAGGGATGTTAGAAGAGGTGGCAATAGGCCTACAAGTTTTGTTTCAATGATGTGCCTACTCCTGAACAGCGCCCTCTACACGCCAAGGTATAGCAGTATCCCCCAGATAGGATGAATGAGAAATGTAATAGTGAATAGCCTGTCCTACTGTACCTCTTCCGCTGCTTGCTTGGAGCCAAGATCAGCTTCATCCTTCTGTGCAGAAGGAGCTTGAGACCGGCATGCCAATTGGTACTGATACTTCCTCAAAGTGTGTGCATAATCCCCCATGGATCAGCTATAATTCCAGGAGGTCGGGCTGTTTGACGAGGAACTGGATTCTGGACTCCCTGAATATATGACAAATGCAATAGAATCATTAGACTCCCACACTAATTCACAGGCACTCCCAGCTACCAGAGATGCTATGTGCAACTTCAAATGAATGCATTTCTATAGACTTTAATTGAAGATAAACATGGTCATTATACATCTAAGATGATGATTAAAATGAATCAAATGAATATGAGCATGCGTGGACATTTTTTTTTACAAAAAAATAAATAATAATAATAATTGATCATCACAGTGGCACAGAAGTCAGCATTGCTGATTCAGCATGCTATGGCTATGTATTTGTGTAGCTTTATATGCTCTTCACCTGCTTGAGTCTGTCTCCTTGGGGTGCCGTCGTTTTCCCCAGGTCCAAAAATACTGTAGGTTAACGAACTTCAAATAAAAATGCAACCTTAAATTGTGTGTGCACGCATAGGTCTGGTATTAAAAATTGTACTATAATCTCCAATAGGGCATTATTCAAGCAATAACCCCTGTTCAGGTCTGTGCAATATGGTGGCGTAATGAAAGTAAAAAAAATATTCTACATGCTTCAGCAGATTTTATCTGCATTCTATCTGACCCGATGAAGAAGCAGCATGGTAACATTGCAACATTAGAAAACACCTCCTAATCTTATTAACAAGTTAACACACAAAGCAAAGCAATGAGGATCTTGCAAGAAAGGGACTAAAAACTTCCCATAATTTGCAAAATCCTTGGTAAATGCATTCATACAAAAGAGGGATAGCACACTTGATTTAAGCCTCCTACCTAGCTGAGCACGTTGCTGTTTTTCTTCTTCACAACGCAAGAATGTGTCCAGTAATTTGAGATCTGTCATGTAATCATCCATGCCTGTAGGGGAGCTGTAGGCAGAAGGTGAAGAACGGTACCGAGATCTTAAGCCACTGCTTTCCACAGGTCCGGTGGCACTAGGATATTGTGGTGATCCCAGTGTGGGGCTGTAGTTTTGTATCTGGAAGCAGAATTATATTTTGTAGAGAAACAGAAGAGGTGATGTGAAAGGGATTACTACACTAATGCAGGGTACACACTAAAACGATGAGTGCCCAGCACAATATCGCTAACGGCGGGACCAGGCATCGGCAAGTGCAAACACACTAGCCGATGTTGGTAGTGACAGCGGGGGCCATGCTGCATTCGTCAGCATGGCCTTGCTGACAATATCGCCGGTCCAACAGACGATGCCGCTGACAACGTGCGGGATCGTGCATAGTCAGCGACATAGCCTGTACACACTGCCCAATGTGGATGATATGTCATCTGATCTGCCGTACCAAGACCAAACTCGCCAACTTCGTAAAAATTGAAAACTTCGACAGAGGCTTCCAGGTTAATGAAAACGCTGCTTTGAAAGGTGTCATGCATGGCATCTTGAGCAAAACAGAAGAGACGTAAACTAGGTTAATGTTTTGAACAACCTTCTAGAAAAGTATCAATTCGGCTGCAACATGTCACTCAAAATCCACTTTCTTGACTTTCACCTGGACTTCTTCCCTGACAACTGCGGTGCAGTGAGTGGCGAGCATTGTGAGCGATTTCACCAAGACATATATCAGGGTAGGTGAAATGTTTCTATGCTTGCTGACTACTGTTGTACAGTGACAAGAAATGCCCCAGAAGAGGAGTACAAGCGACAAGCAAAGAGAAAGCACCCCCATGAATAGGCCACTATATTAGATAGTACTTTTGTATGCTGTATGTTTGTTTCGTTTTGTGTTCTTATTTGTGATTGATAGAAAATAAATAACAGTTGTTTTAATTCAATCAAGAAAATATCAGATTATTTTAAAATAGCTTTTCACTATGACTATATTACTAATGTACATACAGTATAGTGCAAGTAGTGTAGCTCAAAATATAGAGCTAGTTAAAACATTCTGAAATAATTTTTAGTTTTTCTTGACCTCAAATTAGTAATGTATGACTATTTTTAGAAAGGAAACAAATTAAAAGTACTAATTAGTTGTACAGTGACCGCTACACCAGGAAGTGCAGTCTGAGCTGAGAGACAGGAGATGCCGGGTATTTACACCGCAGCACAGCGTGCTAGCTTTTTCCAGACACTGGCCCTGTTGGAAGACGTTTGGAGCGTGGCAGCAGTACTGTGAGTTAGTGTACACTCAGTCCTCACTAGACGGACATTGAGGGATTCTAAACCGCTGAAGGTCCATTCCCTTAGGCTGACCGGGACGCCGGAGACTGTCTATACAAAGGCGTTATTTGGTACCTTCCAAGGGGGTTGTATACTGGACTTCTGATTACCAGCAAATCAGGAGAGTTACATTACCACAACGGTTAGTAACTTACAAAGAGATATAAGCGGTTTACACTGTTTTTTCTGCCTGACCTGCCATACTTTGCTGCTAATTACATTGACATTTTAATTACCAATCAATGCTTGCTGTGGATGTTTGAGCATTACAAAACCTGCCATGCTTTGCAGCTAAATCCAACACAGGAACTTGCAAACCACAATGTTGACCATTTGATGCTGTATACTAAACATTTTATTACTGTTACAATTAACAACAAAAACAACATCGGAGACCTAGGTTTATATTGGCTGTTACTAACAACAACTGGACTGTTTTCATATAAACATGACCATCCAGCTATATTGCGACACATTGCGATTATTTATGGACAGTGGTAATTAAGTGTGTTGTATATACCCAATCTGTGTACACGCAGATTCATTGAAAAGGTTTTTTGTTTTTTTTAGACTGTCTATTTTATAGCTTTCTAGCTTGTCCTGGTGTATGCTATTTTCTATCATATTTATTATCACTCTTGTATATTTTTTGAATAATTATTAAATGTTTTGTTATTTAATTTGATTCAGCGCTTCATTCAGTTATCTTTTGTACACTTTTCTGGGGGATATAGCTCCCCTGTCTTTTGGTAAGCTGCAGAAGCATTATCTCTTTTTTATTAACTCTTTTCTGGTTGGACACGCTCATTCTTTAGCGCCCGGTTCTCTTTCTTCTCTTACCGTTTTTAGTGAACATACAGGAAGCTGCATTTTGTACCAGCTGCAAGCAGTGCAATTTTTTTGCTGGGCCCAGGTAGAGGCCATTGCAGTAGTATAATTGTGGTAATACAAATGCATCTATGACTTTAGGCAGATCTTCTGAGAGAATTAAGTGCTTGATTCTATGTTCTATGATTCGCAGACGAAAGAATGAGGATTTCATTGTGGCTGATAACTGATGTTTAAGTGTCAAGCCACAATCCAGGACAAGACCAAGATTCCACACATGTTCAGTGTTTTGTAATTCTGAATCCCCAAGCATAAGTCCTGTTGGCCAGCTAAGCTGCGGCCTTGTTAGTGGATGGTGATCTCTTATCATAAGGACCTCTGTTTAATCAGGATGCAGTCGCAGTCAACTGGCACTCATCCACTCCTGGAGCTCCACTAGATAGCCATGTAGTGTTTGTAATGTATTAGGTTCTCAGTACTCGGAGCAAAGAACAGGTACAGTAGTGCATCATCTGCATAGCCAGTGTTCTTCCCACGCTTTGTCGGGCGGTACGCCCGGTAAAAATCCCCCACCGCCCGGCAGTTGAGCTGCACTGAGCACATGGGCGGAACTAGCGGCGGCGCAGCAAGTTCATTGCACCGGAGCTCGCACCCGCCGCTAGTGTCCCCAGGGCCCCACAAGTGTAGGGCAGACCGTAGTGAGTAATGGTCTGCCCTACACAGAAACAAACACACAGCCGCCAGCGGCAGCTGTGTGTTTGTCATAGTAGCGCAGCCAGCCAATGAGAGTCATACAGACTCTGATTGGCTGCTGCGGCCACGGAGGGAGCCAGCTGAAGCTCACTCATGAGCTCCATTCCAGCTCCACCCACAGCGGTTGATGGGAGAGACGTCATGACGTGTCTCCCGTAGTGCAGAGCGGGCAGGGAGCAGCGGACAGCGGCGGTCATCGGCTGGAGCGGGGATCAGGTAAGTTGTCTATTTTTTTTTCTTTTGTGAGTATGCGTTACTGTATAAAAGGGGGCTGCTACTGGGGGCACTGTATAAAAGTGGGCACTGTATAAAGGGGGCTGCTACTGGGGGCACTGTATAAAGGGGGCTGCTACTGGGGGCACTGTATAAAGGGGGCTGCTACTGGGGGCACTGTATATAGGGGGCTGCTACTGGGGGCACTGTATATAGGGGGCTGCTACTGGGGGCACTGTATATAGGGGGCTGCTACTGGGGGCACTGTATATAGGGGGCTGCTACTGGGGGCACTGTATATAGGGGGCTGCTACTGGGGGCACTGTATATAGGGGGCTGCTACTGGGGGCATTGTATATAGGGGGCATTGTATATAGGGGGCTGCTACTGGGGGCACTGTATAGGGGGGCTGCTACTGGGGGCCCTGCATAGTGGACTATTTAAGCCTGGGAGTACTGCATAAGGGGCCAGTCTGGGGGCACTATTTAAGCCTGGGAGCACTACATAAGGGACCAGCCTGGGGGCACTGCATAATGGGCACTTTTGACTGAGAGCCAGTGGGGGAGCAGCCCGAGACCTGTCGTACTGGATTGGTAAGGGAGATATCCCTTTTCCCGGCGCGCATAATTACGAAGCCCCCACCCAGCTACTTTTTGATGCCACCTGGCTGGAAAAAAATTCTGGCTACCACTGATAGCAGTGGTAGACCTGGCCACGATGTCTGTTTATTTCACCCAGCTGCAGTATGTATACTGCAAAAAGCATGGGTAGTATAGAACCTACCGGAACACCACATGGCTGTGCCAATGGTGATGATGAGTACACTCTAGAAGAAACTCTGTGACATGGCTGTGAGAAATGACTTGCACCTGCTAAGGACAGTGCCATCCAGTCTACAGTAAATTTTTAGCTGCTCAGAGAAAATCACATGGTCCACGGTATCAAATGCTGCAGGGACATCCAGCATTAAGACTGTACATTCATCTCTGTCACTTCCCATCAGAAGATCATTAAGCACGGTATCCGGTATTTACTGTAGGTCTACAGTGTCTAGATAGACAGTGTTTAGGTAGGCAATGGAAGATGACAGGCAATAGGTCGACAGGGACCGGAGGTCGACAGGGTCTGAAGGTCGGCAATCTAAAGGTCGACCGGCAATAGATCGACAGGGACAGAAGGTCGACAGGCAATAGGTCAACAGGCAATAGGTCGACAGGGACTGAAGGTGGACAGGCAATAGGTCGACAGGGACTGAAGGTGTTTAAACATAAATGACCAGGGAAGGGGGGAATAGGGGGATATAGTTTGAGCACAGGATATAATATATTGGATATAATTAGTCAAAAGAATAATGAAAATCCACAATTATAAATATCAAACCCTAGTATAGGTGTCAAGCAAAAATATTGTGAAGTGTGGAGGTGCTCCCCATGAGAGTATAGATAAACGTAGTATGGGGGAGAAGAAGAAAACTCTCTTGTTGGGGGCACTCGAATGTAAAGGTTATAATAAGAATAATATATAAAAAATAACTTTTATTAGATATATTTTAAAATACCAAAAACAAGTCTGAGCCTGTTACTTATTGGCATTACTGTTGGAATAACAGCTATAAATTATCACAAGCAGAACACGAACATACATAGCACATAAGACAACATATAATACAATACTTATCACAATTATGTGAAGCTAAGTGAAATATTACAAATAGGTCTATAATTCTCTGTCTCATACAATATTGAGACCTATATAAAACATATACTAGTTCAATGACCTCATAATGTCGTCATAGCACAATGGCTAATCAGAATTACGGCAGAAGCATACAAGGAAATCTTCTAGAAAAGAATGTGATAATAACCATACAATATTCAATATAGGTTACGTGAGATATCACAGCACAATAACACTGAACAGTAATCAGGGAAATACAATGATAAGGGGGTCAGATGAAATAATAGCTGACCCTGCAAATATCAAAATGAATATAAGTAAATCACAGGTTGTAATGAGAGGCAGATCACACGTAGGTCGCCTGTGATGCCACCCAGGTACTTGTAGACAGTAAGGTTATAGGAAAAAGTAAAGCTACTCCTTTATGTGGAGTTTACAAAATAGCAGCTGCTGCATGCCATTGTATAACCATTGAATGGCATGTGAGCGTACTATAAAGGTACTCCCAGGGTAGGGAATAAGTACAATGAGTATCTGCTGTTGGACTGCGTTAAAAAGAAGGTCCTGGTGTAAACATTGCAGGAACCTCTAATAGGCGCACCCCAATGAGAGTACTCATAGAGACAATAGTTATCGTAATGAAATAACACAGCATAGGTTTGCGATCTGTGCTGCTGCCAGTCATATACCAAAGGTAGTGGTGAGTGGTGGGAAACCCAGATCGCATATGCAGTGATAGGAAGAAAGAGTATGAGTGTAGCTGCACTATGGCTAGTACAGGACAAGTGGAGCTCTGTTGCCCTAAAGGTATTGCAGGGTCACAAACTTGTCTCTGTTAAATAAAGCCACTCAGTGCGCTAAAGAAAGTGTAGTATGAAAAGTACCTGAGCGCTCACCTCCAGGGAGCCGGTGTGTAGTATAGAAAATCTGCCACTAGAAGAGCCTGTCAGTATGCTGCCATGACGAATCCCGCCTGTACACAGCCGAATTCGCGGGTCTGAGACACGCGTTTCACTGTCGCTTCCTCGGTCAGATGCATGTGGACTGTGATACACAGGTGATCTTTAACCTGCGTTGTGACCAATGGGAGAGCAGGTGCTGTGTGTTGCAGATGCAATACCCTTGTCAATAGGTCCAAGTGTTAACTCCCTCTATTGGTCCACAGCAACAGGAGGGAATGAGTCATAGGAGGGGGGAGTGTTTGGGTTAGATGAAGCTCATAACGATCAGGCTAACAGGCTAAGGTGGAAAACCTGACTAGTAGCTAAAGTGTCTGTCTTGCAGCAAAAATAGTTATGCAAAAATGCTAATACCAAACATACAGATATATAAATAGTAGATATAAATAAGTGTGTATAAAGTGATTAGAATAAAGAAAATGTCACTTCCTCAGTCAGATGCATGTGGACTGTGATACACAGGTGATCTTTAACCTGCGTTATGACCAATGGGAGAGCAGCTGCTGTGTGTTGCAGATGCAATACCCTTGTCAATAGGTCCAAGTGTTAACTCCCTCTATTGGTCCACAGCAACAGGAGGGAGTGAGTCATAGGAGAGGGGAGTGTTTGGGTTAGATGAAGCTCATAACGATCAGGCTAACAGGCTAAGGTGGAAAACCTGACTAGTAGCTGAAGTGTCTGTCTTGCAGCAAAAATAGTTATGCAAAAATGCTAATACCAAACATACAGATATATAAATAGTAGATAGGAATTTTTCTTGGACCACTAATAGTTTTAGAGCTTCTTAAAAATCCTAATTTAGATCCCGACTGCATGACCAACTGCAGACCGGTATCAAACCTTCCTCTTCTAGGAAAGGTTCATGCGAAAGTAGTTGCAATTCAACTGAAAACCCGTTTGTCAACCCATGATATTTATGACCCATTTCATTCAGGAAAAGACACGGCACTAGAATGAACACCGCCAATATGGCTAGTAGATGGCCTTCCACCCATGTCAGGATGCGTGACACCGTGAAGTATGAGTCTGGCTTGTTGCAGGGCCCGGAAGACTGCTCGAAGTTCCAATATGTTGATTGGCAGAGCAGACTCCTCTACTGTCCACCGTCCCTGAAAAGAGTGTGGACCTGTCACTGCGCCCCAACCCCGGAGACTGGCATCGGTCGTCAGAAGGACAAAGTCCGGAATCCAGAAGGGGCGCCCCCTGGTGAGGTGGACCGACTGGAGCCACCAAGTCAGAGACAGACGCACCTCCGGAGAGAGCACCATCGTTTGTGACCTTATCCTATGGGGTAATCCATCCCATCTGGAGAGGATTAATTTGTGCAGAGGCCAGGAATTAAACTGGACATATTCCACATCAAACGTCGACACCTTGGATCCCAGTAACTGCATTGTATTGACACTCGGCAACTGTGGAGGCATCTGCGCACCCGCATCTGCAAAGTGGAGATCTTGTCTGCTGTCAGAAAAATCCTTTGCTGTTGGGAATCCAACAGAGCGCCCAGATGGAGCATCCTTTGATGACGGGATCAGGGAGGACTTCTTCCAATTGATCTATCACCTGTGCATCTGCAGCACAGATATCATCATCTGCAGGTGGTGGTTAAGTACTTTTGGAGACTCTGCTAACAGCAAGAGATCATCCAGGTATGGTAACAGGAGGACCCCCTGCAGCCGCAGATGGGCTGCCATAACCACCATAATTCTTGTACCCAAGGTGCAGTAGAGAGGCCAAACGGAAGTCCGAAACTGGAAATGTTGTTGTGACACAGCAAACCTGAGAAAATGCTGGTGAGCCGAAGCAAATCGGGATATGCAGGTAGGCATCCTGAATATCCAGCGACACCACAAAATCCCCAGGTACCATAGCCAGTATGATCGAGCGTAGGGTTTCTATCCTAAATCAAGACACCCTGAGGAATTTGTTCAGGGACTTGAGATTGATCGATCAGTGGGATTCGTTCGGTTTTCAAACCAGAATGTCACAAGTCTCGGACGGATTATGGATGCGGCCCGTATTTAGGGAATTGGCTAGACCTATGCCTGAGGCCCAGAGTCTAATGTGCCGGCGGTATTCACCAGGAATCCTCGCAAGAAGGTATGGACTTGGCTGCATCCGACACACAGGTCGCAGCCATAAGGATATGTTCCCCTATACAGATGCTGGTAAACTCTGGATGAAGTGGAGAAGATGTATAGCTTAGTCAACAGGCCGGGTCAGAACCAAGCAGACTAGATGGTACCAGGAAGTAGGTGTAAACAGGTCACAGGGAATAGCCGAAGTCAAAACCAGATATCAGATGCAGTACCAGGGGTCAGGCGAAATCAGAGTCACAAATGAAGCAAAGGTCAGGAACAGGTAATGAAATATCACAGGAACACTGGAGTATGGTAAATGAGCCTATACTCTAACACCCTCTTATAGAGGAAGTTCAAACTTCGCACCAAACGTGACTTCACATTTGGCGCACCTGTCACTTTAAATTCCTTTGCAGATCGGCGCGTACGCGCCTAGGAGAGCCATGGCCACCTGCACTACCAGACAGCGCGAGGGGGACCCGGAGTGGACGTCACGGCAGCAGGCGCCGGGGGACTCCCGCCCGCTGCCTGCTACCGGAGATTCCAGTGCTGCCGGACCCGGTAAGTAGTAGCCGGTGTCCGGCGCATTGTGACACAGAAAAAGACTGGAATAATAACCAATCCCCCTCTGGGGTAACGGGACCAGTACAATAACTCCTGCCTGAAGCGAGGACTGTACTGCCTCCTGAATAGCCAAAGCCTTGTCGGATAGGAGGCCTGTGCAGAAGAACTGATGGGGAGCAGAGGGCGTACCCCTGAGACACCACTTCTCTCACCCAGGTGTCTGTGGTAGTCTGACACCAGTATTGGGTGAACTGAAGAAATTGGTCTCCCACCCTGGGATCCGCCAGGGGGAGGCCTGCCCCGTCAGCCTGAGGGCTTGTCGTCAGGCTTAGCAGCCGGACGTCTCGCACTCCAAGCCTGTCTCTTGGGCTTGGTAGATGTTTTGGTGGTTGACTGCCTAGGAAAGGACAGCGGGCATGATTCAGACCCGGTCGCAAGCGCTGAGCGCTTGCAACCAGGTCGATGGTGGCCCAGTGCGCATGCGCACGACGGAGCCGGCTCCATCGTGCGCATGCGCAAGACCCGGATAGAGACAGGCAAACAGTCGCTCCGGGTCTTGCACCAAAGGGGGCGTACTGTCGATGTTCAGTGACAGCGCGCCCCCCTTGGTGGGCAGGCCGGGGGAGTGGCTGCCCAAACAGTGGCGTTCCCATGTGAACGCCTCCGTTTGGGGGCGGCCACACTAACATCACGAGTGATGTCAGTGGGAGAGATTTCGGCTCTGTGAGAGCCGAAATCTCTCTGGGGCTTGCGGCAACGAGACCCTACCACAAGGGTCTCGTCGCAAGCCCGATGACCATCTTCCTGGCCAATTGCTATAGCTGTGGGTGATCACCCACAGCTATGCGAGCGGCCAGGTGGCCGCTCTAAAAAACAAGAAGGCCGGCCTTGATTCAAAGCGAGCGCTCTGTCAGAGCGTCCGGCTCTGAATCAGGGCCAGAGTTCTAACCTTACCTGGGGCCTGATAGGTATGAAAGGACGAAGTCACAGGGAAAGTAAAATGGCTGACAGTTTAGAAAGTGAAACTAATGTCACTACCAATCAACTACACAAACTTAGCGCCTGGAAGGATTTAGTGCTACATACACTGACCACTTCCAGGAGGAGAGGTATGTAGGGGGACCCAAGCTCTGCACCGCCTGTGAGATCTGCGACTTAGCCAGGAGAAAATGGCCGCCAGGGATCACTGAGGGGGCAGATCCAGAGGAGGAGAGCTTCCACAGCCCAGCCAGACCGCAGTGGAAAGGCATGCTGTGCAGCGGGGAGGAGTCGGCTGTTGAACAGGGAAGGCAGCCTCCCCAAGCTAGCGTTTAACCCCGGGACGCTGGAGCGCATCCATAACTCTGCAGCCCACTGTCCCTGGTGGCCTAGTGGAAGCACAGGACTCAGTGCCTGGCTCCACTTGCTGTCATCCCCAGGGAGTCCCCAGCCCTGGGGGAAAAGGACCACTGTGGTGACACGCCGTTTACCCTTTGAATCCCCGTAGCATCAGGCCGCAGTCCAGGTATCCTCCGGGGTCCCTGCTAGCCAAGACCCCGGATCAGTATCACCAGCTGTGTTTAGAGGTGGTTGTGGGGGGAGTGGCTGGAAAATGCAGGCGTGCCTGTCCGCTTGAACTTCGTTGCTTGGGTGTGCATAAATTAGCCACTGCAATTGCATATGCTGCTTTAGAACCCACTGCGTGCGCAGAGACTTGCAGTGTCTGCGGCAGGTCAGACCTGCTGTAAATGCTGCGTGAGTGGTCGATGCGAGTCGATGGTACCAATGTTTATACAGAAGAGCGACAGTGAACAGTGACAGTGAATAAATGCAAGAAAACAGTAGTGGGAGTCTGTACGTCGGCGTCGCTTTTGCAAGCATTAGCATATTTTCGCAACGGTGATCAGTGCGAATTCGCAGTTGTGAAGGCAATAGTGATCCTTATTGAATCAGGCCCTAATTCCCAATTGGTATTCCTCATAATAGAAGTTGTCTGGCGGGCGCAGTTGTGGTTCAAAATACTCCATCCTATAGAGCCCTTTGGGAGGAGTAGTTTGGTACCCTTTTGGACTCAGGATATCCCATCTCCACCAGAGTGCGACCCATCGCAATGAATGGTATGCATGTCCATGTCCTAAGCACTGCAGCAACTGCCTATGGATCCTACAAAGTACTGATCTCCCCCTCTGTTCTCCTGCGGCTGGACGTTCCTGGACCCTGAGTCTTGCGCTGGCTCGGCCTCTGGCTACCTTAGTTGCTCCATTCCTGTGGTGTCTGAGATTTGCTTCACAGACACTGTACCTGTGACTTGCCAAGATTGCTTCGGTATATCCCCTCTAATCTAGTACCCTTCAGTACACCTGTCTGCTGAACTACTCCCACTGGATTGCACAGCAACTGTTACCTTCTTTTCTCCTTATGCCACTATATGTTGGACTGTCTCCTGCTCTATATTACTGTTTATGGTATACTGTGTTATATTTTAAAGGATGGTATTTTGACCCTTTGCCTAATACTTGTTTTTATTATATACCATGAATCTATGCAAGGTTATTCCGCTATATACATAACATATTGTTCTGACTATGGGGCCTATTCATTAAACGTAAAAATTCTGTGGAGATAATTAGCTTTAGAACTCTCATGGAGTTCTAGCTAATTATAGGTGGAATTCATAATTCCACCTCTCCATAAGTATCTATTCCGAAAAGCTGTCATTTTTGCGATGACAGCTTTTCGAGAAATAGATACTTTTCCCTGCCTACACTACCTTATCGCATGTGGAAACACTGCTGCGCATGCGCTGTTACATCTGTAAAACCAGCGCATGCGCAGCACTGCCTACAGATGCGTTAAGTTTCGTCCCCCCCCCCACCCCCCCTCCCCCCTCCGCTCACCTTCCCCCCCCCCCGACTTACCTGTCCGCGCAGCAGCCTCCGGCTCCGTCCTGCTGGTCTGTCATGTGGTTTCCCAGCAGACCACATGACAGATTAGAAAAAAATAATTTTTTTTTTCTTTTTCTAAACTTTCTTGTGCTCTGCTGGGGAGCACACATGACAGACCAGCCTCCGAAGCCTGAGGACGGAGCAGAGCGCCGGAGGGACTCGTCGGGGGACCTGCACACGTGTATACAGGTAAGTTTCACCTGCTATTCGCCACCTCACAGTGGCGAATAGTAACTGCATCAAATTCCGAAAATTGATAATTTTCGGAATTTGATGAATACCATAATTTCCACATCCCCATACTAATGTATGGGGAGTGTGGAAATTAACGCAGGGGAACTTAGCAAGGAGATATCTGTGATATCTCCTGTGCTAAGTGGCTACATGAATACCAAAATAACGTTATTTAAGGAAAATGTCCTTAAAAACGTTATTTTAGTGTTGATGAATAGGCCCCTATATTGCATGCATTCATGTAATGTGTAAATTGATTGTGCACGCGTGCCATCTAGTGGTTCTTTATGCACATTACCACATCATTAGGTTTACTTTAGTATGTCATAATACTGTACATTGCATAACTGTACTTTGCTTTAGTATACACTGCTTATCTAATAGTATGACATTTGGATAGTTGTGTTGGCCACTACTGCATCTATTTATTATTGCAGTACCTATGTGTTTACTTTTATGCTCTTACTATGGATTCTTTGATGAAGTACCAGCCTTGGTCATCTCAGGTGGCCTGGATAAACAAAAAGCTGGACGATATTTGTATTTCTTCTAATGATATACTATCGTCTCTTAATTCTGCTACACAGTATGTTAGTGACTACCAATGGAATTTGAGTGATTCTGACAGCTTGAAACTTTTATTGTCAACTATACACCATTCTCACTGTCAGTGCATTTTATACCCAATATTTTGCTAGTCCTGGGTCCTAGTGTTCCACGACTTCCTGCTGACCTCATCAATATGTCTGACTACTACACAATGTGCTACCGCTGCCAAAAAAAGTTTGATTGCTATTGATAGTTTGAGACTCTTGTTGCTATCCACTCCTCATTCTCACTGTCAGATAGCCAATTTTCTACTCAATAACAAAGGGAGTCCCTTTTTAATGATTAGATTGCCATTGACTTAGCATTAATTCATTTACCCCTCTTTAAGAGTGTATCGTTGTTTGAGGGGGGTGACAGGGGGCGGGGTGTTGGGACAGAAACCTCCATTGGTTCTCCTTACTCACGGAAATCAGACCCTTTACAAATCAGTACTTAGGCCGAATGCTGACATTTGCAAGTAATGGCTGGGCGGTTTTCTCTAGGATAAACTGTAGTGGTAAAGATACTCTTACTAGACCCAGCAATGACTCCGTGAAACATTGTGACCATTTTGTCTGTAGGTATTGCCGCTCAACCCTGACTCAGGGGCACAGGGTCAATTGTCACAGCTTCAGCTGAAGAAGTGAAAAGAAAATGGTACCAACCTGTGCGAAAGCTTCAATAGACCATGCCACAGATTCAGTGCAGGCCAGTTCATCTTCTACATCATTAGGGAAATCTTGAGGGAACCAGTTATCAGCATAGCAGGCGGTATATAACGCATCTGGGAGGAGAGCCTATACCCAACTGTAACCGTGTCCCTATGGGAATGTCTTTACTAGAAGGGGGCCAGGTCTCTGTTCTGCCCCAGACTCAGTCTCTGCCCTCTTCATACTTACCCTCCTCATCTGTCATGTCATGATGGCAGGAGATTATTATATAGAATAGGTAATATTTTCAAGCATGGATTTAAACTTTACTGTCAATTATTTCCTAATTCCAGATAACATTTGCAATCCTTACCTTGGTGTAGCTGCTGTTTGGAGAGTAGGGTAATGCAGACGCAAAAGAACTGCTACTGCTTGGTAACATAGCTTGTATCTGAGGGCTGTACCCACTGATGAAGCTGGAAGAGAATTTGGGATAGGTGCTGCGTGAACTTGAGGGACTGTAGCTTAGTACACTTTGCCCTTGCATGCTAGGAGACGGAGTGGTTGTTGGGACAGTGCTTTTCAAGTGATCATTAGGTGGAGTAGATGGCACAGCCGCAAAGAGAAATACAATGTTCTATTAACAACAGTCTATTTTCAGAATACAAACAAAATAACATATTGTTTAACTACATAAACCCCACCAATTCCTTATCATGGAATATAATACCATGTAACCCCTCCAATGATCATTTGCAGACATCAAGTACAATGATCAGCAAAGAAACTACTGTAGTTAGAAAGTATTTTCAGCAAGTACTTACATGAATATGGTACTCCTAGGAGCTTTTGCTGTGAGGGACTCAGCATATGGCTAGGTGATGTCATTGTGGATTTAAAATACCTCCAAAAATCAAACAGTGCATTCAGACTGAACAGTGAAGCAAGTGCTAGTTCTGGCAAGAAGAAATAGGACAATTAACAGGTGACCTGGTCAGTTAGGCAAGTTACACTAGGTTTTCTGCACTTTTTCCATTTGACCTGAAGTAGCAGTGACGTGTTATTCTGATTTCCTCTGTGTGTGCAAACAGGAATCCTGCAAGTTTGATACATTGATAAGGGCACCATGCTTAGTACACCAAAAACACACAAAGGGCTCTATTTAAGGACGAGCCAAAACCCTTTTAGCACTTGCTAATGGGGTTATGATTTCCATTCTATATTTCGCTTACCATTGTTGATACAGAATACAGACAGCGACATCCCAATGGTTGGTATCCCAACAGGGATCAAGTAAGTATACTTACCCACCCCCCTTACCCCCCCAACCCTCCCTTCTTGTAGCATAACCCTAACCCTCCCCAAAACCTAACCCCGCTATGATCCCTAAACCTAACCTTCCCCCCCACGGCTAGCGCTAGGGGCATTACGGGTTCGGGATTAAAACAGAGGTCTATAGAATAGTATGGCAATCGAAGGACTAAGAAATTATTAAGAAAGACAGCAGTACTGCGGTGTACAAAAAGCCTATAAAGTTAAGATACTGTGTTATTTCCAAGTCTAATAAAAATGGATTACACAATACAAATTAAGTATATTTAACACAATGATCAAAGTTACTCTACAGATATGTCCTTAATATACATCTTTGCTACAGTAGCGCTAAAAGCCCCTCTCGGCGCACAAGGTCCTGTGAGACTCTGCCAACACCAGTCTTTTTTGCCAAAAATGCAATGCGACTCGGACACACCATCAGACTGTGCTGATTAATTTGATATGCAACACTTGTATATCTGGGTGCGACTGAGTCTCTGAATCTGTATACGAAAAGCTAGAATGTAGCAGCCGCAGCTTTTTTTATCCAAGTTCCTTTGTGGTTCATATATAGACTCAGGTGCACACAGATATACAAGTGTCACATATGAAATTAATTCAGCACAGTCTGCTGGAGTGTCCGAGTCGCATTGCATTTTCGGCAAAAAAAAGTGCAGAGTAGCACGGGACCTGGCTCACTCACGCCTGGCAAGTCACGCTGCGTGGTGTATGGTGGTTAGATGTATGAGGCACATCTGTATGTTAAAAAGTAAACCTATTTTTCTAAGTCCATTGGGTGACACTCTTAGATACAATGAGTATAGAAGTGCAGTACAAGAGCTTGGGCAATTTAAATCTAAAATCCAAAACGCTGAAGCTCCCAACTTCTATACCCCACTGGTTGCCTGAGAGTTCAGTATTTTTTCAACAAACCATCAAAGAGCAAAAATGAGAGTTATGGCAAGAACTAGCCTTTGTTAACTCTCTTTCTTCAAAGTCCATAGGGTCCACAGGGCACCAGCCATGAACCAGGTGCCCTGTGAACCCTATGGTAAGTTCTTACCATAACTCTCATTTTCTTCTTCAGGTCTATAGGCTCCACAGGGAGACCTTGGGGATGTCCCAAAACAGTCCTTTTAGGGGTTGGGACGCTCCTGCGCTGAGAGGAGAATCCAGCACCCAAAGGAAGCATCCTGAGAGGCAAAAGGTATCAAATGCATAGAACGTCAGAAAGTTCTGGATAGAAGACCACGTGGCCGCCTTGCAAAGCAGAACAGCCGCGGCGAGCTGCCCACGAGGGGCCCACAGACAGAGTAGGAAGCGTTATAGTGGCACATAAAGTGCTGCTATAATCCATCTCCCCCAATGTGTTCAATAAACACACAAAAAAAAAAATCAAATCTACATTTGTCTGGCAAATTGGCTTTACGGTTATGAAAAATGGGTAACTTAAATGCAGATAACTATAAAGTCTTCAAACTCACCAATGTAAAAAAAGTACACATGACATTACATATTTTTTGC